>KZ651083.1:193239-213018 GCA_001010745.2 Gerris buenoi | reverse complement strand
GGATTTTCTCCTATAATAATAATTATATATCATACCGTATCTTTGTGGAAAAGCCGGCTTGAAGAAAGAAAGCGTCAAGGGCCCTCTCCATTGCAACCACGCTGCAAACCGTCACCGGTGAGTGCGTTCTTATTTTCATTTTATTTATTATTTTCTATATTTCTTTCAATCCCCTTGAGCCACGCGAAGTGGCGCACACAACGGATAAGATGTTCAGTACAAATTTTTTACAATCACTCTATGATATGACATAAACTGTACTTGCTCAACATCTTTGAAAATGTTTACTTGGCGATGCTTGGCTAAATCCCTGGTAGCTTGGTCTTGGAATCAACCGACCAGATTTCCTTTTTACAACATTTCATCGAGATCGAAGATAAAATTTCTCGTTGTGTAAAGGAAAAGTTGGACGCACGTTCATTTCAATTTTCTTTAATCTGTCCTCTTCTGCATTCTCTTCTATATGATAAACTGATTTATCCGAACTTAGATGTTATCCCTTATCGCGGAGCCGATGCTTGGGAGCGGATTTTCTCCGTACTCCGACTCGGTTTTATCTTAAACGTCTTTATTTTTAAAACTCCTTTCTTTTTGTTTTATATGTTCAACTTCTGTTTCCACTCCGGTAATCATCGTTCCTTTTGATCTTAATCCTTTTGAAGGGAATGGTATTTGGAAAAGGAAGCTAGGGAAAAAGGGAGGAAACTCGTCAAATTTCGTCTTATGGGAGTGGATTGTCAGTGATAAAAGACTTGTAATTTAGGGACAAGTCTGGAAGGAAAGGGAGGGTTAAGACCAAGATGGCGGTTCAAACTCTAGAGGCTATCAGATACGGTGGGTTTGAGCAAGGGGAGTTCCTTTATTGCTCGAGATAACATTGGCAAGAAGCCCCTCCACCGGTACAAGGCTAAAACACAAAGACTTACCCCCCTGCCACTAATCTACATCTGTCCTCATGACCGACTACTCACTTCCTCCCCCCTCCCCTTCCCCTTCTCTCCCTACCTCAGGCAATACATCAAGTCGACAATAACCTTCACGTAGCCGGAACGGATGATTTATTGAACTCCCGCCTCCATCTACAGTACTAAGTCTTGACTTCTGGCCAATTAAGTAAGTAGTCAGTGCCTCAAATTAATAGAGCATCCTTTCTTCTTCAGGAAAATTAAAATCTCTGCACAGTATATGTGTTATTTGGTTTTTTTTTTTTTACATTTCAATCCGTTTATATTTTACCTTTTAATTCCTATTATTGTGGTCTATACGTAATACGTGCATGCAAAATTTTGATCCTTTTTAACAAAATGCTGAGGAAACTTAGACACTTTCCTGAAGTGTTATATATTTCTGTAATCTACTCGTTAATACCTTTTATTTGGTACCCCACTCAAAATATTAAAAAAAAATCGCGTGCATGAAATATTCACCATTTTGGATTTGAACGCCTGATAATTTTGAATTTGCCATATTTTTCCACTCGTGTGCTCGTCAAAAATATATTTAATACTGCAATGTTTTATGTGTGTATCTCTTTTGATTCGAAAGTTATTGGAACCGTACAGAATGAGAGACATGCAGGCAGACATGTGATAAGGTTTTTTTTTGTTTTTTTTAGGTTTTACCAACGAAACCCTAAAAATTGTCAGAATAAAAATACATAAAACATGAACATAAAATATTCTATACACTGCTTAAATGCAAATTTTCATATTACCATGCGTAATTATATTAAGCTTAAAGAACAAATCTTGATTGATTTAGCTTGAGAAGCAGTCTTCCGAATAATCCCTGTAATGGATTCAAAATGATGGGATCATCCCTGTATTAAGCTCCTCTATAAGTCAGATTGTCTTCCCTGATATTCTCGCAAGCTGAAATGTCATCTATTAAGTTGTACTATATTGCCATATTTCCTGATTCAATGATTTGATACATGTTAAACCAAAAAGGCTTTAACTAATACAGTGTAGTGTGGATCTTTAAGGGTAATAAGAATATATATAATCTCAGTAAAGTGGCGAAGTTTCGGTCCACACCGGCCATTTTCAAGCCTGGAAAATAAAACTTAGTTTACAACAACATATAACTTACCTGTAATAAGGATCCTAAGGGTGGTTATCAATTTTTAATTTATACAAGAACATAGTCATTGGAAAAAGACGGAAAAGAGAGTTTTTTTTATCATCTTCGTCGAACATTAGTAAATTAAATTCTCGGAATTGGTTTTCATTAGATATCAATTGACGCCAAAAAGTCGTTACTCACAATTTATTAAGGTCCCCATACACGGTCAAATCCTGATGTTTGCGCAAACATTTTGACCGTGTGGGCTGTTTAATATTTACGCAAACATGATGTTTGACGTCTATGGCCTAAATTTGACCGACATTAAGTTTGCGCAAAATGTTTGTTCGTGTATGGTGATATTGATAGTTATCTGCCTCAAACTCTACAAATTAACTCAGTGTTCCAATAATTCAGTGGAGTTTGAATACGGTGCACACCATTTCATTGTGTATGGGGGCCTTTAGGCTTTCTTTATGATTTTAAATAGTTGAGACATAAAAAATAGGGCATTAAAAAAATATGTAAATAAAGAAAAAAAAAGTAAATTTATTATAAAATTACAAATCAAAACTCACAAAAAAGTAAAAACAAAAAAACCAAGCATATACAATTAGGTATATAAATTGAAATATCAATTTTATTAAATATATCTGTTAACTCAATCAAATAATTACAACAATAATAAATAGTACATACGACACTATATTAGGATTTTAATGCATACTAAGAACTATATGTTTAAATGATATTTACAACATTTGACTATTAGACTCGTCCTCAAAAATTGGGCAACTTTGTTCATTTTCATTTATTAAGATATTATTTATTTTTATATTTTTTAACTAAATGTATAATAAATTATGTTATTAAAAGGGGGTAAAAATATAATTTACAATGTAAGTAAAGTTTATTAAGTATTTTTATTTATTTATTTTTTCTCTTTTTATTAACTTCATCCAGCATTAACAGGTCCTCCTTATACAATTTCATAAATCCGATTATGAGGTTAAACCGTGGGTTCGGTTTAAGCATGGGATCTTATCCTAAAATAATTTCGTATGGGTAGGTCTTAGGGAATCTACGGTACCTTCAAGGGTTAATTTCTGAGGTAAAACCACCCTCGTTTAAAAAGGATTATAAACCTAGGCGAGGCTAGAGAAGAGAAAAGAAGGAAATGACCGAGTAATTACAAAATGAGTTTTAAACGCAAGCTTTACTTTTAACTGTTAACATGGGATTAATATATAAATTCTATGTTGAGACCCTTGGTTTGAAATCTTTATCTCCCCTTTGAATACATACATGCTTCACGTACAGGTACATTCGTATTCTTATCCCAACAAATATTTTAATAATTTTTTAAACACCGATTTAATTAATCGTTTCTACTTTGTAATTTGTAATATTTTCTTTGCAAAATTATTTTACTAAAGCTAGAAACGTTTTGGAATTTACCTGACCTGGTTATTATTAGAATAGAATTTAATTGTAGGCCTTTGATGTTATTTATAGATTTATACTTTAATTGGAGAAAAACATAGAAACGAAGTGGGAAGAGCTAAAGGAAGTTGTCAAAGAAGCGGCTGAAAGTAATCTTGGAAGAGTGGAAAGGAAGAGGAGAGAGGACTGGTATGACGAGGAGTGTGAAGAAGCAGTTAGATTAAGAAACCAGGCACGAGAACTCGCACTGCAAAGGGATACCAGAGGAAGGAAGGAAGACTTTAAAGAGAAAAGACGAATTGCCAATAAGATTTGTAGAAGGAAAAAAAGAAAATTCGAGAGAGAAAAGCTTGAAAATTTGGAAGTCCTTAGAAGTAATAATGATACAAGAGCTTTTTATCAGAGAGTAAAGGAGCAGAGGAAAGGGTTTCAACCCCGCAATGTCTTTTGCAGGGATAAAGATGGAAATCTTATTGGTGATAAGGATAGGATACTTGAGAGATGGGCTGAGTATTTTCAGGATCTGCTAGAAGGTGAAGAGGAAGAGAGTGATCAAGGAAATTGGGAANAATATCAGTATATTATAATATATGATTTTAATGATTTCATACATTCGTTCTGTATTAAAATGAGGAACAACCGAGTTCTAAAATAAATCTTATCAAAAAATATTTGGATGGGTTGAAGAATAAATATTATAGAAATAGAATAAAAACAACCTATTTATTAACATAATAGATACAAAAAGATTATACAATGTTTTAAAGCATAGTTAAGCACTAAAAACACTCTTATCATAAAAAGGAAAATCAATTTACAAAAATTTGGCTTAATTTAATGTTAGTGAATTAGTGAATTATCATATTTGACAGTAGTAATTTAATGAAATGATTTGTTAGCTTTTTTTGGTCGCTTTTAAGGGTTTAAAAATGCTAATGCACGTTGTGAGGGATTCACACCCCCCCCCTTCCCCCAAAAAAAGCACTCCCTTCCACTCGCAGGGCGAGTCAGGTCAATATTGGCAGCAGTAAAAGGTCTTAAACTTCCTTTGGTAGCTTCGAACATCAATCTGAAAAAAATATATAATAGAAATTTAGATAAAATAAAAAAAATGTTATTATTTTCTGGATAAAATTAGAATTTTTCTTCTATTCCTGGCATGGGACACTTTCTCACTTCTTAATCTATTTTGGCGTTTTGTCCACCAAGTAATGCGGACGTCACAAACTGAAACAAATCCCAGGTTCCTGTTAACAAAATAAAGGTTCCTGTTAAGATAGTTTATGGCGTTATTCCTGACTCCATTTAAATATGATATATCAGGGAGCACTTTTTTATTGTCTCCACTGCCCGTTCAACTGTCTCCGTAAACTCGTGGGTGAGACAGGGCTTTGGTGTTAGAACTGTACTCTTTCATCATCTGTAAGAAAACCATACTTAGAAGCATCAGGATTAGGGGTAATTTTTTCGTGGCTGGAAACACTCAGGTTCAGTGGAAGTGTGACACAAACCATTCAAGAAGTCATCTGACAACCTGAACTCCAGAAAATGTTGAGAGGGTGAGAAAGTCCTTCCTCCAATATTCTTGGCGTTCGGCGTAGACACATGCAGCTGATCTCAGGATGTCTGGCCGCACTATAAGACGAATTTTTATTTCCAAAATCGCTGTAGTGCAGGAGCTTAATGAACTCGATTTTATTGCCCGCCAAAATACATGTGAAGCGCTCCGTGAAAATCTGCCTCACGATGAGCTCGTGTTCTTTAGTGATAAAGCTCACTTCCACATTTCTGGCTGTGTGGACAAGCAAAATATGCGTTATTAAGCGCTAACAATCGGCGTGAACTCCATCACAAGCCACTCCATTGTGAACGTGTCACTGTGTAGTGTGTAATTTCAAGAGTGGGAATAATTGGTACTTACTTTTTTGACGAAAACGAACGCACTGTTACGGTGAATGCACTTCTCTACAGGAACATGGACCGAGGATGTTTTCCTCATAAACCTGGAAGAAATGGACGTTGGTTATGTGTGGTTCCAACATGATGGAGCCCCACAGAGCGAAGATCAATGGAACTTTTGAGGGAGCCCTTTCCCAAATGCCTCATCTTCATGAGAGGCGACCTTGGCGACCTTCCGTGGCCGGCTCGCTCGTACGATTTGTTCCATGTGATTTCTTCTTGCGAGGTACCAATAAAATCCATAGTCTATACTGATCCTCCACGGACCTTACCTCACCTGAAGGACAACCAGGTCATCGCCAACATACCCGTCTTGACAAAGACTTAAACAAAACTTCAAAAATCGGGTAGCTCAATGCATTAATAATGGAGGCCGTCACTTTGCCGATGTTATCTTTAAAACAGTTTGATAAATGCAGTATGATAATTTCTCAACATATGATGAAAACCGTTCTACAGTAGGATATGAATGAATCTATGCCTGTTTATGAATTGTTGATTACAAAATATGTATATTTAAAATCCTAGTTCCTCTGACTGACTGAGAACACGATATCTCTGAAACTACTAGGATTATGATTGCAAAATGTTTTTAAAAAAGTTCCTGTTACTCTTTAAGTACTCGCTAAAAATTTGTCTGATGTATGTGGCATTTTTTCATATTCGTGCAAAATACCACATATACAGTCAGAACGATTTTCTCTTTATGGTGTCTATATTTAAATCCAGTTTAGTTTATTCGTGATCAATTAGTCATATTATTTTTCTTTAATTAAACTTGGGAAGGGGGCTGGATACGGGCTTAAACAAGGCCAACGACCTATTAAATAAAGGACCCTTTAGGATACAACATTTGAAATAATTGTAGCAAAGAAAGAATGGGCGTCCCTTTAAACTGCTAATTGCGGCGTCCTTTTAAAATCCAGCCGATACAAATCTTGGCTCCTCTAAAGGGCTTCTACCTGATTTATGTTTTGACTGTGGCACTCTTCCTCGGCCCCCAGGCCCTCTCTTTCTGTTCTTTGAACGGAAGACACTCCATCTTCTAGGATCACAGCGGTCTTAAATCACTTACCGCCTCCTCCTTTTTAACGTTGAAAGCTCGTCCTTTTGTGTATTACATTATTGCCATTTTACTTCTAAATTCCCTACTTGGAGAACAATGACAAACAAAATGAATGATAATGTAAATTACATTTTGCCCTAAATTTATATTTTAATTTTAGATGAGAACTTTCTGTAAATTTAACTGTTAGGAAATAGCTTTTAGCAACTCTTAACTTATGAAAAATATATAACAAATTGAATCTAAAACGCTCTAGACTAAGTTTATTGTGGTCATGAGCGTAAATAGGTGGTTGAATCAGTAGCAAATTCAAAATCTGGACATTAAGGTACAGGCATCTAGGACGAAAACAGACACAATAGTTTTAAATAGGTAGGTGTTCTGGGTTTTAAAATTATTCTTGAAAATTTGATGTAAAGGCCATTATAAACTTTATTACCATGAGTTATTTTTCCAAAGAACTCACTGATGTGATTCTTTAGTGATTTCTTTTTTCTTTCCATTAATTAGAAACTTGTATAAGCAAGATAGATGTGTACATGTGTATCGCGATGACATGAGATTATAACTTTTCTTATCAAGAGAAGCAGGCTGGTAGGACGACAGGGTGTATAATTTAAGGTAAGAAAATAAGTTTTGCAAGGGACTGAATTGCATTATATGTAATACATAGGTATCCTTCCTTGGATAGGTGGTCGAGGATTTGGAAGGTGAAAAGGTCATAGTCAGAAGCTTTATTCGTAAAAATAGACATAAAAAAACAAGAAAGTCACATTATTGATGCTTAAACAGTTTCGTAACACCAATATTAATTTAATCATTTAATCAGGGCTTGACATTTTTCTGGTGTAGTCGAAAAATGATAACCAATTTCTAAGTAAGGCTGACTGTATAACGCCACAGAAAGAAAACAAATGACATTACTCTAATGACTCGTGCCTTCAATACCCTAACCCCTTTCCTTAAACCTAAAAGAAACCAAGAATGGATGTGAGTTAGATGTACTCTTAGATTGCAAAATAAGAGGCCTTCAGCTTAAGATTAAATAGAATGACAATTTTTGTAAAAGGTGTTGAAGAATCGCAGAGTAGAAACTATCCCTGTGTACTTTGTAGACCGAAACAACTTAACCCTTTCAAAATAAATAGAACTTTCAATGTTTTACAGAGACAGATCTACCCAAGTAAAAATACAAAAGATATTGTTAAAGAACTTGTCGAATTCAACAACCTCTTAATCCAACGGAATTTGCCAATATTGTCTAACATTTCCACACTCAAAGAATGCGTCTTAACTTAACGTGGCATAGTCAAGTCACTGAAACCGATTAGTTCTCAATTAATAATCGCTAAAACCCATCGCCCCAAACATTTTTTATAAAAATTATACATATTTCAGAATGTGTAGTCATAACTAAAGATCGATTAAGGTTAATTTAAACTGACATTTGACATAGTAATAAATATTCCAACAAAAACGATTGTGTAAAAAAATAAGCCGTCTTGCGTTAAACGTTGCGAGATGTGAGAAGTTTAGCCAAGTCTCCCCTTGTCAAAGTAAGTTCTACTAGGTCTAGACTATACATTATATGTTTGTCTGTTGCCCCTCTCTATTCTCTGTCCCTCACAAATTCAAACATTGCTTTTCCAAATTCTTCAAAATCTCCAAAATCCTTTGAATCCTTATGCTGCATGATTGCCGTGTAGAGTTATAAGTTTATGATGCATAAACGTGTAGAGTGATAAGGGGAAAGAAAATGTTTGAGACATTGAATACAGAGAAGGGACAGACAAACAATATCCCTTACTTGTACTGGATGTATTAGACCAAGTAGAACTTACTTAGAAGTCTTGAACTTACAGAGGAAGACTTGGCTAATAATGATCAATCTCACTTATTCCAACATAAAATTTTATTAATGAGAGTAAAATAATACTTTAGTTTCAAAGTTTTACATTAGAAAGCAGTAGTAGTGCAAGTTATATATTTTTTAAAAAAAATATTTTAAATAGGCGGTTTTTCTATTAGCCTTGACTGGCCAAAGAACACGATGTATGCGGATTTTTTTTAAAAAAATGTCCTTAATTTTACTTTTATTTGTACTTTAAACTATACCTATTTCAAGCCCAACCTATATACAAGATTTTAAGTTTTCAGGATTGCTATAAGTAGGTTAGAATTATGTTGAGTCAGTCAATCTCAACATAACATTAGGCTCATACATATCTTATGAAAAAATATGGGCAGGGGTGTGAAATTTAAATTATTTCTGGTTTAGTTAGTTATGAACGTGCTGTCAGCAACTCTTTGTCGAGTTTGTTTGAAAGAGCAGTAAGGAAAATACCTGGCAACCTAGAAGGAACCTTTTTCTACCGGCAAACCCAATGTCTTGTATATGCAGATGACGTTGGAATCTTAGCAAGATCCAGCCCTCGAAGAGGCTTACATGTCATTGAACCATTTAGTCCCAGTTCAGAAGCTGATAAAATGGGACTAAATATTAACAAAGATAAAACAGAATATATGCTAATGAATCGCAGAGAACCTCCTGAACAGGTGCTGTTAGAAGGTGACTTATTTAAGCTAACTAGCAACTTAAAATATTATTTAGGAACCCAGTGTATGGGGGGAAGTAAGAGCAAGGGTAACGGCGGAAATAGGTGGTACTTCTCCTTAATGAAGATAATAAAAAGTAGACTCTTAAGTCGAGAATTGAAGATCAAAGTTTTTCTAACTGTCATTCGACCTGTTGTATTGTCGGATCGAAGGCCCGGACTCTTACAAACTCTGATGAAAACCGCTTACGGCGTTGGGAGAGAAAGCTATTGAGGAGAATTTTTGACCCTATGAACCGGACCTGGTGGCTAAGGTTAAGAAAAAAAAGGCTGAAATGGCTGTCACATTGTGAGAATGGCAGAGAATAGGGCAGCTAATAAGTTATATGGTAGTAAACCAGGCGGAAAAAGACTTAAGATTAAGGCGTCCAAGAATGAACTGGCTAGATCAGGAGGAGAACGATTTGAGGAGGATAGGGACTTAGGGACGTCTGGAGGAGCGAATGCTGCAGGCCCGGGCTCTTCGAGAGCAGTAGTGCCGAGGACGATGATGATGAGTTAGTAATGAACTTCAATTTAAAATTAAGGTATAAGTATCTTTTGGACGGCTAAGAAGTTGCACGACAGTAAACCTGGCTGAAGAAGACTTAAGAGGGCGTCCAAGACTGAAATGGCTAGATCAAATGAGGAACGATCTGAGGAAGATTGGGACCTCTGGAGGAGCGAAGTGCTGCAGACCAAGGCTCTTCAAGAGCTGTAGTGCCGAGGATGATGATGATGCGTTATCAATGAAATTTAATTTAAAATTAATGTATCTAAGTATCTTTAAAGATAATAGAGGGGTGTCCAAATAGCCTTGAGTTGGTTCCAGTGAAGGATAGTACGGTTGTACTTGAATTGTCCGGGGAACTACCCCTAGATAGTAATTTAAGTTTTAATCTATTTTATTTAGCCTATTTTTATCTAGGTTATTCCATAGTCAAATTCAAAACATCTTAATGGACCAAACAATACACTCTCAATTCAGTCCTCTTAAAAAACTATTTTCAACTACAGCATTTTCCTTTTTTTTTTCTTTTTTTTTTAAAGTTTGAACTCCGATGCAATCCGTTTAAACTGATGGATAACTTTGATAACCATTAAATGAAAGTTAATACCAACCTATTCCAATTTGTTTTGGTGGTTGTGAGAAAAAATGCAACAGTATGTTACCACTTCCTAATTATATGTGTGCATGTTTGTAAAACAATTGTTGTTGAGGCTTTAAATAACCTAAACTTCATCTAATTAGTTCCGTAGAAACTTTATTTAAACGCCCTAAAGGAAAAATAATAAGATAACAATTAGCTGACTCAGTTAATATTTTATGAGCGTCGCTTAATAATTGCGTATACCTCATTAAGATTTCCTTTACAAAAGGGTTACAGACATTTAGATAACAATCCTAATGTCCTCTCCATAATTTCCATAAGCTTATAATTGTCTTGCCGGTGGTATTTGCAATAGCACTTAATTACCTATACGGTTATATGTTGGGTATGTAGGGTGAAGTCGTACGTATAATGCAACCCTAAATTACACCTATATCGTATATTATGTATACGATGCATTAATACAGTATTAGTCATGTTTAAACCTCGAATCAATTTAACCTCTAATCAGTCTCCGAATACCTTGACTCCAAAGAGCCGAAATTTCGACGTAGATAAAACAAGGGTTAAGTTTACAACAAATAAAAACCAATGTGAGTTAAACAAAAATGGATCTACAATCTACATGTCAATGTTTGTTCTAATCCTTTTAATGGAAAAAGCAATAGTGATAATTGGACTTACTGGCATTTCGTGTCTCGAGATTCAAATCATTCATTAGTATTATTATTAAAAAGCGAGCTACAATAAATGAAAATATAAATGTACTCCCATAAACGATGTCTTTCCCATCCTGGCCTTCTAACCAAAAAATTAAATCATTTTTATTTCGTCCATGATTTTGCTCTAGTTGATTCCCCTTTTCTTTCAAGTCCCAATACTTGATTTGGTTTGTAGACAGTAGACCTTGCTTCCTAACAAAAATCATACTCGTATACATCGATTTAATGACGAAAGATTCATCCCAATAATTTTCCTAATCTTCCAAGATCTATAAAATTACGTATAACATTATGCTACTGAATATTTTTATTTATTCCATTTATTACAGTTAATTACCTTATAACTATAGATATATTTTAACATAATAGATATAATTTAACAGTAAATCAGCTTTTGGACCCTAATATTAGGGTAAAATGAATTGCCTTAATTCTAATAAATTATATAACATTTCTCGTCTAAAAATATAAATTAAAATAAAATCAACTTTAATCAACAAAAAGGAATACTTCTGTACACATGTTTCATAATATTTCAACAAGCACGCCAACTACATATNGTATGAAGTCTGGGCAATTCTCTGGCAAGTATTGAATTGTTTGCAAGGAGCGATGGGACGCACCATCTTGCATACACTTAATTAACGTAGAATAGCTGTAATTTGGCATTTAATCTTCAATTTCAGGCAAGATTGTAGTTAACACAACTTAAGTGTTAGTTATAACACTGAGTGACTCCTCCCACTAATAAGTCCCACCTCCCATTTCCATCATATGATCATTTATTCTAACAAAACTACAATACCAGACTAAGATTACTACCCGGATAAAGACTTTTTTAAGACCCCATTTCAAAACGTTATTGCATGGCTTTGACCCAATAGTTATTTAAGTTATAAATATTTAAAGTAGAAGACTGTAGTTTTCAGACCCCGAAAACCCCATATCTCTATGTATTACAGGAGCTGAGCTATAAGTGTTCAAAAAAAATGCGGGTTTTTGCCCACTCTGTATTTATCTTGCTGGACTCTTTTTTCCACCTTACGATCGGCCTACGTCTAACAAAAAGCAGGTCCTTATATAGGTTTTAATTCGTAATACCTTGCTAACAGATATACCATGTCTCCATAGCCAGCCCTAACAACTTTTATTATAACATACAATTACTACTATACATTATGATCTTTAGGAATTGTTTAAAATTGTGAAAAACCTACTTTTTAGTGGTACCTTCTGTCCTAAAATTTTAACTTCTCGTCCCAAACATTTAAAAAAAATATATATTTTTGTAGTCTGTGTAGTAGCGTTAGACCTAAACTACTGGGCTGGTTTTGATTAAAAAAATGGCATTAATGTTCAGAAAAATCCCGAGATGAAATCAAGAACAACATTTTAGCTTCAAATTTGGGGGCCTTACCTTCAAGAACACTTAAAGAACGTGAAAAAAATTATTCTTCGAAAACAGTTTCAACGATTTTTACTAACAAATTCTAAAATGTAGTCAATTTAATAAAAAAATATGAGCCGTTTTCCCGGGAAAAATCTAGTTAGTAGTAGATATTGATGAAAATATATTGTTTTTGTTGAAAATCGAAAACAAAAAGAGAATAACCACTTTATGAACGCTCTTTATTTATTTATTTTTTTAAATCAATTAAATAAGATATTATGGAATTTTAATACAGTTTGAACAATATAATAAAGTTTGCCTGAATTGTCTCACTTTATATACATACATATAAAAATAGACTTCTACGCTGGGATTCCAACTATGAACCTCTGTAGTAAGGATGGAGGTTTACCCTCTCACTATTTTTACACTCTCGGTATTTTTAATACCGAAAATGAAAGATTTTGCACGGAAAATAGGTATTTGTTATTTTTTCTGATTAATAGACAATTGACTGAATTGGATTTAGATTTTTAAGTGGTTGTCAAAGAAGTAGTTTGAAAGACAGTAGGACAGTGCTAAACACTAAGCGGCGTAGAGATTCGTTGACTTAGAGCTTTGGCTAACAGACTTAGACATGACGGAAGGTAAAAGGGAGGTCAGGTTGACCGACTTTAACTGGCCTCCAAGTTTAACTAACAGTCTTAGTCGTCTAATTATAGATCCTCTGATTCAGACCGTAGCCGACCTTATCAGATAAACAGGGGAAGGAGCTTACCAGACAACATTAACCCTCTTCCAAAACTGATACAGCTTCTGAATACAATTTACTCTTGAATTTTGCACTTAACAAATGGTTTAACAAACTTAAGCTATTGCTATTATTTTAAACAGATACGGTTTTTGGGATTTATTTTTGAATGCAATTATTATACGATTTAAGTATTTAGTTTTAATGTTTGTAATTGCAGTTCCGTTCTATTAAAACAGATCAAACGTTTTGGGTTTTTATAATTTGTTTTTATGCTTAGAAAAAAAAAAGTAAATGAATAAAACCGCATAATATAAAATGGCTATAACCCCTTTTTACCTTCTAGTTACTAAAAAAAGTATTCATTTTTCTTCTTTTTTTACTATTTTAATATTAAACGAATCATTGAAACGGTGGTTAGCCCTTTATATAAATGTTTGGTTTACTTCTAAAGTAATCCGTAATCGTGTAAGGGATTTTTGTATGCAATATCTTTTTTTGTCCTCTGTAATATTTACATAAGCCCCCTTAGTATTTTTATAATAAAATATTTGATAAATATACTTAAATGCGTTTGTGATTATTTAATGTTTTATATTTATATATTCATTGGAAAATATACAGGGTGTGCAAACAATACCGCAATGTTTTGAACACTTAATAGCTTTGCTTCTGTAATAGATAGTGATATAGAGTTTGCGGGGTCTCAAAACTACATTCTTCTACTTTAAATTTCATATCTATAACGAAACTCTTGGGTGAAAGCTATGCAATGACAGTTTGAATTAGGGTCTAAAAATTCGTTGTCTGGGTAGTTTTCACGAAATAAATGTATTTAAAAGAATGAATGTAACAAAATTACAAAAACTAATGCTTAGTTTACAGATTTGCTTGTTGTATGGTTCAATATGACCTCCTTGTTTAGTTATGATAGCCTGCACTTTCCTTCTTCAGTGGGATACGGCCCCAGCAAAAATTGATTGACGCATATCATCCCAGGCACGAAGTATACTCTTTCGTAGTTCATCAACGTCCTCTATTCTGCCTCCCACGTGCACTCTTTGTTTTTACCAACCCCAGACAGAGTAATAAATTAGATTTAGGTCTGGACTTTTGGGCGACCACTCGTCTGGCTGATTGAAGTCTGGGCAATTCTCTTGCAAGTATTGAATTGTTTGCCAGGAGCGATGGGACGGAGCACCATCTTGCATAAACGTGTAATTTGACATTTGATCTTCAATTAAGGGCAACATTTGACACCTCTTCAATGTTTATTATAACACTGAGGGACTCCTCCCACTTACCTACTGTCGCGCGCTGGATGCGACATGGTAAAAATAAACAAACAATTAGGTAGTGGTTAATAACTTCTATAATGGATAAAACAAAATATGTAGGAGGCGGATAAACTACTAGCGTGAATACTATTAGGAGGTTGGAAGTGGACTGTGAAGAAGGGCTGGAGCTCTGAGTAGACGGTGGCGCACCCAGTGGCCTAACCTTGAAAACAAGGGAAGGGGCAAAGAACTAAACTAACATATCAAAACTTAACATTCCGCCTCCCATTGAAGGATAAATTTCCTTCAAGCAAATTACAAAGATTAAATAATAAAACTAATTAAACAAAACAAAACAAAAAGTTACATGTAGATTAAATTTAACCCTAAGTTAGTAATCGTTGAACAGTGTAGAGTATATGGAAGTAGTAGAAGGATCATGAGGCGTCTTCTGCAGGAAGATCGTCATCTTGGATGTCATCATTAGGAAGGTTGTTGATAATTATTGGTAAAGGACACAATTTTGTGAGAGCTCTTCTAATTTCAAAACCAGATGCCATTTTAACAGTAGCAACTCTATTGACACCATCTCTTCCAGGGTGCAACTTAACTATTCTTCCAGTTGCCCATTTAAGAGGAGGTAGGTTTTCTTCTTTTATGAGGACAAGGGTTCCAATTGAGACGGAAGGTCCAGTTCTCTTCCACTTATGTCTTTGTTGAAGACCTCCTAGGTAATCTCTAGACCATTGTAACCAGTACTGTTTTTGGATGTACTGTAGAAGATCCCAACGTTTCAGTAAATTGTGGTTGGTAGTAGGAACAGGATAGCTCGGTAAATCGGAAGAGGGTCCACCTGTGAGGAAATGGGATGGAGTCAAGACAGAATAATCGGATGGATCAGAAGACATAGGGAATAGAGGACGGGAATTTAAAATGGATTCTATTTCGGTTAGTAAAGTAGATACTTCTTCAAACGTATAATGGGTTAATCCCATGACCCTACGTAAATGATATTTCATTTGTTTAACACCATTTTCCCATAATCCACCCATACTTGGGGATTTACTAGGCAAAAATTTAAACTCTATTTCTTTAGAGGTGGTAGCCGTGACGACATTACTTTGGAATTCCTTAGAGTGAATAAGATTGTAAAGCTCCTTTAGGTAATTATTAGCACCAACGAAATTTGTGCCATTGTCGCAATAAATTGTCTTAACTGCACCTCGGCGGGCTACAAATCTTCGTAAAGAAGCCAAGAATGCATCGGAACTAAGGCTGGAAACCAATTCAAGGTGGATAGCCTTAGTGGTCATGCACACAAAAA
The DNA here is from genome assembly GCA_001010745.2 of Gerris buenoi. Taxonomy (NCBI): domain Eukaryota; kingdom Metazoa; phylum Arthropoda; class Insecta; order Hemiptera; family Gerridae; genus Gerris; species Gerris buenoi. The sequence goes on along the minus strand of KZ651083.1, from coordinate 197,316 downwards.
GACAAATATAGGATTTAACAATTGGTGAATTTCTACGGTTGGATATCTTAGTAAGGATTGGACCTGCGAAGTCTACTCCGGAATTTATAAATGCTCTATTAATAGAAACTCGGTCAGCTGGCAAATGACCCATAAGATAAGATGCAGGTTTTGGTTTTGCTTTAAAACAAGTTAGACATGTTCTATAAATTTCTTTACAAAGATTTTTGCCATGAATAATCCAAAATTTTAATCTAATTAAGTATAATAGGTGTTGTGGACCGGCATGGAGTGAACACTTGTGGTAATGAAGAACTATGAGTCGACTTAAAGGATGCTTGGAACAAAGAATAATTTGGTGGACTTGGTCAAAGGGTAAGGAAGAATTTTCAAGTCTACCACCAACACGCAAGATGCCTTCAACATCTAAAAATGGATTTAAGGACAGTAATCTACTTGAAGGAGGAAGAGGTTTCATTAATTTTAAACACTTAATTTCATCAGGAAACATTTCGAGTTGATTTGCTTTTATAATAAAATTTTGAGCCTTTTGAATTTCTAAAAGTGTCAAGGAACCGCTAATTTTATTTTGTTTTGACGAAGATGTGTTAGAGACGAAACGGAGAACATAAGCAAATGATCGATGAAGACGAAGCCAGGTAGAAAACTTTTCAATTGGTATTATTGACATTAAGGAAGGGCTAACTAAGGATGGTAAGTTGACTGAANTGGTTTAGGAACTTTTAAATTTACTATGCATTAATATTGGATAAGATTTGAAGATTTATTGTCCTAAGCTTATGTTTAGTTGAGCACTTATTAAGTTACAGGTTTATATGCCGTTTACTATAATCACCATGATACTAAAATGCCATAAACAACTCGTTTACTTTCATCCTATCGCCCTATCAGTCTCCTAAACTGGGAAAAATCCTGGAAAAGCTTCTCTTACGCTGCATAAACCCTTTAATAAAACCCTTTAAAATTATTCCAGTTCACCAGCTTGGCTACCGTTCCCTTCATTCCACTGTCCAACAGTGGATGTAATTTCCTCTGCTTTTGAGAAGCAAAAGTATTGTTCGGCAGTTTTCCTTGACGAAGCCCAGGGTTTCGATAGGGTATAGCAAGTCGGGTTACTTTAGAAGCTCAAGAGTATACTAACTTTCACCTATTACCTCATCCTAAAATCCTTCCTGGAAAACAGTTCCTTCCAAGTCTACAACTCTTCGACTTCTTTCATTTTTCCAATAAAACTAGGAGTTCCCCAAGGTAGCGTTATAGGTCTATCCTTTACTCCATCTACAGTTCCGACTATCCCAGCATCCTAAAATAGTTCTTCTTTCTTTTGCCGATAATTGTATCCTATCCTCACATAAGTCGCTACGTGCAGTCTCCGACCATTTCCAACATATTACTCTCATGGAAACCTGGTTTTAGAAATTGCGGATTAAGGTAAATCGAAAAGTACTAACATGACCATCGCTTTAAGACGCTGTATGTATGAACCAGTAACCCTATTCCTCAAAATCCCCATTCCTCATTCTAGTTTCATCCTCTATCTGGGGCTATCCTTAGATCGTCGTTAAACATGGGAACATCACACTAAAAATAAACTTCAATAATGCAATGCAAGCAATGAACTTTTACACAGACTCTTACACAACACATCTAAACAACATGCAAAACAAAATACTAATCTGATAATAATAAAACCAACATGGCCATGGGCATTGGGCATATGGTATAGAACTCTGGGGTTGCATCATGCCTTCCAATTCTTATTCAATCCAATGCCAGATCTTAAGAAAAAATTGCTGACACCCCCTTCATCAACCCTCTTTTATGTATCAATTTTCGTCCTTCATAATGAATTCAAAGTACCGTTCGTCGTTTCTAGATAAAAATGCTTCCACAGTTCCCTTTACGTCCATTCCAATCCTTTTCTGCACATGCAGTTTTCTAGATCTATTCCTGACAATCCTCCTAGACGCCTGAGGCAGTTGCCACGTGACGTCTTGGATAACTAAATTATATTTATTTTAATTTATCTTTATACCTCACAATATAAATTGTGTATCAATTCATTAAGTGCTATCACTGGATAGTTCCTTAAATCATGTCTTTTCCAAGTAACACACCTATTCTAACATATTTATTGTTTATACCAATAATGTCTTGCAGTTTCAATAATCAAATAAAAATATAACAAAAGGATTATGTGGCAAAATAATGAATGAAGTGGATGATCCCGATATCCAAATGGAATGTAGCTTATACATAGAAGTTGATTCAAAATCAAATTTTGAAGCTACACGTAACTTAACCCATTGTTACGGACTTTGATCTAAGTGTTGAGCAAGTTTAAACCTCAAATTTCAGATCGAGTAGTTCTTCGTAAATTAATAATTACCATCTTGGAAAGACGTATCAGAAATTAATATTATTACCTCCTGATCATATATATAAATAAAAATAATCTATTGATCTAAAATTAATATTAAACATATTTCTTAATTGTTTAACAATAGATCAAATCAGCAGAACGCTGTAGCCACATACCTCCTAATATGTATTGCAATTTGTCAAAAGCCTTATTTCTGGTTGCAACTTCGTTTCTCTCTATTTAATTTAACTCCTAATAATAGACTTAATTTACATTCTGCTTTTTAAAAATGATTTCTCTGCGATAAATTATTTGAATAAAAAAGGTACTATTTTTATGAATATAAAAAGAGCAACTGGAGGGTTGTGACATATATGCCTGGAATTTTAAATTAAGTTATATAAGACTTTATTTAGTGTTCTTATATGTTATTAGATTTTATATTACCATGTTCAATAGTCTGTATATCATATATACATAAATGTATTAAACAAAAGTGTGTGTAATTTTACAATATTAAAATAAAATTAGATCAAAATAAAAGTGTGCCTGAAAAATAAAATAACAGTAAGGTACAAAATAGGAAATATTATTTATATTTTTTTGCGTTGGCATTAAATTTTTTCATCGATGAAGTTAAAAATAAAAGTTGACATGCTAAATATTATGTTATATCAATAATAATTTAATGATAAAAATAATAATAAATTCGAGTATTTTTTCGGAAAGCCAACCGATACGTAAATGTCCATTTTCCATCACGTGATTATAGAAATGGCGTCTTAATTATGATCACATCACTGATCGTATCCTCACGCTCATTATTCGTTGAACATCTCTTCAAACCAGGGGCTGCAAATAATCCTAAAAGGCCTCCATGCACGGTCAAAATGTTTGCGCAAACATTTTGACCGTGTATCGGGCTGTTTGATGTTTTTTAAACATGATGTTTGACGTGTATGACCTAAATTTGCCCGACATCAGGTTTGTGCAAACTTTTTGTGCAAAATGTTTGTTCGTGTATGGGGCCTTCATAAAGATATCGTCATTTTTATGTTGTTTGTTTTTTGGTATGTTGCAGATTCACCTAAGTGTAAAGAAGACGGAGTCGTAGTAGTAGGTGCGTCTAGAGCTGAAAGTATTGACGTACTCTGTCAAGTCGATGCTGATCCGCCAGCACGTTCCTTCAAATGGAAGTTTAACAACTCCGGTGAGACTTTGGATGTTGGTCCTGAACGTTATACAAGCAATGGAACTTCTAGTCTTCTTAGGTATGTTTTATTCTGTTTCTAACGAATTAAAACTTGCAGATTTATCGAATTTTAGGAGTTTCAAATACAAATGCACTAGCAGGGCAGTGTGATATTGGTATATCCATATAAGGTTAGTGCTCCAAATATGAGACCCGTGCCTAATATGAGACCCCACCTTAAAGAGGCTGATATGTGCTACAGCCTGGCAAGTCAAACGAAAAACGATAGTGTTTATGGCTATCAGTAGTCTCGGAGTTAGTTGGACCCCTACCGTCGAGAAGAGAGTTTCTGTGAATTTTATTTTATTATACTCCTTATTAAAATTTATTAAGAACATCACAGAAAGCTTGTTTAAAACATCAAGGAAAGATTAACTTAAAATCTATTCATAATATAATGATAGCTATTTAGACAAGGTGAAGACATGTATTTCACTTTTTAAGTTTATACCAATCCTAACCT
>KZ651083.1:144508-155174 GCA_001010745.2 Gerris buenoi | reverse complement strand
CTCTCTCTCTCAATATCAAACCCCCTGTCATATTAGCTCTCTCTCTCAATATCAAACCCCCTGTCATATTAGCTCTCTCTCTCAATATCAAACCCCCTGTCATATTAGCTCTCTCTCTCAATATCAAACCCCCTGTCATATTAGCTCTCTCTCTCAATATCAAACCCCCTGTCATATTAGTACTCTCTCTCAACATCAAACCCCCTGTCATATTAGTACTCTCTCTCAATATCAAACACCCTGTCATATTACTCCCTGTTAACATCAAACAATCAAACACCCTGTCATATTACTTCCTGGTTAACATCAAACAATGAAACACCCTGTCATATTTCTTCCTGTTGACGTCAAACCTTTATTATAAGAGGAGAAGATCAATTCATTTGTTAAATAATAAAAAAATTGCTAACACTTACACTTGTTTTATATCAATTTACTTTCAATTCTTTTTTAAATCAATACTACTTTGGGGCTTTTACGCCCAAAGACATAGATCAAGTATGTAGTCCTTTAATAAACCTGGGTTATACAATCAAACCTTGGTCATACTTGAGTGAAGTGTTGGCTCTAGGATCATCGAATTTTTAACATACACCAATAGAGTGTTGACTATGGTTTTCTAGGCCGATACCTAATGGTGCTATTTCTTTAGAGGCTCCCTGATTGTTTAAGAAATGCTGGGTGAATAGTGGACATTGATCAGGAGGTCTGGTCTGGGAATTGAAACCAGATCTGTACGGTGACCCATCATGGTGACGCCTGATACTGCTTAACTTTAATGATTGGAGAGGACCTAATCTCTTATTCGGGCGACCCAGTCCCCCCGCCCCCCTTTACACTTTAGTGTAGCCAATAAGAAAGCTTACCCTGTTATCAAAGGAGCGCAAGACGTCTGTGAAGACAATGATTGAAGTTGCATCTATTGTTTATTTCTTTTCTTTCGGAACGAATATCCTTATGGCACGTTCGGAGCCTGGGAGTGAATCCGAAAAAAACGACCAATATCACCGTCACAAAATAACCGTCATGAAATCACCGTCACGCGAAATCCGTCACGAAATATCTACCGATGACGATAACTTGAGTAAAAGATCACCGAGTTAGTTGAANACTTCAATGATAATAAAAAGCTTTTCATTTAATTTTGCCTTAACTCCGCTAGTAAAATTATTTAGTTACTTATAATTTTGTCTCTTTTCTACCTCCACCATGTATAAGTAGTTATTACTGTGATTTTATAATTTATATGGAATGGAAAGCGTAAGGAACTTCGTTCCTATCGGGTGTCCCACGACACCACACGTAATTTTTTTTACTCGTTATAGAGTTTGTTCTAGACAAATCTAAAAGGAAGCTCAATTAGGGAGAACTATTCGGAGTTGTGTCCTTTTTGTTAAGCCTGTCGAGAATTTTTCTTTTATTCACAGTAAAATTCTAAATCACTCCTTTTTTCCTTCATAAATTGTATTTTTACTGTAAACTAAGATTAAAAAAAAAAAACAAAAAAAAACTATAATACATAACAGAATAGAGTGCACACGCTCTCTCTATTATCATCAAACTTACACTGTCCCTGATAAAGTCATATTACTACCTGTTAACCAAAAACAATCTGTCATATTACTACTCTCTCTCAACATCAAACAACCTGTCATATTACTCCCTGTTAACATCAAACAATCAAATACCCTGCCATATTACTACTCTCTCTCTCTCTCAATATCAAACCCCCTGTCATATTAGTACTCTCTCTCAATATCAAACCCCCTGTCATATTAGCTCTCTCTCTCAATATCAAACCCCCTGTCATATTAGTACTCTCTCTCAACATCAAACCCCCTGTCATATTAGTACTCTCTCTCAACATCAAACACCCTGTCACAATGCTCCCTGTTAACATCAAGCTATCTAACACCCTTTCATATTACTACTCTCTCTCTCAATATCAAACACCCTGTCATATTACTCCATGTTAACATCAAACAATCAAACACCCTGTCATATTACTTCCTGGTTAACATCAAACAATGAAACACCCTGTCATATTTCTTCCTGTTAACGTCAAACCTTTATTATAAGAGGAGAAGATCAATTCATTTGTTAAATAATAAAAAAATTGCTAACACTTACACTTGTTTTATATCAATTTACTTTCAATTCTTTTTTAAATCAATACTACTTTGGGGCTTTTACGCCCAAAGACATAGATCAAGTATGTAGTCCTTTAATAAACCTGGGTTATACAATCAAACCTTGGTCATACTTGAGTGAAGTGTTGGCTCTAGGATCATCGAATTTTTATCGTACACCAATAGAGTGTTGACTATGGTTTTCTAGGCCGATACCTAATGGTGCTATTTCTTTAGAGGCTCCCTGATTGTTTAAGAAATGCTGGGTGAATAGTGGACATTGATCAGGAGGTCTGGTCTGGGAATTGAAACCAGATCTGTACGGTGACCCATCATGGTGACGCCTGATACTGCTTAACTTTAATGATTGGAGAGGACCTAATCTCTTATTCGGGCGACCCAGTCCCCCCGCCCCCCTTTACACTTTAGTGTAGCCAATAAGAAAGCTTACCCTGTTATCAAAGGAGCGCAAGACGTCTGTGAAGACAATGATTGAAGTTGCATCTATTGTTTATTTCTTTTCTTTCGGAACGAATATCCTTATGGCACGTTCGGAGCCTGGGAGTGAATCCGAAAAAAACGACCAATATCACCGTCACAAAATAACCGTCATGAAATCACCGTCACGCGAAATCCGTCACGAAATATCTACCGATGACGATAACTTGAGTAAAAGATCACCGAGTTAGTTAAAATTTGGTACACATGTTCATTTTACCATTGCCCAGGCTGAGTTCATTGGAAAACGTTATCCGCTCAAGCGTTCACGCGCAACGCTCGCGTAAACGTAAGCTTCAAAAAGACGGGAAAAAATGTTATTATGGAACCCTGTTACTTGTTTTGTTTATTTTTGTTATATGTCAAATTATATGTCACTTGGTTTTATAAATATCTAAAATAAATCGTAGTTAACAGTTTATACGTCTTTAGCATTTTATGTAATTTTATAATTTTTATATTTAATGAAAAATGTAAGGAACTTTGTTCCTACCGGGTGTCCCGCGACACCACACGTATTTTTTTTATCGTATACTTGCACTTGCTTGACATCAAGGTGTTTGATGATGTATTTGGTTCGAGCTATGAGAGATGTTTCACCCCAAAGTAGTATCAAGTAGGTATGCAAAGTGATTTGATTTTGTCACTTGATTACTAGTTTTGCAGTGAAATGTTGTAGTGATCATGACTAAAACACAATCACGAATATAATGGTCTGGTAAACTAGTTAGTGTGCTTACGAGACCCCTAGTATAATATTTCTCTTCCTCTTATTATGACGACATATGAACTATATGGCATATCATTGTTCGTAGGCTTCCGCGTAGGGTTCCTCGAAGGGTGTGCCTGACGTTTCGCTCCTACTGTCAGAAGTATCTTCAGGGGTGTTCATGGTTCAAGACAGGTTTGAACTCTTAAACCTAGGACACCATGAACACCCCTGAAGATTCTTCTAGCAGTAGGAGCGAAACGTCGGGACGCACACCCTTTGAGACGCGGTCGCCACCGGAAGACCTAGAACTTCGTTATATGGCATATAATTAATTGCCTAATATCTCGGGACTAACGAGTTTTGTCGTATCATTAATTGTTACAGGTGAAGAAGGAGAACTGACAATATCTCCTCTTGTCGGTATCGGCGTCGGAGGACTGCTCACTCTGCTGGTCCTTGGATTGATTGCTGGAGCGAAACTTACTTCCAGCAACAACTCGAGACCTCGTCCACAACCAAAAGATCTTCCAACCAAGCCCCCACCACCTGAACCAGATGACCCGGATCTTATTCCAGCCAAATACGGTACGATATTTTATTTATCCTACAAACTAAACCATCGTGTACGACTACAGCTGACTCTATCTTTTCAATTAGTATTCTATGTCTGCGATAAGCACAACCACCAATTACCCTTACTTCTATTTTCCCTCATTTCCGATACCTATTAAATACCTCAACCCAGGCCAAGATAGGGTAGGGGCTAGGAGGGTCAATGGCCCGGGCGCACCGGTGCCTTGAAATGATTTATATTCTACATAAATAATCACGGTAGATAGAGAAACTTACAACAATTATAATTGGCCAATGCCGATTGATGCCAATGATGATTGGCATGCAATCACTCAAGTTAAGTATCATCGGGCGTTGGATGGGTATCCGCCTGCTTACATATCTGGGTTCAATTCCCGCACGGGCCCCAGCTCAATATTCACCCAGCAATTTTAAATTAATTGGTAGCTGCTAGAAAGAGAAGTGGTCTGGAACCTATGTTCACCATTCTCGGTTGCTTTAAATATCGAAATAGGAGACGTGGTCAGCGATCAATGATTTCACACAAATGAACTCACTTAAGTAGTCTGGAATATAGCTTCACGTCGATTTACCGAAAAAATCGACGTTGACCCGAAGATACATTAAAAAATATGATTAAAAAGAAGAAAAAGTAGAACTAAGGCCCACGACATCCACGTTGCGGCTTTTTAATAGCACAAAATGTGGAATAATGTTTAGCCCGGGCCCCATAGCTGCTCTCTCAGGGCCTGCTCCACCTATGTCAATTACATATACCTTTCCTCCTTCCCATGACATAATTATTTGAAGCAACCTGAACTTGCATTTTCTCTATGCTTTTAAATTCTTATAATTGCATTTTTACATGGTTACCTATTACATTCTGTTTGAATCTGAAGTTCGTATGTGAAAGTGAATACAGAAATACGATGTACTTCTTACCACCTAGACAAAATAATTATTGACGATTAACATATTAATTAAGTGCACACTTGGTACAAAATATTTATTTGTATATAATCATACAATTTTAAAATGAACCGATGTGCTACATAGAAAAGTATTAAGTAAATTGAAATTATTATTTAAAAAAAAAAANTGTTCAAGGTTGTATGATGAGTTTAGTGATTGTCGTGATACGTGCATGTGTTGTCACATCAGTATGGCTCTTTAAGATTTCACGGAAAAACTACAGCAGTTGAAAATGAACCGAACAATAAATACGGATGTCATTACGAGGCTTGTTCAAGGTTGTATGATGAGTTTAGTGATTGTCGTGATACGTGCATGTGTTGTCACATCAGTATGGCTCTTTAAGATTTCACGGAAAAACTACAGCAGTTGAAAATGAACCGAACAATAAATACGGATGTCATTACGAGGCTTGTTCAAGGTTGTATGATGAGTTTAGTGATTGTCGTGATACGTGCATGTGTTGTCACATCAGTATGGCTCTTTAAGATTTCACGGAAAAACTACAGCAGTTGAAAATGAACCGAACAATAAATACGGATGTCATTACGAGGCTTGTTCAAGGTTGTATGATGAGTTTAGTGATTGTCGTGATACGTGCATGTGTTGTCACATCAGTATGGCTCTTTAAGATTTCACGGAAAAACTACAGCAGTTGAAAATGAACCGAACAATAAATACGGATGTCATTACGAGGCTTGTTCAAGGTTGTATGATGAGTTTAGTGATTGTCGTGATACGTGCATGTGTTGTCACATCAGTATGGCTCTTTAAGATTTCACGGAAAAACTACAGCAGTTGAAAATGAACCGAACAATAAATACGGATGTCATTACGAGGCTTGTTCAAGGTTGTATGATGAGTTTAGTGATTGTCGTGATACGTGCATGTGTTGTCACATCAGTATGGCTCTTTAAGATTTCACGGAAAAACTACAGCAGTTGAAAATGAACCGAACAATAAATACGGATGTCATTACGAGGCTTGTTCAAGGTTGTATGATGAGTTTAGTGATTGTCGTGATACGTGCATGTGTTGTCACATCAGTATGGCTCTTTAAGATTTCACGGAAAAACTACAGCAGTTGAAAATGAACCGAACAATAAATACGGATGTCATTACGAGGCTTGTTCAAGGTTGTATGATGAGTTTAGTGATTGTCGTGATACGTGCATGTGTTGTCACATCAGTATGGCTCTTTAAGATTTCACGGAAAAACTACAGCAGTTGAAAATGAACCGAACAATAAATACGGATGTCATTACGAGGCTTGTTCAAGGTTGTATGATGAGTTTAGTGATTGTCGTGATACGTGCATGTGTTGTCACATCAGTATGGCTCTTTAAGATTTCACGGAAAAACTACAGCAGTTGAAAATGAACCGAACAATAAATACGGATGTCATTACGAGGCTTGTTCAAGGTTGTATGATGAGTTTAGTGATTGTCGTGATACGTGCATGTGTTGTCACATCAGTATGGCTCTTTAAGATTTCACGGAAAAACTACAGCAGTTGAAAATGAACCGAACAATAAATACGGATGTCATTACGAGGCTTGTTCAAGGTTGTATGATGAGTTTAGTGATTGTCGTGATACGTGCATGTGTTGTCACATCAGTATGGCTCTTTAAGATTTCACGGAAAAACTACAGCAGTTGAAAATGAACCGAACAATAAATACGGATGTCATTACGAGGCTTGTGCAAGGTTGTGAGATGAGTTTAGTGACTGATACGTGCATGTGTTATCGTTATCACATCAGTATAGCTCTTTAAGATTTCACGGAAAAACTACAGCAGTTGAAAATGAACCGAACAATAAAAACGGATGTCATTACGAGGCTTGTTCAAGGTTCTGAAATAAGTTTAGTGACTGTCGTGATACGTGTGTTGTCACATCGCATCGGTATGGCTCTTTACGATTTCACGGAAAAATTACAGCTGTTGAAAATGGAAAGAACAATAAAAAAAATTATAGAAGACGAGGACCGCTACGATTTGGCTTCAGTCTCTCTAGAGTCTAGAGAGACTAGGTTTATACAAGTGTGAAAACTGCAAAACTTGTTTCGTTTCTTTTTTTCTAAATTTATAGTTCAATTGAATTTTATATAGTTTTTGGGAAAATAGCTCGAAATAAAACTTTTTTTTTTTTATAGTAAAATGTTGTCCATAGAAAGAAAAAGTAAAATGATGAAAACTTATCAAAATAATGATGTTGTGGTTATGAAATCCCAGATACATTTTGAGAAGATTAATTACGTTTAGAATATTAAGATTCGATACCTTATATAATAATAATGCCAGTTATAGAAATGCTATTCAAACAATATACAATAATGTTAGGAAAAAGNAGGTTGTATGATGAGTTTAGTGATTGTCGTGATACGTGCATGTGTTGTCACATCAGTATGGCTCTTTAAGATTTCACGGAAAAACTACAGCAGTTGAAAATGAACCGAACAATAAATACGGATGTCATTACGAGGCTTGTGCAAGGTTGTGAGATGAGTTTAGTGACTGATACGTGCATGTGTTATCGTTATCACATCAGTATAGCTCTTTAAGATTTCACGGAAAAACTACAGCAGTTGAAAATGAACCGAACAATAAAAACGGATGTCATTACGAGGCTTGTTCAAGGTTCTGAAATAAGTTTAGTGACTGTCGTGATACGTGTGTTGTCACATCGCATCGGTATGGCTCTTTACGATTTCACGGAAAAATTACAGCTGTTGAAAATGGAAAGAACAATAAAAAAAATTATAGAAGACGAGGACCGCTACGATTTGGCTTCAGTCTCTCTAGAGTCTAGAGAGACTAGGCACTCTATCAATGATGGGTTAATTGTTGGTCATTGTCCAACAACCTTCTTGCCAACCTGAGGTGACTCGGTACCATACGATACTTCTGCGACGATATAACTTTTTTCGGGTGACTCTACATGTACTTTGAACTGGTGGTGATTCGTAAGTTTTTATGTATTTATTTTACACCTAAAGCACCGATCAAGAATAATATATGTGTGAAAATTAAAGGTGATTTATTTGAACAACGTCATTTGAATGTGAATTTTATTTTTATTCAAAAACATGGAATGTGATTAATTTAATATTGATTTAAATCTTTAATCATATTATAATTGTATTGTATTATCAAATGAAACTAACCGAAATTTCAGCCCAAATTCAGCCTGTGTATTATATGCTAGATTTTATGGTAAATGTCACTAATGTCAATAATTGGAACTCTGGTACAAATTGGAGAATTGGTCAATATTGATCACTCTATTTGAACTGATTTAACTAAGTTTATTTGTAGCTATATTTCTTTGAATTTACTGGAAACTTGACTATTATAATATAAACATTTGAATTGCTATGAATTTTGACTCTAATCAGTTTGTTTCAACGTTAACAACTTTTAATTTAGGAAACTTTATGTTCTTAATCGAACGGTTTGTTATCTCGACTTGTTTATATAACAAGGGAATCCGGTTCTGGTTGTGAAAACCATAATATTAGATTTTGATGAGGCACAGAGCTACAGAGTTGTCGGCTGCCAACTGCAATTATCTATGTCAATTACACTCTTTGCCCAAACTTGTCTGCCAGAGTTGCCACGCTTAATAATGTAAATGATGTCACGCTTCTCCATTATTTAAAATCTCACAAATTATCTCCTACTTTGTTAATTTCTCGGTCATCCTCGCCGGCTATGTCATTTGTGGTTTCGAGCATTTTTTCAGCAAAGCCATCATAACATTTAATTGGTTTCATGTACGTCGAAATCTTTTTCTTTTTTTTTTTGTAAAGATTACATTTTAATTCTATGAAATACGTCCTTTTCATCTTACGGTTTAATAAAATGTTAATTTTTTGTCTAGTTCGAACTCGCTAATTGAACTAGTTCAATTCATATTTATAATTTTAGTAGAAATAAGTTTTTAAGTAAAAATCGGATTAGGGTTTCTTGACAGGTGGTGTCACGGTTTAACATTCGCGTAACTTTTTCTTCCATATTCTTATTTTTTAGTCCTAAATAGTATTAAAACAGTGTTGAAAGGGCAGCATGAGGCCCTGACCCTGGAGGTACATATAGCAAACCCACTATTTACTTATCTGTTGACCATGGAACTGGAACTATAAGCAAAACTGATAAAATTCAAACAGATGTAAATACAGAGAATACTCTTAAAAGCAAGAGTGTGCAGAAGTGCGTGGCGGGGGTCTACTAGTCGAAACGTTTACCCACGACCAAGCTACGAAACTAATGTTAAATCTTCCGAGAAATANTAGCTGCTCTCTCAGGGCCTGCTCCACCTATGTCAATTACATATACCTTTCCTCCTTCCCATGACATAATTATTTGAAGCAACCTGAACTTGCATTTTCTCTATGCTTTTAAATTCTTATAATTGCATTTTTACATGGTTACCTATTACATTCTGTTTGAATCTGAAGTTCGTATGTGAAAGTGAATACAGAAATACGATGTACTTCTTACCACCTAGACAAAATAATTATTGACGATTAACATATTAATTAAGTGCACACTTGGTACAAAATATTTATTTGTATATAATCATACAATTTTAAAATGAACCGATGTGCTACATAGAAAAGTATTAAGTAAATTGAAATTATTATTTAAAAAAAAAAAAATAATAATAATTAACATTGCAAATGGGCATTTACTAAGCTATTAAATTTTCATGTTCTGCACTTTATTTGACTTTTTTAATCTGCAAATCGATTAAACCAAAGTTGAATATTTAATTATTTACTCCCGTTTAGTCTCTTTGTATTCTCTCCCAACATTTGGCATTACAATAAAATATCATATTGGGAGATGAAAAAAATAAAGGGGGGAAAGAGAAAACCAAAAATGTTTTTTTGCATGTGACAGGCAATTTAAAAATTAGAAGGTAAAAAACTCTTTTGTGTAAAACTCCACTTTTAAATTCACTTCTGTCTCATTCTAATATTTATTTTATATGTGCTTTTTGACAGAGGTAAAATTCACTTGATAAGACATTTAAGCTAGCTTAATACTTTCTTTTTTGATTTTGTTTTTTTAAGTATATAAATATCAGTTTATTTAATGTTTTGTAACCCAGTGTATAATTATTCTACGACATTTTTAAATACAAACAAATGCTGAAATAGTTAATAGTTCTGCAGTAGGTAATTAATTTTATAACTATTTATGCTAAAGTCGAGTAATCTCAAATGAAAATATTAAAAAATAAATAAAATAAATTAGAAATTAAAATATATTTTAATTCAGTTTTTACCGTATTCTCCATATTATTATTTCTCTTTGAACTTATAAAGCTTTCGTTAAACTATACTTTACCTGGAAATTAATGTTTTGGACATTTGTAGATAACATACGTATCTACAGAAGAAACTAAAATCGATTCCATATGTTTTATACAATTTTTTTTTCTATATACTTCTTTGTTGTTTATACAAGTGTGAAAACTGCAAAACTTGTTTCGTTTCTTTTTTTCTAAATTTATAGTTCAATTGAATTTTATATAGTTTTTGGGAAAATAGCTCGAAATAAAACTTTTTTTTTTTTATAGTAAAATGTTGTCCATAGAAAGAAAAAGTAAAATGATGAAAACTTATCAAAATAATGATGTTGTGGTTATGAAATCCCAGATACATTTTGAGAAGATTAATTACGTTTAGAATATTAAGATTCGATACCTTATATAATAATAATGCCAGTTATAGAAATGCTATTCAAACAATATACAATAATGTTAGGAAAAAGG
>KZ651083.1:108750-120500 GCA_001010745.2 Gerris buenoi | reverse complement strand
AAAAAAAAAAAAAAAAAAAAAAAAAAAAAAAAAAAAAAAAAAAAAAAAAAAAAAAAAAAAAAAAAAAACCGGTGGTTCCGGTTTTTTATTAAATTTTTATTAAAATTCTAAAATGCAGCAAATTTAATTACCAGTCTAAACATACAAGTTGTTTTCCCGGGAAGAATCTATTTTCCGAAATGTTGACAGAAAAAGAAAATCATATTTGGTTGAAACTCTAAAACAAAAATCAACCACCTGTTATAACAATAGTATTTTTTTTTTTTAAATAAATCAATTAAATGATATATTATGGGATTTAAATACATTGTTAATATCAATTATAAGAAAGTTTCTTCGCTTACAAATTTCCAAAACTCCAAAATATAAATTTACTTGTGTATTATTTTACTTTTAATTTCCAAGTCGATTTATAAATGAGTTGTATGTTTTATTATCGGCCGGGTAATAAAACTAAAGTAAATAAAACAAAGAAACTAATTTTTATCTTTCAGAAATGTTAAAGTAAGAGAGGAAGAGGTTAAAAATACTCTGATACTCGGGTAAAACTTCTAACAGAAAATCTTTCTTTTTCCCGTAGAAACGAGACAAGCCAAAGATTTATGAGATCTCTTAAAAAATTGTCTCGAGTAATTCCGATAGGTAATAACTTCGCTTCTCTACCTAATCTAATATTAAACTTAGAACCGGTAAATTATAGTAATGATTATCTTAGAATTTTAACTTTGATCAAGCTCCATAAAATTTACTTAAGTAATATAATAAATTATATATATTAATTTACGTTCTTATCTATTGAATCCAGTAATTAAAAAAAATGTAAGAGGGCTATTTAAAGGCACATAATAGATTATCTGAAAGATGGTTTTTTTTTTTGCTAATTTACGTTGATGACACTTTAAAAGACAAAATAATTTTACCAGATAAGGTATAACCCACTTGCTTCAATTATCGCATATTTTTTTTCAAATTAATCCTTGTTTCTGTTCACTACTCGTGTTTAAAGTATATTGTATTAAATTTTGATTCATTGTTCTTTAAGACAGATGTTGTAAATGTACCAAAATAAATCATTAAGTATTTTCTGGTGATTGAGCCATGAACCTACACCACACTGCCTTAAGTACCATAACAATAATATTCTTGTAATCTTAGTTTTCTCGACGTTAATGGAGCTTTTTCCCTTGTGCCTGTATCCAAAACAACAAATTACAATTATTCGCATACGAATTAAATAATGAAAATATGTAAGAAAACATTTTAGAAGAAGTACAATGTCTAGCACGAGAATGAATTGCAATTAATTTTGTACTCACCTATATGATCCTTAAAACAAATAATCCGAATTGAATTTTTTTGATAGTGATTTATCAACCTGTAAATTTAAAAATAAGATGCGATTAACATCACACTCCGTCGTAAAACACGACAATCCCGTTACTGTATAAGGAAAAATATTTATTTCACAATCACAAAAGAAATAAGTACTCTATAAAATCCAAGAAAAATTGCATATGAATTTGAATTTTGACAAATAACAAAACTAAATCTGAATGACATGACCACTGAGGATCATGTTAGAATTCACTTTTCTCTTTAAGTTGTCTGCTTAGGCAACTTAAAAAGGACGACTTTCAGTTTGCAGGGAATATTCTAGGTAGCATTTCAGTAGATGCTATGTTTGCTCTGTTTGTCATTGTAAGTCCCAGAGCAATCATGGTCAAGAAATGCTGGTTCAGTCGGTCCGTCGGGACTACCTTCTCTTCTCCCTTAAAGCTAATTGTAAGTGTATTGCTTTTCCTTGCGATAATGGCGTGTGGACCTGTATAAGGTTGTTGTGATGGGTTTTTTAAGTGATGAGTGTTATCGCGAAGAAAGAAGTGGGGAGGAGCCAAGTCTGTGTTTAAACACTTTTTGTTCACCGTGGTGACGCGGTGATAGAGCGTTATGACTAACTCATGCTTATTTGTTTCCTGGTCTTGTGGAGAGAAGAACTCCCCAGCAAGCTTGAGGCTTGTAACGAATAAAAGTTCTGCTGGACTGGCGTTGAGATCAACCTTATAGGCTGCGCCTAGCCCAAGAAGCACTTCTGGTAGTGCTACAATCCATGCTTTGCCACAGATTTGCTCATTACATTTCAACTCAGCCTTCATTCATTGCCTGTGGAGTCTCTCCTCGTGGCCATGGATGCAAGATGGTGGGGCGTGGTTCGGTAACTCTTCGCCCTAGTCATTCATGTAAGAGATTGAAATAACTGGGACTCGAACTGACGCCCTTTGTCAGTTGTGATGACACTGGGTATTATATAACGTGCAATCCAATTCGAGTAAAATGCGAAGCAGCGGTTTCGAGATAAGCAATGCCTCATCCAGCGCGTGATTCTATCTACCATTGATAAAGATGAGAACCCCGTGGCTTGGTGAAAGGAGTCCTAAGAGATCGATGTGGCATGCCTAAATAGGTTTACTTCTAATGGAAAGTTTTTTCTCGCGAGTCTCTATGAACTCGCGATCGTATTTACTGTACGTTGTTTGGGTTGGAGTCAGTTTCTTTGGGAGGAAAGCTAAGGGCTTTGGCTAGGGCATCCAGAATTGGTGGTTTCGTCCGTTTAGAGCTGTAAGGGGATGCTGAAGACATGCAAGTGTTTGACAAGAAGAGATAAGGATCACCTGGGCATACATCTCAACGTCTTAGAAAATCTTACTTCCATATTATAAATGCATAATAAATATTTAGCATTGACAAGCAAAATCATGTCTGCCTGGTCTTGTTCTAGATAAAGAATGAATACTTTTGAAGAATGGACTTGAAAACTTAAGGTCTGTAGACGCCAAATAACAAATGATATCTTAACGGTCAAGGTCAAGAAGACGTAATGTCAGTCTAAAAATCATAATAAAATTTTCGAAAAATCGCAAGAATAAATTCTTCTGTACCTAAAATATGATAGACACCCTATATCTTAACACAAATGGGTAATTTGAGAATGAAATCGGTGGATTTTAGAAAGATATTCCAATCGTCTCAGGTTAAACGTACGATTTTGCGAAGATGAATCATTTATACTGCGACGGTTGGCAGTAAAGTTATTCACCGTTTGAAAATGAGCAGATATCAAGGAATGTAATACTTGAGATTAGTTTAGAGAAAGTGTGACTGAGGGAGTCAAGTTCTCTCGTGAGGCAAATACATTCCTTAACTTAGTTTGACAAGATTATCTAAGTTAATCTTGTACATTATGTTGTCAGGTAACTGAGCTTAAACAAGGTTAGCAGTTAGTTTCTGTGCTATGGATCCTTTTCGGGCTGCAACTAAACTCTATGTAATCGGACCCACATTAAACAACGCTGATATTAGTTTTAAAGTGAACATGTGCGAGACACTAGAACCTTGAATCATCTAAACCTCCGTGTAAATAAAGAAATAAACTAAAGCTTTTAATTACGACTTTTTATTGACGTGGTAGTTGTTGCGGTGGTGACTGCATTTTAGTGGGTGTAAGAGTGGATGTTTCATGTTTTCCTTGCAACACTTGAAGCATGTTCACGGTTGCACATGTTACTCTTACCAAGCTTAACGTCTATATCAACACCTAGCACTGCACTTCAGTAGGTGTAGGTGTTAATGTTTCCCTTGCAATACTTGAAGCATGTTCACAGTTGCACATGTTACTCTGACCAAGCTTAACGTCTATCGCAACACCAAGCATTAAACCTATCTCAGAAGACGCTTACGCTTAAAAACAGAATAGCTAATATTATGAAAAATTGTAAGTTGTGTGGAATAATCTCTGAAACTTATCAATTCATTTCATATTATGTGAAAATGTACCTAAATAGGAATAAATTTTATTTTTGTAAACTCACTATTTGGCTTCCGTGTTTACCGAAGGTAACGGAAGTTATGTCATGGTTCCGAAGAACAAAAATATTTATGTCTCTGATTTCACAAATTCCAAGACAGAAATCCGTTTCTGCATTCAGGGAACATTTTAATTCCGTGTCGGCATGTCGGTCTGTCTGTCTCACTCAATTTTTGCAAACAAGACATGTTGCTTAAAAACTACTCGTCAAATTTTAATTAAATTTGGATGGTAGGTCATAATTACCTCATTGTTGGTCCCATATAAGTTTCAACCTGCTGCGCCTATTTGTTTGTGTTCCTTGTGTACACCAATATATACATACATCTTCAAAACTACTTATATAATTTTTATGAACTTTGAATGATTTGTAGAAAGTAGCCCGCAGACAGTCCCAGATTAATCATTTGACAGAGTAAAATCATTAAAGTGTACGAAATAGGACGTGAGGAAGCTATGTGCCACACTAATTGACAGACTATTCTATATTACGAGTGTTAAAAATATTTAATAGACGTTTTAGTAGAGATAAAGGTTACTTGTTACAATTCGTTAATGTAATGTTAGTTATCGATGTGTATTTTATGCAAGACTAACATTTTCACTATGTTATCACTATAATTTGATTTTATTTTTATGTAAAAAAAATAACTTTATTACGGCGATTTGAGTGGTTTATACCTGGATGTCTGTCTATCTGAATGAGTGGTTGTCTATTTGTCTAAGCATAATATTTACAACAGTTTTGAAGCTAGAGAGTTTAAACTTTGTACAAAAATCAGTCCTTACCTGTAGTTGTGTTGCTCGGAAAATCATAAATTTGTCAACATTTTAAAAGTTCGTTAAAAAATCGAAAAATTAGCTGATTGCGTAAAACATCTGCACCAAATGTACCTCATTATAAAATCAAACATTTCCCTTGAATTTAGCTGTTATTTCTGCAGCCATTTGAAATTTTATATTTAATTAATAAAACAGTAATGAATTATTAAAAATAATTTTAGATATTGTATCCATCACTCCTACAGAGTAAAATACTTTTAAAAATATTGTGTACTTTAGTGACTTAATTGTTGTCATCACACATCTGTTCCAAATGTCATTCATAAGTAACATTTTAATTTTTTTTTTAATTTTTTTTTTTAACAAGACCAAGGTAACTTATTTTAATTGTCAATAATTTTATGTATAATTCCATTTATCAATAATTAAATTAAAATTTAAGCGAGAGAAAGTTAGCCGAATAAAATTGAACAACACCTATTCACACAGTTAAACATTGTTTTCCTTCACCTGTGAAATTTGCAAAATAGCACTCATGTCCTTTTCACGCACAACCGACAATATGCTGTATTTCTTCCATTTATTCAACCGTTATAAACAAAAGCAATCCTTCCTGACGTATAAAAAACCGTTTTCCGAACCGTCGCGATATCATCTTATATTTCTCGCAAAGCCAGTCAAACGACACAAATAGAATTTAGTAATAAAATGGCTCTTTTTTTCAATTTTCTCTTCCCCCCCCCCCCCTATATTTAGAGCGTTTGGCTAAAGCCGGTCGGAGATTTGGCCGGGCTGTCACTTGAGATTTTCACAAGGTTTTCTTTAGCGAGAGATCGCTTTTCCCTTGAGACGTGGATTCAAGCTTTCCCTACAAACAGCCGACTACGTAGCAGTTAAAAAATCCGCAGGATTTTTTGAGCAAGGAAGAAACGAATACGGCACAAAACTCAAGCCCTATAAAATCTTAATCCCTTAAATATTTATTCAGTAGTGCTACATATTTGCTCCCTCTTTCACTCACGTACTAAGTGAAATGTATTCAAATGTCAACGGGATTACACATTTTTAACTCACTAGTAAACCTCCTTTTCTCTTAAACTTGGTATACGTTAAAAATATTACAATTTCAAAGGAACTATATACTTACCTATATCATCACTGTAATATAGGTCATACATAAGAGAATGATGTATTAGTGGAAATTTCGTTTGCGGGTTTATTATTACCGGATATTGCGTTTTGTGTTTAGTCCGAGGCCCTGGCGTGTGCCGTGTACTTATACTTTCCTTCCAACCGCCTCTGACTACCTGCCGGGTACTTACTCTCCTTTTAACCACCTCTGATCACCTCTGATAGGTTCTTATCTTATACTCTTATCACCTCTAACAACCTCCAATACGATACAGTTATGTTTTGAGCAGTGCGTCCGTCACCTGTACTTTAAAGAAACGTTGTATTTTGTACGATAGCTCCACAAACCATTTAGGCGATATACATATAGAGTAAATGTCACATTAATGAATTACAGAAATATATGTATAATTAATTATATAAAAAAACATTTTTATCAGTTACAATCGTTTAAACATAAATACTACGGAGTGCTTGTCACATCTCATTAATTATAATTCCTCTAATTTCACGGAATTCATACATTAATAAATATTAGCGATGAAGATATGGTCCAGTGTATAATCATGCAGGATATTTATTTTCATTATCCCCACATGCACACTTCAAATGTGTTTGTAACACTGACACAAAGACCTATAAAAAGCGAAGATTCTATCAAATTGAACTTTCGGCTTCCAACCTCAAATCAAGTCTTTCCGAGATCTTCAAGACCAAAGTAAGTACTGCATTAACTAAGTAGGATGCTATCGATTTGTATTTAACATGCCGATTTGTTATTATACCCTATTAGAACGATGAAAACAGAATCTAGTTTCGAGTTGATTCGGTCCGAATGAGAAGAAAGATAGGGCACGTTTTGAAGTTAACATTTATAACTATAACAACAAGAAGAGGAAAAAACCTCTCTGCAATTGTCCTTTTATAACAATCGACANAGAGTTAAACCAAAACCGGTGTTACAAGTGAGGGATTGTTTAGATAAATGTTACCTCGTGTCACTGGCTCTCCCTTCGGTGTCCGTATTTCAAAGCCGAATTAAAGAGCTCTTACATGGGTATCTCATTTTTCTATCAGACCCCTCGTTGGTTTAAAAAGCTGTATGTATATTGTTCGTTATGTGAAACATTTTTTGTGTGTGTGTGTGTGTGTGTGTGTGTCAAAGTCTAAAGTAAAGCATTAGCTTATTGTTAAGGGTATGTGCCGACCTCAGCGGACATAACCATTGTCCAACAACGAGCTCGAAATCTCCACCGAAAAAAGCCCTCGAATTTCTTCTTTCTCAAATAATCTCCAGTATTCAGAGATTAGAAGGAACGTGGAAATGTGCAACCGAAGATTCCTCGAAGAATATCCACCTTGAAAAAAATAAAATCACAAAATAATCCTCACGACTCTAGGTATATAATTACAGTAAAAACGAAAAGGGAATAATTGACGTTGAAATAGTTTGAAAGTTGATACAATTACATGTCTAGAAACTTACTTATAGTTGATTCAGCAATGTTGCAACCAAGTGGTTACCAGTTTCTAATTGGTTTCCATTATGATTTCGCAACTTGATTCAGCCTTTACTTCGGCTAATGTGTTTTATAACGAGGAAGCAGTAATTTTCAGAATCTGTTTAATTAATTTCATTATAATTACACGAGCATTTAAACGGATGATGCAATGTTTAAATAGTTTAACAACTTTTATTAAGAACACATTAATATAGATTTCAGTCTAGTTGACACATTTTAAAAAATAAATTGACAATTGATGCGATATTCAAAGTTCAAGTGCATTCATTAGAAGCTGTTTAAAGGCCCCCATACACGGTCAAAATGTTTGCGCAATCATTTCGACCGTGTATGGGGTTGTTGATGTTTGCGCAAACATGATGTTTGACGTGTTATGGCTTACATTTGCCCGACATCAGACTTGCGCAAACATGTTTGATCGTGTATGGGGGCCTTTAAGGAGAAACCTAATTATGAAATTGAAAGACTTGAAGAGAACATTATAAAAAATATATAAATATTTTTTGAATGTCCCTTGTTGGAAAATTATTATTACTTAGTAAAATAACCTAGGGTTTATACAGGGACAAACCCTATGTGACTCTGCGTCGCTACATTCTTCATGTTTCCAATGACCTTCCTTTATTATAGTATATAATATATGTCTTAATACCTTACTATGCACTTGTTATTATTTTCTTACGTTATACTATTCAATATAAAATTCTTCCGTTTTGATATATTATCTCTTCTTTCTATTAGCTTGTTTCATCATTCTACTCAATATAACCTAACTTGGTTTTATTCTTTTATATTATCTACTTCCGATGTTAATATCCTAAAACCTTTCTTGTTTATTCCATTATATATTCACCCTTTCCATTAAGTTGCTCTAAACGAATTTTAATGTGCACTCCAGTTTCCAACCCTGTTGAAATCATTTAACAACGTAAATAATGAATAAAACAGAAACTTACAGGTCATCTGAAACTGAATAAAGCATCAAGATTGCTTTGATTTTGTTTAGAAGAATAAAGCACCACGAAAAAATACACACTCATAACCCAAATAACACAATCCTAGATGCAATATTTGGCATTTAAATTGATTATACATTTACTTGAAAGTGTATTTGAATTCATGTGGTTTAAAGCAGTGGTTCTCAACGTGGGCGATATCGCCCCCCGGTGGGCGATGAGGAATCTAAAGGGGGCGATAGGACGGAGGGGGGCGATGGGCAAGTAGGGGGAAATAAGAATGAAAAGGAAGAAATTGGTCCGAGACAACTTAGACAAACATTCCCATATGCGAGATAATAATTACTTAGCCCAGTGTTTTCCATTTACTAGTTTTTATATTTACATTTAATTATTATTGAACATTTAATCAAAATGTATCATAAAATTAACTTCTCCTGGGCGGGGAATCGAACCCGGACTCTCTCTCCATCCGCGTTTTTTGCTTTTATCTCAGGAACTAGATTTTCGTCGGAGCCGTTTTCGAGAAATAATATTTTTTATTTATTTATTTTTTTTGGGGGGGGGGCCTAAATTTAGAGCTAACATTTATTTCTCGATTTCGTCTCGGGGTATTATTTTTCTATATACATGTAGGCCAAATTTCGTCAAAATCGGCCCAGTAGATTAGGCTCCAGGCGTCTGCACAGAGAGACGACAGACGACAACGACAGGTGACGGACAGACATTTTTTAAAAACTACTTTTTTGGACTCGGGGGACCTCAAAACGTGTAAATCCGTCAAAATCGAATATTCGCGCCATCACAATACTTTCTCTTTATATGAGAAAGTAAAAAGAAAAAAAAATATGCAAATAATAATAATAATCATTTGTTTTTGTATTATATTTAAAGAAAATTGGGAAAAACGTTTCAGCGTAGTCAGTATTTTAAAAAACAAATCGTTAGAGAAAAACATGGTTAAGAGAGGTAATTAGAGATTGAGATTAGCATTGACAACTATTTCACCATTATAGAGAGTCTATGCGAAGGGCAACAGGCTCAAGCAAGTCATTAGTTAATTTTTATTAATTATTAATTTATATTTCACCTTTCAAAATATATGATAAGTTAATTAAATAAATACATTTTTTTCCATATCATAGTCGTAGAATAAATTATGTTCTCAATTTAATTATTAATTAATTCGGCATATAAGTAAAATTAATTAATTAGGCTTCGTGTTGAGAGAAAGGGGGGGCGATGAATAAAGATGGAGATTTAGAAGGGGGCGATGAGTAAACAAAGGTTGAGAACCACTGGTTTAAAGTACAAGTAGACTATAATCATTTAAAAACAAGGTTTTAAAAGTAGGCAGAATTTTAATTTTGTCTCACTTATGAAAAAATAATCTTTAACTTAGAGCATTAGAGTATGTGACTGTATGAAAATTTGTCGTCGGTTTAATTTCAAGTTGTAAATCAATTTATTTCTACTTTATGTTATATTTATTACACTTAGTATATGGCAAGACTTGCCGAGTATGTGGCTGAAGGAACTGAACCTTTCTTTTCACCCTCGTTCCAAGATATAATAAGAAATAAAGTTTAAGGGTGGGGATTTGAGAAAACGGCAGAGCCTTTAGTTATGTTGAAAGGATATGATTTCTTTTCTTTTGTAACCTGCCGAAAAGCTGTTTCGGCATTCATGATAGTAGACAAGCAAACTTCAAACTCGACTAACAAACTTATTTCATCGACAACTGAATAAGTAACTTTCTTCTGATAAAGTTCTTTTGGCTATTTTCTTATACGAAAACCCGTATTTGAAGGAAAGTTTTTCAAGTGGTGGATTTCATTCATGGTCATATATTTTTACTCTGAAAGTGTTTCTCGCATAAGGATTCTTCTTAGGCAATTTGTGGTCTTTCAAGCCGTACAGGAGGAAGCATTCCCCGAATTCTCCCTTTAAAGGACTCGAGTTTATAATAGAGAAGGGAAATTATATGTTTTATAAAATACAACCATATTTGATTGATTTCATGTTGTTAAAGTCCACTGGTGCTTTCAAGAGGAAACTATTCCCAATGTTAAATATCTTTAAGCATGACCAAAGCTTAACATATAAAGCGACAAATGTGCTTTGTTCTCTTCAAGAGTTTCTTCTTGAAAACCATTCAATGTTTGAACCTTACTAAACAAGTTACTATAGAACCGATAACAATATACATTTATTAAACACCTTCTCAGCCCCCTAACTGTATACATACCCCTCATCTTTATCGTCGGACCAGTTCTCCAATCTTCCAGTAACGTCGTCAAACTCAAACTATATGAATTCCACATAATCTTATGGTCTTGGACAAAAGTGGAGTTAACTAAGAAATATAATAAAATATGTAACTTTTAATCAACTATTGAGTACTATTACAACTATTTATAAACTCATGACTACACCTGATAATTTTTCAAAAAAACATTATTATTTTTGACGCCATTTCTAAAATATTTTTCATGAATCTTTGATTGATTTTTAAAATCGCTTATTGGAACATGCAATCAATTGTCCCTAAGAAAAATTGCCTATGTTAATTTCTTCAACAACAAAATACGCCGGTATTTTCAAAACACTTAAAATTTAACAATAAATCGAATTTATGAAAGAGGATGGGTTGCAATTCTTATAATGAGTATTTGAAATACATTTGTAAATTTAATAAAGCAAAATAACAGAAGCGATGGCCTCTTCTGTTATTTTGCCAAACAATTAACCAGTTTATTTCTAGACAAAATATTCAGCTACGCACCCAGTCCATCCAGTCCAGAAGTTATGTCATCCTAGCACAATAGACCTAATGTTATCCTTCAGAGAAGCGTTTCTCATCCTTTCTGATGGCACGACCCTATACATATCTCCTTAAAATGTCCGCGACCCTACCGTGAATGCAGTGTATTGCATATTGCATACCTTAAGGATTGCAGGGATACTTTATGGTCTCAAATTCCTGAACTTATGATGACGGGCTGTTGAATCTTTTTCGGAAGTTTAAGGAAAAGAGAATGAAGCTTAAAGGAAGTTTTATTACTCCTCGTTGCAATACCCCTTCTTGTATCGCTTTATTTTGTTTAACCTTTTAATATATTTATATTTATATATTCCTAATACATTCCTTTATTCTTATGAATTTATCGTTATAATTTTATTATTTTAACTATATTAAATTTAATTTATATATTTTGTCGGTCAGTCTGTGGCTCAATTTTTGCGAACCAACATATCGCAAAAACTACTCGTTCCATTTTAATAAAATTTGGATGCCAGGTAATAATTAGCCCATTTTTTTATCCCATATAAGTTTCAACCTTGTGGGACTGTTTGTTTTTCTTCCACACACACACAACCATACATTTATTTACACCTATATCTTCAAAAGTACTCATTTGATTTTTATAAAAGTAGTAAGATTAATTTCAACCGTCTGCGCTCTTTAAATATTGCTAAATTTATACTTTAATT
>KZ651083.1:85104-105913 GCA_001010745.2 Gerris buenoi | reverse complement strand
ATGCTATTAATTGTCATGATTTGAGAAACTAAACTTTTTCTACATACTCTTTATACTTTTGAGCGTATAAGAAATAATAATTCATTGTAAAATAATGTAAGCCAAGGAAGATATTAGGCAATATTTACAATGATCTAAAAAAAACTTTGAATTTTATTACCTTAATGGCTTGGTGGTACAACCCTTGTACCACATATAATAAAAAATAAATTTATTAATAAAAAATAAATTGTTTAAATGATTTGTTTGTTTTATTATTGGCTAATCTATAACAATAAGTTTTAATTTATAGCCAATTTCCTATTTTTTTGAACTTACTAAGCAATATGTGGTACAGCATATGTACCACAAGACCACAAAGAAAAAATTTGTATATAAGAATTTTTATCTCCAGTGGCCTTGTGGTACAACATTTGTACCAGCTATTTTTTGCTTTTATTTTTACCCACATGAATTAAAAAGATCTTAATTCAGATTTTTATTCTATTTTATGATGTCATTTGTCAGATGGGCAACACTGCTGTCAAAATTTTTACATTTTTTTGCTTGGGAATTGGGGTCCTAGAGGTGGTACACGTTATGTACCAGAAAGCCTTAAAGGGTTAACTTTATTTAGAACAATACAACAAAGCTTTGATGCGTCGCCCCTTCTTATAATATTGTTCTAAAGCCGTTTTTTTTTTATTGTTAGTCAAGATAAAAGTGAAAAGTTCTGCTCCTAACTAAGTCTTTAGATTCCAAGTCAAACTGTTGGAAAAGCAGCTATAGGAGTAATTGAAGACTCGGCATCATCTCCGGTTATGGAGAATTGAAAAGTTAAAAGTTCGGAGTGAGCCCCCCTAACTAAAGATGATCGTTCAAGGAGTACTAACTGCGACAGATCAAACAATGCCATTTTACCCTTTTATCCTCGTTTATCGGAGGAGTTAAGTGGCCTCGTACGTTATCGGTAGTTTTTTCCATTGTTCAAGTTTGCCGATTCAATGCCGAGGAAGGTAGAATTTGAATAGGGGTATAAGAGTTGAATAGGTATGTTACTAGACAATGGAGAAGTGTTTTGTAAGAAAGTGGTGGTGCATAGATCACGACGGAGGGTGTCGCTTAGTTTCCACTTTCCTGGGGCCATTTGCTTCCTAGCAAGGCCGAGCCACAAAGCAACGAGTACCGAAACTAAAAGCACCAAACTCCTCCAGTACCGACCAACTCGCTCCAATAAGCTTTCCCAATACCGCCAGTCCTAATGGCTCCAAATACACTTTTGTCACTTTACAATTAATGAATGCTTCCTTCCTCCTAGCATTCAGACGAGTCTTGCTCTGCCACTTACCCTCCTCCCTTCCCTAATTGCTTTTCCATTCACTCTCCTCCTATCAGTACCCCCTCCCTCTCCCACTGACTCACAAGTAATTGTTTCGTAGATCTCGAGCTTTCCCAAAGTGTAACGACTCTTTGCGTACTCCCAACCCAAGGCGTCAACAGTTATAACATTTCCTCTGTTTAATCGGACGATTCAACGGTATCTGTCGTACCTCTCAAAGCTTTATCAAAAATCGAGTTCTTGTTTCAAGGAAAACAACGAAATACTTAATCGACAATCGCGAATTAAGGAGGTTAAGATTACCTCCTCATTGACTCTTAGCCTATTTCTACCTTTTTATTAAAATTAAACAACAGTTTTTATGAATATTCTAAACGGTAATTAAAATTATTTTACCAGTTTTTCAACGGCCAAAAAAGTGACGTTTTAAGTTTTAAGTGACATTTTTTTCAGTGGCTACAGAGTCTACATGCCAAGCTTCAGGTAGATTGGATGACTGGAAAGAGGTTAGTTAGCCCTCCAAAGATTTTGACGACAGGCACCAACAAACAAAAAAACGTAAAGTTAATAAAAGGTTTTGAAAACTGAGATAAAATATAAAGAAGCAAGTATTAATTAAATTAATAATGATTTATTATTTATTGTAATACACCCTTATGGTTTAATACACAAGAGATCAGATGGCTAATAAGGTGTCTCTTCAATAGGAAAACCCGACTTTTCGACCCTTTAAATGTCATCTTCAATCAAATTTCTTCTATAAATAAAAACAAAGATACATCAAATTAATTTAACACATCAATAATCTAACAAATTAGTTTGGTTGTAGATTTTCATTTCTTTTTTTATCCAAGCTCTGAATAATACGCAATTATGATTTACAATTTAGATTGTGTATACTTACAATAGATATTTCAATGTCTGTAAGGTTATTTACTATCTCCGTTGGAGACAGAGAGCGGCCATGAAAATAATTTTTTTGTAAATTACCATTAAGAATTTAAATTAGAAACACACACAAAAAAAAAAATCTTTCCAGAAAAAAAATCGCTTTATAGAAATTTCGGTGTATAGATTTTATTTTATTTTAATAGAAAAAAGTAGTGGTCCTGAAAGAGGAAGATTTTTATCCTATACCATTTTTGGCCCATTGCAGAACTGCTTCATCTACGTATTCATACTTGCAACCTCTAGATATTTTTTTTAAAAATCTCCACTTGTTCCGTAAAGTTTAAATAATTAATCCCGGTTTATCAAAATTGTAGAAGCTGAACTCGAGCGATTTCATATTTACGGGATACTTTTTTGCTCGGTATTTCTTTTATCTACGTATTTGAATACATTAGGTAGTTTTTCCTGATATCGATGATTTTCTTTTAGATATTTTTACGGTGAGTAAATTGCGCTATAAATAGACAAGAGCTTTATAAACGTTTAAAGCTAATTCTAGACTATTGCTAGAGAAAGGTGGTCAGACAACCTGGATCCCTAACAATAACAATGACCTCGGGACCATCTAATCAACGAAACAACTGCATTCCTTTTGTTGATGCATAGCACAAACATGTTAACTGTCAATAATATAAACAGTGATTCTGATTCATATGTGTCCTTACCACAACCAAAATTAAAGTTACATGAAATTATAGATTTTAAATAGTTATCAAATGATGTCATTTAATAGAATGGGAAAATGAGAAAACTATATTAAAAAACGTTTTAAAGGAGCGAAGAGACAGAATTATGTAAATAGCGGCATAGTAATCCCATGTAGAGAGGTGGGGAATTGAGATAGGGAAGTTTAAATTGAATTTATCGGGAAACATGGGATCGGGGCAGCTCCAACACTTGTTATGTTTTAGGATTGAATCGACTTTGGGCCAGTTTAAAGTCTTAGCCCTGAAAAGCGTTCAAAGAAAACATTTTCATCACATAAACATCCACCTAATAAAACCAATCTCCTGCCTTGATAGAAACCACCAACCGTTCACCGGGAAATTAAGGCAAAACCTGTGGGGCTCATTTGTTTGTAGTGTTATCTAAAGATAACAACAGACAGCACCTGTTGTCTTTCTAGAATAATATTCTATTTAAAAGAAAATAACATAATTATCAAATAGCGTAGAATAATATGCACGTTGTACTTGATTTAGTTTAATTTGAAAAAACAAAAAACAAACAAACAAACAGTTTAGCAATATTGAAGAATGAATGATTCGGTTTTCCGGTGATATCCGCGTCATGGTGGGTTTAAGTCCAACGTTTCCTTGCCCTAGTGAAAGTATTTTCAGGGGTGTGATGCATCACATGTCAAGCTAAAACAAGATATACGTACGAATGTAGAGAATTTTTATGTGGTCCTACTGGTTTCACGGACGTAGATTGTACTTGGATTTCCTGGGGGTTCCTTAAGCAGATTAATCCCTTCTTGGGATGATGCATTTAGGCAGGGCTTGCCATTTGGCTGGGCACGAACTATGCTTAATGCTTAACCATAAGAAAGGTTCAGAAAGGAGGGATAAAAGGGTCCCCTAATCCCTGGACATGAACTGGACACATATCGGCAGCAGTTAGAGGGTGGAAGGCGAAAGCTTATAAGGAAAAAGTCGGTAAACCGATGAGACTTTTCCAACGCTCATGCTCAGCTTCGTTAAGCCGACTATACTCAGCTAGGCTCCCTTGACGGCAAGCCGGGCAAATCGATAACTGCTCTTTCTTATTTGATGTCAGGGCACCAAGGAGGCTTTCAAAAAATTGTGTCATGCCCCAGATTCGATCACGGTGCGGACAGTCATCTGGTCAATGGTAACTCTGATTCTTGTCACGTTGGAGACGGATGCACCCAAGATAAGCCACGCGGGGCTGTTATGGGTACTAAAGCCTGATTCATGACCCTTCACTGGGGGGTTCCTCACCAGTATTCTTGGGACTTCTGCTTGAGGAATGGAGAGACCTTGTAGTAGTGAATTGCCTGGCAGTGGCTTTTATTGGTTTGTAGCCTTATTTTACAGTGACATACAACATGTAGCATGCAATCTACGTGAGTTTATGATCTTGGTGGAACCTCTACACAATTAATTTCTCCAAAACTCGATTCGTCAAATAGAGAGTGCCGAATCTTTCATATTATTTTAAATGGTTGTACAACAATTCCTGAAGATCGATTTTAACTCATTGCGTGTCAGTCTCAATAATTACTCGCGCTGTGCGTTTTATATACTTCCCTCTTACTTTAACAAGAAGATTCTGTACCTGTACTTAGGATATATACACATCATCCACTGATTTTTTTTTTTTTTTTTTTTTTTTTTCTTTTCTTTTTCTTTTTTCTTTGAGGGATATTTTCTGCGCTTCAACACTGAAAACTGCGTTTTCTTGATTCGTGAGAGTAGTCAGTAAATTTGCTGCTGAGAGTGTAATAGTTGATGTTGACGGTTGCGTAACAACGACTGAATTATTCTTAGAAACAGTAGGACTGGCAGAGTATGGAGAACAAAACCTGACATGGCTAAACTATCTTTTTGTTTTTCCTCCACTTCCACTCTAATAAATTTCATAATTGCCTAATTTGTCTTTAGACGATTTTGCTGTTTACCCTTGAGACAAAAGTGTAGCTGAAGTACGCTGTTTCAGATAGGCATGATTTTACCAGAGGTAGCAACACATACGCACTTGTCTAACGTCTAAAGTTTCTAAAGCTCTCATATGACATTCTAATTTATCATAATGAGACGAAAGTGGTACTTTATTAGTCTCTACAGCGTTCTATAACACCTAACATCAAAGTTCTCTGACGTAAACTTTAACAAACAGATTCCCTGCCAAACCAATGCTTTAAATAATCTATCATCTTTCCGTAATTTTCCCCTACGGAAAACTCTAAATTAACTCTCTAGCTTTAGACTCAAGTTCAGTAATAAGGATTAAACAATGAATCTAATATTGATTCGGAATTCTAGAATCATCATGTTTACTCAATTGACCCCAACTATTTAACCAATTTTTAATTTTGCTTTCAAAACAAAAAAAATATACTGGGAAACTTAAATTTAAGTTTCTTCAAAATACTTTTCTGAGTTGAGGTTAATGACTCGCTGTCTTTATCAGATACTCCATCGCTATCTTATATTTAGCCTTTGGGAACTTAGATGTGTATCGATCACACTCATCCAAATCCTTATTAAGATCTACTTCAGAAACTTCTGCTACAAACATGGCTTGAAAGATCTTATTATCAAGCGTTTCAATGGATATCAGTGTTTTGTCTATAAGAGAAAAAACGTTTTTCACGTTAACTGAAGATTAGTTGGGTCAAAATATTACCTAATTCATGATTGTACATCGTTTCGTAAGAGAAGTCCTATAAACTCTCCTAGCTCTCTTATCACAAGTATTAATTCTAAATAAAAAGATTCTTACTAATGTTGCAGATAAGAAAATCTTAATTTTTTTTGCATTAAGTATTAAACCAAGGAGATTCGAAGTTACGTTGCAAAGTGTCCTGAGTAGCCTCCTTAATTGCCAATACAAAGTTGTTAGTAAGCTCGGTTGTATTATCAGAATGAGGATCGGTTTTATCAGAGAAACCATTGAGGCATCTTTGAAATTCAGGGCATAGTTCACGCTTCCACTTGTAAGTGATTTTTCTGCTTGTGTGACTCGGTTCACTTTTATCGACGAGAGGGAGTACACTTGAAGACAATTTGAGAGATATTGAACAGGGAAAATGGTCTGAGACTGAGAAAATCTTAATTATTGCCCGACTGGCGCCACAATAACAGCTAATTAAGTTTTGTAGTAAGTCTAGAGAAAAAACTATTAATATCTAAGGCCAGTTTATAAGTCTATATTCACGAGACAGACAATTTATATAAAGGTTTTATTCATTTTTTATGTATGGTAATTAGTTGGCTAATAGAATCTTTGAGGTCCCACTAAAGTGGAATTTGGTTGACTTCACTAAGAATGGAACTTAGATAGAGGAGGGAAAGCTTTAAGCCTCTCAAGAAAACCGATCCCTTCAGTAGTTTATCGATTAGAAGTTTGAGTTGTAAAGGCTAGATTCCGTCTGAGACTTAGTTTAGCTAAGAAACAACTCGAATTGTCGACAAAATTGGGGGAATTCATTTCGCATCTTCCTCATCCCGTTATAAATTAATAATAATTGAACCCTTTCGAAGCCAAGTTTCTCAATTTAAATTAGTTATTTTCCAGGTGGGTATTTGGGAAAAGGATTACGTTAAGACTGTCATAAGGTATAATATACCGGAGATAGACCGGGCTATTAGCTACTGTCGCTAATCCGAACGCCGGCAAACTCGGTCTAATCCTAGCAACAGTTACAGGAGTGTTATACAAGACCGAGAAGGTAAAACTAGCCCAAACTTAAGACATTCTCCTTCCCTCTAGAGCTTATACAATATTCAGTGGACGGTCACTTCGAAACGAATGGTCTCACTTAGAGATAACTTCAGTTCAACTGTTATAGTTTCTACCATTTAGAAGACACAGATGTATACTATATATACACAGATATATACTATATTCCTGCCTCTCCGAGCCTTATTTGAGCATATATTTCAATTTACCAGTTATACGCTTAATGAAACATATTTAAATGTAAAAGTGAATTTATCTAACTAATCTTTTTTTAAATATTCAGTCTAAAAAGTCGATTAATCAAGATATTGATGGTGTTTTGATTGCTATCTTATCTGTAAAGGAGAGGATGCGGCTTAATTAAAATGTAATCTTGATTTACAGCCTTTTTCTCTAAGATCAAAGCAGATTGTAATTGACTCCTTTCCACGAAACTTTATTTTTATTTATGTCCGTAGTTGCATGTTTTTTTGCATCATCTAGACTCTAGACTACACCCTCGTTCAAACTCCTTGTCGATATTTATCGTTAATATTTAATTAACCCAATTAAAAAGCTCTTGTCCACAAAAGGCTTTTTACCAAAAAAAAAAAAAAAAAANAAAAAAAAAAAAAAAAAAAAAAAAAAAACACAAATAAACAACTATAAAAACAGATTCTTTTCACTAATGTTCTCCCAATATTTTAGGAAGTAAAACAACATTTAATAAAAAAATAACAATCAAATTTGTTTCAAGCGTCTTTTTGCATTTTTTTTTTCTCAGAGTTCTTTTTTATTAAATTTTTTCTTGCTTTCAACTCGGCCCACTTAACTACCTAAACTTCAAACTACACTTCTCGATTATATTTCCTCCGGAACTGAAGGGAGGGAGGGAAAAAAGAAAATCTTTGAGTGTTTATTATAACTGGTGAAATGCTACTTGAAACTCCAACTTTTCCAAAAACTTTACTTATTCGCACAAAAAATCAATATTTCAAAATACATTTTTGCCCCTACTCTTCTCCAATTTACCTTTATCGAGTCCCTCTCTCAGACCTATTTCACACAAAAGCACCATCTCCTTTACCCTAAATTCCTATATTTCTTCCACTGGGATATAGGTTTTAGCTTTTTTAGAGCTATCAATATCTGAGCTATAATAAAATAATTAATAGTATTAATTAATTTACAAGTTAGATTAGATAAATGGTCCTTAAGGCTTCTTTTTCTTTACCTTTCACCTACCAAAAGGTCAACGTAGAAACATAAATAAACGGGAGGTTTTTACTATATTAAACAATTAAATAAACAGTCTATTACTGGACGTTACTCAGTGAGTTAGTTTTATTATTTTTGTTAATCGAGTTTTCTTACATTAAACAACTGTACGATTTAAAAGTCCTTTCTCTTAATGCCCCCATACACGATCAAACATTTTGCACAAACCTGAAGTCGGGAAAATTTAGGCCATAGACGCCAAACATCATGTTTGCGCAAACATCAAATAGCCCCATACACGGTGAAAATGTTGACCGATTATGGGGGCCTTTAAAGAGTATTTTATGGAGATGCTGTGAGGAATTGTTCTTGACATGAGGCTTGGTGCAAATATTGTCTCAAGGTCATAGTTTCGGAGCGTTATAATGACTATTGAAACAAAATTGACTTCTTGATCTCCCATTATTTAAGTTGATAGCTGAGACAAGATTGGCTTAAAAATTGGAATTGCATTAAAATATCGGAACGGTCTGAGCGGAAGCAGTGTGCAGAAAACTGCCGGACCGGAGCGGAAGGGTCTGGGCTGAGCTGAGATGAGATGAGACGAGCGGATCCAGTGTGGGACATGCCTAAGTCCTCAGTAGATTTTAGTAGAGGTACTATAGACAATGAGAGAAATTGTCGAATATAAAGAGTAAGAAAGAAGGTACCTCGTTGTATTGTCCTTGATATTAGAGTTCAAGTTATATGTGTGATCGGTGGGTGAAAAGGTGGGCCTTCATTGCGGATAGTTTAGTTTAGAGGCTGGTGAAGAGATATTGTCGCAAGGTGTTGCTGGCTAGATTTGCAAGGGCCCCTGTCTGTAGCCGAGTCCTTATTTCTACGGATGCCTGCGGCCGGAACAGTCCCCTCCTCTCAGACCACCGCACCGAGCCGAAATTAAAACAATAACTCTATCCTGTCACAAGTCATTAATACTCCGGTGAAGGGGGTGTGGACCAATATCAAGCACCATTTTTTATTCTATATTGTCGGCGGGTACGGCCCTCCCGACTCACGCCGTATGCAACGGGCCCTTTTTTTCATATATTATCCTGCTGTTAAAAAGTCACATGTTTCAACCGGCTCTCCTATAAAGCCATATTATTAAAACTGACTGATAACGTATCTTACGTCGTCCTTTAGAGCTCCATAAATATTGCCGACTATCCGCGGATTCGAAACCGACCGTACCTTATTGCCTATTCCCCTCCGAGAAAGAAAGAACCCTTTTCTACCTTAACCGACAATTCTATATTGGGCTATTTAATTCCGTAGTCCGGATACATTAGCCCTATAGACGGACGGGAATTACCTGGCGTCGACTTTCTTACCATTATCCTTTTCCTTTGTCTGAAATTGCTCCGTTACTGGCGGCTTCGTAATAGATTCAGAACATGTACGCCGTCTCACCTCGAGACGACTTTCTTAAACTTTTCCTCTTAAAAACTCCAAAGCCGCTTTTCAACTCCGGCGAAAAAAAACTACATCATTAAACAATTTTTCCAAGAGTATCAAAAGAAACTAAATATTATAACTCCTTTTTCACAAGAGGCTTTGACAAAGCAGTTTCTTTTTTAAAGACGACCTAAAAATAACCGTCTCGGCATTGACACGGTTTTGTCAAAAGAAATGACCACAAATTAGAGGAACACCGTAATATACAATTTCGTCTTTTATTATGACCATGTTTTAAGTTATTTCGTAAAAGATACAAACACGTTTTATTTGTGGCGTAGAATTAAACGAGTTTACCCATCCAGTTGAAAAGAAAATGTTATCTTATTTTAAATCAACAAACCTACACTATCAATCTTTCCATTTTTCTATCACTAATTAAGTAGGAAAATATTCCTACGATTCTAAATACAACCAGAATAAAAAGCTATATTAATGGGGTTGACTGGGCAAATTTCTCTAAATATGCATTGTGCCGCTTACAAATGTAGAGATAATTATAAACTTCCCTAGCGCTTGTATTTCTAATTAATGTTAATCTAGGGATAATTGTCAAAATGAGAAAAAAATAAATAAATAAATTAATTAATTAATTAATAAGTTCATACTACAGTTTATTTATGTTTTGTGACGTTATGTAGGATAGGTATTCTAGTTTGTAAGTATATATATGTATGTATGTGTGTGGGTGTGCATGTGTGTATGCATGTATGTTGTATGGATGTATATGTATGTGTGTTTTGTGTATGCATGCATGTGTATGTATGTATGTGTATGATTGTATATATGTGTATATATGTATGTATAAGTATATGTATGTGAATGTGTATATGTATGTGAATGTGTATATGTATGTGTAAATGTGTAGTATATATAATATATATATATAAAGAATCAGTCAAACAATAAAAAGAAAAAAAGAGATAAGAGATTAAAAAATAAAAGATGTATCCGTGGCTGTGTATAGAGTATGTGATTAGGCATTTTTAAGAGTAGAAAGTTATATTATATGTAAATAAACCAAACTATAACCATTATTAGCATGTTGTTAATATCCAAATCTATTAAAACTTTGTACCAACTCCCGCTCACGACCTAAGGCCAAGCTTTATTATGTTCTTTTTTATAATTTTGTATATGTAAATGAATTATGTATCTATATAATAAACATTAGGTTTGTTCCAACCACACTTCAAACTGGTTTTGGAACTGTCCGATACATGCGGATCGGACCACATTTGAACGTTTTTTGCTAATGCACATGCGTCGTACAGTTTGAAACTAGTTTTAGATGTGGTTGGACCAAACCTAATATATCAATCACTCAATTAAGTAGGAAAATAATGTCATTACCACTGTAAGAATTATTATATATGCTTTCGATATTATCGTGAATTGGTATAGTAATAAGTTTGTGTCTTCTTATTTGCTGTTATTTAATTGAAACAAGAACATTTTTCAACCAATTAAAAGGTATTGTAGGAAAACGAAATAATAACGTGGATTTTGATATTTTGACATCGAATCCCCCGACGACATTGATGACCCCGTTGTTATTACGTGTTTCCCTGAGGTTAATCCGGTAAAACAAACCTCGATAGCAGAAGAGCCACGATTTAAAAACAATGTCATACTTTCTCTCACCCATTCCGATGAAACTTATTGCTGTTTCCTGAAAAGTGGAACTAACACAATTGCTTGTATCGTGATCAAAAATTGAGGGAACTGTTTTTGGAGCCTCCACTCTCAACACATCAATGCGTCTACGGTGGATGGGCACGTGAGAAGAATGGGACAAGAATGGCAAGGAGGACCTTCGACTGCATACCTGTGGGACTCATATGTCCTCCAGGACGACCTAGGGCTCAATGGAGGGATGCGGTTGAGGGATACATGTTGGCAGCCAGGGTCCTATGAACGGAGGATCGGACAATCTGGAGCCAGCGAGTTCGTCAGGCCAGGGACTTGTGGAGTCTGTAGCACCAAAGAAAGAAGAAGAATAAGACTTGTATCGTAAAACCTCAAATACGACCGTTTGAGAGGTAATTCAGTTAAACTAACTAATCATTTGTAGACGGTATACCTTAATTAGGATAATTTGTTAAAAGAAGGGGAAGGTGGGGTAGTATCGGACACTTAAGCTTTTCTAAAATTTTTGGATTTGTTAATGAATTAATTTGGTCATACTATGCACCAAAGGATACTTAAATATGTTGTACAAGCACCCATTACAGCAATAATCTCTAGGAAATTATTTTCCTCCTTTCTGATGTAATTTAAAAAGGCCTTCATTGTTACCTATACAAAATATTGGAGGGTTAATATCGGACATAATAAAATACAATTATTTAATATTTTGTTTTTATTTATTTCGTTAAACAAGTTTATATATATATATATTATTTAT
Source organism: Gerris buenoi (assembly GCA_001010745.2). Classification (NCBI taxonomy): domain Eukaryota; kingdom Metazoa; phylum Arthropoda; class Insecta; order Hemiptera; family Gerridae; genus Gerris; species Gerris buenoi. The sequence goes on along the minus strand of KZ651083.1, from coordinate 94,115 downwards.
TTGCATGATATATTTATTTTTTACAATTATAAATAAAGTTTCTGTCTGATATTTTCACTTTACTCTTAAAATTTCCTTTTTCTGCGATTTTTATTTTTCTGCAGCTTTTTAGCTTTTACAATCTTTTATATCTTTTCTTCTTCTTTTTTTAAGATATTTGAGAACAATATTTTTTTAAATTAAATTTATTTAGGGTAACCAACATTGGCACTGCTATGAAGTGTTAAAGATATCTTTTATCGTAAAACGTTGTAAAAAGATAAAATAACGTAGAAAAGAAATTATAAATACAAAATTTGTAAAAAAAATTATCCTCTGCAATATTGATATATATTACGTCTGCTGATATTAACGTCTGCTCTCTGATGCATAGGAACAGAGCTATCAAGTATAATAAGAAGAATGTCTGACAAGTCTACATTATTCCGATATCACTCTTCTTGCACAAGGTTTTTTTTATCTGCAAACTTGGATGTTTAGTAGTGGCATTGGTCCATAAAACATGTCCAAAAATTTTAGATACAACACCATTTGTTAGGAATTCCATTTTTTGGTACTTATTAACTGGACTATTNAATTCAGTTGTCCAAAAATTTTAGATACAACACCATTTGTTAGGAATTCCATTTTTTGGTACTTATTAACTGGACTATTATTGGAAAGCAATTTTATTAAAAAAATAATAAATAAATCAATAAAAAATGTTTGTCCGATCCACCCTCCATGAGCATGTCTGATATAAGCCAACTAAAACCCTTTGAAAAATTTGGCTATCAAAAATCTATTATCAAACCCATATCAGATTTAATGCTTAAAAGATTGAGTAAAAGGTTACACTTTATTATCAATTCACTTAAGAATTTAAATTTACTTGCCTTTAGGCAAAATTCAGTACTCTGAAGTTATCTTCGTGCACAAGAAAAAACAATAAAACAGATAAACTCAAATTAGTTGATACCATTAAAACAAAACAATCTAGTAATGGCGTCCGCTTATTTCTGCTGGTTTCCCCCTCTGTAAAATTCAGAGTCAGTGCAATTGCCATTGGTAAAGGCACGAAACACCGCTTGTCCGACATAACCCGCTGTCCGATAATACCCGACCTTCCTATACGTTAATTAGGTGAATTTGAGGCACCTCCAGTCTAGACTCTAGACACACTATTTAACCTAAAAAGGGATTGCCGACTACGCTCAGTTGGGGTGGGTCGGGAAAAAAAGTGATGGAGCTGGTCAGTGAGTGTGTACGAAATTAATTTATTACATTTTAACATATGAACAAACCAAAATACTATCCTTGAAATGAACGCAATATACAAGAAATCACAATCAACGCAAGACAAAAAATAAAGGAGCCTACAAATAAAATTAATCGTAAATCCAAAATTCAGTATAATTCAAAGTCACGTAGTTTAATAATAAACTCCCCTCCCTCAATATAATACCCCCCCCCCTCAATATAATTAAATTAGATGATAAAAATCTAGTCATAAAAAAATCGGTCCGGGACAACTCAGACAGACTTCCTCATTAAAGACTTCATAATTACTTAGCCCAGTGATTTCCATTTTAGTTTTCGTAGGAAAATATAATTATTATTGAAAATTTTATCAAAATGTTTCATAAAAATAACTTCTTGGCGAGGTAATCGAACCCGGCCTCTCTCCGTCTGCGTTAATAGCTATTTTCTCAGGAACTAGATTTTTCCTGGGGAAATGGCTTATATCGTTAGATTCGTAATTTAAAGTTGTGGATCCATTTGGTTAGTAAGAAAATACTTAAATCTTTACAATTACGGCAACGTTTCGGTCTAGCCAGTCATTTTCAAGCCTAAAACAAAAATAAATTTGTTGATAACTGATAACTACAATCTACAATATCGGTGTCGAACACGTATGTGAATAAAAATATTTATACCTTCCAGTTTAACTAGAGCCAGTAAAGTCAAGGGTACATTAAGAGAGTATAAAGTTAAAATTAAGTAGGAACTATACACTGCAGTTCCGCCGTCTAAATTTTTTTAAAATTAAAAAAAAAAAAAATGTTAATTAAAGATTATAAAGGGTACCCTAACCTAAAGCCAACTTACTTGTTAGATTCGTATTTAAATGGACTACAATTTAGAATTTTTTAATCAAAATCGTCAGAACCGTTTTCGAGAAGTATTTTTTCACGTTTTTGTTTGGTAGCACCGTTAAATTTGAAATCTAACATTAATTTCGCGATTTAACCTCGGGGGATGCATTTTCCTAACCATGTGCATTTTCCTAATTTCGTCTAAATAGGCCCAGTAGTTAAGGCTTCACGTGTCTGCACTAGATAGATAGATCTCTTTAAAAACTTTTTTTTTGGAGTCAGAGGACCTTAAAACGTGTAAATGCATCAAAATCTCAAAATCTGATTTTACGCCATCACAATACTTTCTCTTTAAATGAGAAAATAAAAATATACGGGGAAACTATTGTCAATTTAATGTTCAAAGTCATAATGTGATGATAACTATGTTGGAACACAGTTATAACGCCCAAGCTTCGTCTGTTATGTGGAAATTATATTATTCACATTACAAAACAAGTTTTAGAACAAACTCAACGTGTTAAAATCCGAACGGAAAAAGAAAGCAGTTAAAGCGGTAATGTCTTATTCTACCCGGGTGGGTTCGTTTATCAGTAGGTTCGTGTTAACATTTAGGACGCCACCCCGATGAAAGGGCCTTATCCCAGTCTCGCAGGTAACTACCGGGCCTTAGTGGCAATGGTGATGGCATTCCGAGGTGTCACACCGTTACTCGGAATTGGTCGGTCAACGTGGTAATTGGCCTATCGATTTTTTCCACGGTCTTTCCCTGAGGCTAATTTTTAGGACTTTTTTCTCGTTCCCTCTCTTTTCCTTTTTTCTGTCGACCGATACCATTATGAGACGGACCCGTTCCATTAGCATTAAACCTATTAGTATTGAATTTTCACTCTTGCCCGTCGTCTCTTTTTCTCGGATAAGAGAACCGGGTAAAAAAAAAAAGAAGAGGACGTAATAGGTAGTGGGACGGAACGTCACGGCTCCTAGCCCACCGATACAGAGAACGTCTCCCTCCTCCACCACTACCCGTCATAATAATCCCATTGCCCACGGGCAACAGCCAAATGCACGGAGGGTTTTTCTGCAATTACTTGGATGTCCAAGGTCAGAAGAATTTCTTGTTTAACGGGAATATTATGACCGCTTTTTCCTCTATCTTTAAACCTCTCCAATTAAACGAGACACGGAAGCATTTTCAAGAATAGAAAGGAAAAATTCGTGCCCATTGGGACTCATTTCACAAAATTACAATTTAAGCAAGATTATATTTATTTCCGATTATAGCACGTCTTATTTTCGGTATTAACTGACATGAAATTTGATTACGAAATTCACCTTTAATTTTCGTAAAATAAGGAATAAATGTTAGTATATTAAAAACGTATGCCTCTCCGCTAGTTTAATTTTATTTCCATTTAAGTCAACTTCCGACTTCAGCACTCTGACCCACGCTTAGAGTTTTTTTTTCTTTATAATAGCATAGATATCAGTTTTGTGGAAGGACCACTATTAAAGATATCAAATTATTTGATAAACGAAAGAATATAGACCAAAGATAGATTCATTGAAGTACAAGTTTTAAGAGTTACCGACTGATAACAATCCAATAATTGATCATTTATATCAATACCTTTCACGTTTATAGCTAAAACAAGACGAGCATTATATGAAAGCTTGCTACCCCCTAACCCCGTACGATACGAGAGCTTCGGCAAGAGACGTCTCTACCAATAACTGGCAATGACTCGTCCCAAACAATAACTGTGATTTATGAAATAGTCATTGAGGATCTGTCAAAGTTAGGCTTGTCCAGAATTGTAGCCCTCCCTAGGGTACCAACAGCAGGTCTATTGTAATAGACTAAGGTGCATAAATCACGGTTCCCGCCCACCGACTCGAGTTCCAACTTCTAACGTCTCCTATTCAAAGTCTATTACCACCTCCACCCATCCATTCCCTCTCCCCAAAAATTCTCTTTGCCTTTTTCTATCCCATAATTATCTACATTAATCCTTACCTGATTAGTGGATTTCCTCTGAGACATGCAGGTGGATTGAATTCATGCCTAATCGCTGTTTTAACTAGCAGCAAAAATTCTCTTTGCCTTTTTTTTACCCCATAATTATCTACATTTATCATTACCAATTCTCTTTGCCTTTTTTAACCACATAATTATCTATATTTATCCTTACCAGATTAGTGGATTTCCTCTGAGAAATGCAGGTGGATTGAATTCATGCCTAACCGCTGTTTTAAATAGCAGAAAGGGGTATTGTGGACTATTACCACAATTCACATTTTACGTGTAAAATTGTTAAAGTATCACTTTTTTTTCTTTTTTTTTTTAAATTTATTAGAAAATTGCAACAACATAATATTACATGTTATAAGCAATTTCGATAAGAGTTTATACTATGATTTGAGTGACTTGAAGTGAGAAACTGTCCATTAACAGTACTCACTGATACTAGGTTGAATTATTGTAATAATTGATACAATATATATTTAGACTTTAGACATTAAGCATTGTTCAATAGATCACGTGGCCACTGCCTCTTTAGACGTCGAGGTGGATTTCCAGGAATGAATGNATGTATACATATGAATAATAAAATTTATATTTATAGAAATTTAACTTTGAAATTAAATAAATATTTTTATAAAGTAGTATTACCTAAGATTTGAAAAAGAAGTATTCTTTGATGCGGAAAAACGGAAGAGGGCTGAAGAGCGTTTAAAACTTTGCCAGCTGAACTTAGTCTAGTTAAATTGTTGATAGGTTCTTGTACAAAAGTACTTCTTGCTTTACAAGACTAGTTCGTAGGACCTTACTAGTTGAAGAGAAGTTTCATTAAATCTCTATATTCTACTTCTCCTGTTTTTAAAATTAAACTTATTTTATTACAAGCTCTAACTAACCAACTTACAAGTTTAAACACATATAAAATTACTTCATTAAACTACAAATTTACCTCTTTTTATTCTAACAACTTTTTTTCCAACTTGAGCAAGAGGTCTTTCCTCGACTTGTTTCAGAACTGAACGAATAGCACTTAACTATCACCAGCCCACACTGAAACCACTTATTAACTCCTTTCATTCTATAAAGAAATGTCTCTTCCTAAAAGGGAAACGCAGTACCTATGAGAGATAAAGTATTGCAACTTTGTAACAATTGGTAGAAGGGGTTAACGACGATTGCGCCCGATTTACAACCGAAATATGAGGTCTGATGGGTGTTTCGCGTTCGCCACTCCAAGCCCGACAAAATGAGCCACGTTTGGATAAGGTCAGAAAAAAAAATTTCGAGCCCAAAAAAGAACTAGGGCTATAGCCTTGATTTTTTTGGGGGTCGCAAAAAAAATTCCGAGATGAGATGCCTAAAGGGTGATTCGGGTTCGTCTCTCTACGGCCGACAAAACAAACTTTGATTGGACGCAGTGGGCAGACCTTTTAACCCCCTTTTTCCCAACCCTACAAGTGGCACTTTAACGACGAAAGCGCCCGATTTTCGACCGAAATATGAGGACTGATGGGTCATTCGCGTTTGCCACTCCAAGCCCGACGAAATGTACCCCGTTCGGATCCGGTCGGACAAAATTTTTTTTCGAGCCCAAAAAAGAACTTATGCTATAGCCTTGATTTTTTTGGGGGTCGCAAACAAATTTTCGAGATGAGATGCCTAAAGGGTGAATCGGGTTCGTCTCCCTACGGCCGACAAAAAAAATCTGATTGGACGCGGTGGGCAAAACCATTTTACCCTGTTTTTCCCTACACTACAAGTGGCACTTTAACAACGATTGCGCCCCATTTACGATTGAAATATGAGGTCTGATGGGTGTTATTCGTTTGCCACTCCAAGCCCGACAAAATGAACCCCGTTTGGATACGGTCGGAATAAAAATTTTTTTTCCAGCCCAAAAAGGACTAAGGCTATAGCCTTGATTTTTTTGGGGGNTTTTTCTAGGGCAATGGTTGGAATGTTATTAACAGCATAAATAAGAAAAGAAAATAATGCCCAATTTTTATTATGAGCCGTACAATTGTCCACTCATAAAAGAATGTGTTTTTTATCCCTGTATTTTTAAAAAAAATATAATAGGCACTAATGATGTCCTCTTTCATCCTGTCTCTAATATATGTACCTTCATGCCAAAGAACTTTAAATAGGGAGAGCTAACTGCTTGATCCCACAGGGACAAAAAGTTCATTGTATGCCACCAGTCGTCGCACAAAAATAAATTACTTAAACAAGTTGTTACATTATAACTTTTTGTAAATCTACTGTATAAATAATTTCATTATCGAGGTCACACGATGGTTTCAGCATTAAGTTGATAAATTTTCCGAACATTTTCGTAAATATCACGTGTTTTTCCCAGTATATACTTATTTCACACCAATTGTGATTGGTACATATTTGCCTCACATACATCACACTCTCCGAGACAAAGTTTTATAAATGAAATATTCATTGGATTTAGTACTGATCTGTAAACATTGTAACATCATTTTATTTCAGAATAATTTTCCTTAAAATTATCGTATAGGCAGATATTTCCACGATGGTGCATGCAATCTAAGTTAGTGAGAAACTCTGGGTATAAAGGAATTAATGTGATCATAAATAAAGTTTCTATNAGGGTCTTCTAACACAAATTCATTAGGCAATACCTTGTTTGCATTGGAGATCGTAGAGTCGGATTGTACAGTTTCTGGGACTAGATTGGATTGGTCAGTACACTGTGGCCGTGTGGGGTCATATAGGCCTACCGAAGTCGACGATGATTCAGGGCGGGAAACATTCCCACAATCATTTGAACTGGACTGCAACTGTTTGGAAGAGTTTCCTGTTGGGGTTGGAACTGTGGAGGAGGGAGTTTTAAAGAAAGAACCAATTTTTGGTACTTTCTTTAACAGTTCTGCTTCATCGTTAAGTCTCTTAGCCGCTCTCTTCCTTACTTCCGAACCACTTAACTTTTTATTCATTGTTGTTTATAGATAAGAACAAGAACAATTTAACGAACCACAAACACAAAACTTAGGTTAAAGCACATAAACAAAGGAAGGTAAAGGTAGACAGATATCTGACTGAAACTGGTGACAGACGGAAACAAAGGAAATAGAGGTAAAGTGGGGGGAGAGGTATAGAATCTCATGGGGAATTTGTAAATTTAGCGAGACAGCTTGTTGAAAGGAAAGCGGCTTGTATTGAGAGATTATTTAAGTGCAAATATTCATAAGTTTCTAAATTTTTCCATGAAGATTACACTTCTTTAAAAATAAAGGGTTTATCCCATTCCAAGCTAAGGTCAATCACCATCCACAGGTAAGTAAACCCATTCATTCATCCTTCCGCTTTTTTTAATCCTGTGTTACCGACCCGCGACCCGTTAAGTAGCTAATCCCCTATCAATATTTAGTATACATATACAGATAAGTACTGCTATAATCCATTCGTAAATGAAATAAGTATTTTGTAAAAGGAAACGACAATAATCTAGCAAGAGTAGATTTCAACTTTTTTTCTTTTTTTCTTTTTTTTTAGTAAAAATATGTCTTCGGAAATTTCGCGCCCGCCAAAATCTGGCGCCCTGGGCTATAGCCCAGTCAGCCCATTGGTAAGTCTGGGCCTGTGTCCCAGGCAGATGCTCTCGGAACGCCTGGCGGCGTGGCAGAGTTGGTGGCGGCGTTGTGGTGGCTTTGGGCGTGAGACCAAACCTCGAGTCCTTTATTTTTTTTTTTTCTTAAGTTTAGTTTACTTATTTTACCTTGAGGAGCCCCAATTATACTTCTAAAATTGATTTGCCTATATTGCCCATAAATGATAAAAACTGCATCCGAACACTTTAAGTGAAGGGATGCTTCTGTTGCTTTTTGGATTGACCATATTCAAACTATTTCTATTTTTAAGTCTATTCTCATTTAGTTTTCTTACAGTAATAGCCTCCGTTTTGATATTTACAGTAACTTTATTGGCACTTCTTTAGANGTCTTAACTCAATTTTGTAAAAAATGGACTTAAAAATTGGAGGGCAGTATAGCCTTGCTTTTTTTTGGGGGTCGAAAAAATTTTCTAGATTAGATGCCTAAAAGGTGAATCGGGTTCGTCTCTTTACGGCCGACAAAACAAATTTTGCTTGGACGCGGTGGGCAGACCCTTTTACCCCCTTTTTCCCAACCCTATAAGTGGCACTTTAACAACGATTGCGCCCGATTTAGGACCGAAATATGAGGTCTGATGGGTGTTATGCGTTTGCCACTCCAAGCCTGACAAAATGAACCCTGTTTGGATCCGGTCGGAAAAAAATTTTTTTCCACACAAAAACAAAACTTAGGCTATAGCTTTGATATTTTTTGGGGTTTGAAAAAAAATTTCCGAGATTAAATGCTAAAAGGGTGATTCGGGTTCGTCTCTCTACGGCCGACAAAACAAACTTTGATTGGACGCTGTGGGGAAACCTTTTTACCATCTATTTCCCTACTCTACAAGTGGCACTTTAACAACGATTGCGCCCGATTTACGACCGAAATATGAGGTCTGATGGGTGTTATGCGTTTGCCACTTCAAGCCCGACAAAATGAACTTCGTTTGGATCCGGTCGGATAAAATTCTTTTTCCAGCCCAAAAAAGAACTAAGGCTATAGCCTTGATTTTTTTTTGGGGTTCAAAAAATTTTTCCGAGTTTAGATGCCTAAAGGCATCTTCTTCTTTTTTCGGAACGAAAAAAATTTTGTCCGACCGGATTCAAACGGTGCATATTTTATCGGGCTTGAAGTAGCATACGCGAAACACCCATCAGTCCTCATATTTTGGTCGTAAATTGGGCGTAATCGTCGTTATTTGCCACTTGAATGGTAGGAAAAAAAGGAGTAAAAAGGACTTCCCATCGCAACCAATCAAAGCTTGTTTTGTCGGCCGTAGAGAGACGAACC
>KZ651083.1:32723-43941 GCA_001010745.2 Gerris buenoi | reverse complement strand
CAGTGTGAATATGAAATAACTATAGAATCGCAAGCAGTAAAGAGTAGCAGTAAAGAAACCTCTACCTTTCATACTATTAAATATACATTTTTCGAGAGGTCTACTCTACACACATATATCCTGATTATAAATTTAGTTCAATGTATATAATATTATAATATATAAATCAATTGGATTACCTAGCAAAATAATTTTAAATTTTCACAATTTTATAATTGGCGGCAGTTTTCAAGTTAAGTTAGTGATTGAGAGTATTTTGTTTAAATGTGATAAAATATCAATAGAAAACTAATTAATAACCATATTGTTTTCAAAGATATTTGTGTCGTAAAAATTAGAACATTGACCGGTAAAAGAATTTAATTCGGAGTTTATCTGCTGATTACGGATTCATTCAATTAATTTGTTTGAGATTTTTTTTTCCAATCGGACGTCTTCTTAAAATAATACTTCTCATTCAAAGAGGGGTATTTCATATTGAAGCTTTAATAAAAACTGATGACATCCGATTATTTTTCATTCTACGCGGCGCGGCTTACGAAAAAAAAAACTTGTTAGCAAGTTGGACTCTGGGAAATGACAATTCAGCGATTGTCAGGAAGACAGCCCGCGATTGGAGCTAGTCTCTTCTTGGCGTTCAGTAGTGCAGCAACATGCTTTCTACCTTATCTGACGTCTTGATAACCTACCTTGTTCTATCGGTTTACGTTATAGCTTATCCTGTTTCTCAGCTCGATTACATAAGTAAGTTTACACATGATTTTATCTTTTATCACCATGTTCTGTTTATCTTTATCGTTATTAACGCGATTATTCTTGTAATGTTATCTGATAAGTCAATACTTCAAACCGTTTCACGATGAGTTGTTTATAAGATTAAAAGTCCCCATCGTATCCCAATCGCACTAAATTTTCTCGTATAAAAGTACAGGATTACTTCGGTCAGTGTTTTCAATTATTTAGTTCTTTCGTTTTTTTGTGATTGCATTTAATTATTATTGAGCATTTTGTCTAAACTTAGAACCAAAAGTCGTACCCGACCTTTCACTTGTTGCTTACTGGAATTGCTATTTTCTCAGGAACCAAACTTTTTTCCCGGGAAAACGACTTACATGGGTAGATTCTTATTTATATGGACAGCATTTTAAAATTTGCAAATCAAAATCGCCGGAACCGTTATCCAGTGTTTTTTTTTTTTTTTTGGTGTTTTTATGACTTTTTTTAGGAGCAACTTCCTGAATCTTTAGAACTTTAACTATTATTGATTTCTCTAATTCACCTCATGATATGAATGTTCTGAACATGAATACCCAATAATAATAATAATAACAGAAAAATTCTTAAAATGCCGATTAACTTAATTATACAAAAAAACTACAAATTATTACCGATAATGGGAAATTGTAACTGAAGGATTGCTGAAAATTTCGTTCAAAAACATAGCAGTAAAGAAACCTCTACCTTTCATACTATTAAATATACATTTTTCGAGAGGTCTACTCTACACACATATATCCTGATTATAAATTTAGTTCAATGTATATAATATTATAATATATAAATCAATTGGATTACCTAGCAAAATAATTTTAAATTTTCACAATTTTATAATTGGCGGCAGTTTTCAAGTTAAGTTAGTGATTGAGAGTATTTTGTTTAAATGTGATAAAATATCAATAGAAAACTAATTAATAACCATATTGTTTTCAAAGATATTTGTGTCGTAAAAATTAGAACATTGACCGGTAAAAGAATTTAATTCGGAGTTTATCTGCTGATTACGGATTCATTCAATTAATTTGTTTGAGATTTTTTTTTCCAATCGGACGTCTTCTTAAAATAATACTTCTCATTCAAAGAGGGGTATTTCATATTGAAGCTTTAATAAAAACTGATGACATCCGATTATTTTTCATTCTACGCGGCGCGGCTTACGAAAAAAAAAACTTGTTAGCAAGTTGGACTCTGGGAAATGACAATTCAGCGATTGTCAGGAAGACAGCCCGCGATTGGAGCTAGTCTCTTCTTGGCGTTCAGTAGTGCAGCAACATGCTTTCTACCTTATCTGACGTCTTGATAACCTACCTTGTTCTATCGGTTTACGTTATAGCTTATCCTGTTTCTCAGCTCGATTACATAAGTAAGTTTACACATGATTTTATCTTTTATCACCATGTTCTGTTTATCTTTATCGTTATTAACGCGATTATTCTTGTAATGTTATCTGATAAGTCAATACTTCAAACCGTTTCACGATGAGTTGTTTATAAGATTAAAAGTCCCCATCGTATCCCAATCGCACTAAATTTTCTCGTATAAAAGTACAGGATTACTTCGTTCAGTGTTTTCAATTATTTAGTTCTTTCGTTTTTTGTGATTGCATTTAATTATTATTGAGCATTTTGTCTAAACTTAGAACCAAAAGTCGTACCCGACCTTTCACTTGTTGCTTACTGGAATTGCTATTTTCTCAGGAACCAAACTTTTTTCCCGGGAAAACGACTTACATGGGTAGANCAACAAAGTCTAATCCTGTATGGGCACAATTCCATTTGATGTTTATCCAACAAAGTCTAAACCTGTATTAGCTCAATGTCATTTGATGTTTATCCAACAAAATCTAAACCTGTATTAGCACAATGCCATTTGATGTTTATTCAACAAAATCTAAACCTGTCTTAGCACAATGCCATTTGATGTTTATTTAACAAAATCTAAACCTGTATGTGCACAATTCCATTTGATGTTTAATTAACAAATGTAATCAAGTAACTTTCTCTCAACTAATTTTACTTATAGCAGGCCCAAATGAATGTGATTTTTCTCTATTTGAATTAAGTTTTTTGTCTGAAAACGCGGAAAAAATGCTTGATTTACGAATGGTTTTTATTAATTTGTGAAATTGCTACTAAATTCCTAACCGTCACATATTTCATGAAAGGAGAATTGAAGATATGTTTAAACTAATTATGATGTCGACTCACACTAATGTGTATTCATTCTTACGATGAAGTCGATTCATAATAATGATGAAGTTGATTCTTACTAATAATCAAATACAGTTGTATGTGTAAAATATCTGATTGATCAAGGGTGAAAGCAATCTGATCTATCTTTCATTAAGTTCCTACAAATCTTTCCCGTTACGTTGATCAAGCCAGCTTCAGGCCCATACTCGCTCAAAATGTTGACCGTGTATGGGGCTGTTTGATGTTTGCGCAAGCATGATGTTTGACGTGTATGGCCTAAATTTGCCCGACATCAGGTTTGCTCAAACATGTATGGGGACCTTTACTCACAACTCGAAGATTCTCTTTTCATTTGTCAATATATTATATATAATTGACTGAGATGCGGCTATAATTAATAAACTTCCTCATGATGTTTCATTTAATTCTTCACTTTTTTTAATTTTTACACGCTTGCGTCGGTATTCTGTAGTATCATAAGTCGAGGAGCATCTGATAGTTTGGTTTATTTAAATATATAAAAATAGTTTTGTTAGCATAGGTACTTTTTTTGTGTTTGGTTTAAAATGGTATACGATGTTTCTTTTTTTTGGGTTTTTTTTTGTTTTATTGTAAAGGTAGTGTTTGGGTGTACAACATAGGGTACGTGAGGACAAATGGTCGGGCGCAGTCCCACCTAACTACCTCAGGGACCAGGGAACATCCATTCCCCTCATATACAATGGGAATTGTAAAAATTTCCAATCTTAGAACCGACCTACGACCTGTTCTAACAACTCGATTCATTCCCAAACCTTCATCGTAACAAATTAATACTAATCCGTTCTGTAACGTAAATAAATGTACGGTCGTTTGTAACAGTTAACGTAAGAGAAAACAATGAGGCGTTTTATTGAGAATGTCCTACGTTTACAGATTAATGTTCTATCGTTTTTTATTTTACTTTTTTATTTAATTAATATTTTTTCATATATGATTGTGTAAATCCGATGATGATTAGTCTAGTGAAAAGGTGAATTGTAGTGAACAATCTCTTTTTACCAACTGCTTGTTCAAAATCAATAATAATAATAATAATAATATTGTAAATTTAACTCTATATGTATACTAGATCAAATCAGGGATTTGCTGTGGCTACTTCTTGAAGAGCATTTGAAAAATTTGAGTGTCAACGTTTTACTTTCTTTTTTTTAGCCAATCCCAATGTATTCCAATAAATATAAATAAATACGCACACATATCCATACACTCATGCACAATACATGTGCCTATTTATATTTATTTTTAACTTATTATTGTGTCAATTATATTAGTTATGAATAAATTTTTAAAACTAAAATACATGTATGCAGTCGCTAGCGCCATTAGCTAATCGAATGCAGCCGTCTGCTCTAGAAGCAGTCATTATCGCAGTCGCTAGCGCCAGTANGCACAATGCCATTTGATGTTTATTCAACAAAATCTAAACCTGTCTTAGCACAATGCCATTTGATGTTTATTTAACAAAATCTAAACCTGTATGTGCACAATTCCATTTGATGTTTAATTAACAAATGTAATCAAGTAACTTTCTCTCAACTAATTTTACTTATAGCAGGCCCAAATGAATGTGATTTTTCTCTATTTGAATTAAGTTTTTTGTCTGAAAACGCGGAAAAAATGCTTGATTTACGAATGGTTTTTATTAATTTGTGATATTGCTACTAAATTCCTAACCGTCACATATTTGATGAAAGGAGAATTGAAGATATGTTTAAACTAATTATGATGTCGACTCACACTAATGTGTATTCATTCTTACGATGAAGTCGATTCATAATAATGATGAAGTTGATTCTTACTAATAATCAAATACAGTTGTATGTGTAAAATATCTGATTGATCAAGGGTGAAAGCAATCTGATCTATCTTTCATTAAGTTCCTACAAATCTTTCCCGTTACGTTGATCAAGCCAGCTTCAGGCCCATACTCGCTCAAAATGTTGACCGTGTATGGGGCTGTTTGATGTTTGCGCAAGCATGATGTTTGACGTGTATGGCCTAAATTTGCCCGACATCAGGTTTGCTCAAACATGTATGGGGACCTTTACTCACAACTCGAAGATTCTCTTTTCATTTGTCAATATATTATATATAATTGACTGAGATGCGGCTATAATTAATAAACTTCCTCATGATGTTTCATTTAATTCTTCACTTTTTTTAATTTTTACACGCTTGCGTCGGTATTCTGTAGTATCATAAGTCGAGGAGCATCTGATAGTTTGGTTTATTTAAATATATAAAAATAGTTTTGTTAGCATAGGTACTTTTTTTGTGTTTGGTTTAAAATGGTATACGATGTTTCTTTTTTTTGGGTTTTTTTTTGTTTTATTGTAAAGGTAGTGTTTGGGTGTACAACATAGGGTACGTGAGGACAAATGGTCGGGCGCAGTCCCACCTAACTACCTCAGGGACCAGGGAACATCCATTCCCCTCATATACAATGGGAATTGTAAAAATTTCCAATCTTAGAACCGACCTACGACCTGTTCTAACAACTCGATTCATTCCCAAACCTTCATCGTAACAAATTAATACTAATCCGTTCTGTAACGTAAATAAATGTACGGTCGTTTGTAACAGTTAACGTAAGAGAAAACAATGAGGCGTTTTATTGAGAATGTCCTACGTTTACAGATTAATGTTCTATCGTTTTTTATTTTACTTTTTTATTTAATTAATATTTTTTCATATATGATTGTGTAAATCCGATGATGATTAGTCTAGTGAAAAGGTGAATTGTAGTGAACAATCTCTTTTTACCAACTGCTTGTTCAAAATCAATAATAATAATAATAATAATATTGTAAATTTAACTCTATATGTATACTAGATCAAATCAGGGATTTGCTGTGGCTACTTCTTGAAGAGCATTTGAAAAATTTGAGTGTCAACGTTTTACTTTCTTTTTTTTAGCCAATCCCAATGTGTTCCAATAAATATAAATAAATACGCACACATATCCATACACTCATGCACAATACATGTGCCTATTTATATTTATTTTTAACTTATTATTGTGTCAATTATATTAGTTATGAATAAATTTTTAAAACTAAAATACATGTATGCAGTCGCTAGCGCCATTAGCTAATCGAATGCAGCCGTCTGCTCTAGAAGCAGTCATTATCGCAGTCGCTAGCGCCAGTAGCTAAACGATTTCAGCCGTATGCTCTAGAAGCAGTCATTATCGCAGTCGCTAGCGCCAGTAGCTAAACGATTGCAGCCGTCTGCTCTAGAAGCAGACACAATCGCAGTCGCTAGCGATCATTGGTTATTTTCATACATTCAGTGCCGGCGAAATACACTAGCAACTCTGTGTTGGTCAAACTCAGAGGCAAATTAGACAATTAATTAAAATAAAGGAACAAATTCAAAGTTAAATTAAGTGAATAAATCAGTATGCATTTTATATAAGATAATTTAATTAACAAGTACGTGTTATAATATTTTATTAAAAATAATTTAATACAAATTTTAATATAATGTAATCAAATTTAATATAATATAAATATGTATTTAAATACAATTTTAAACAGACTAAATTCGACAAAACCACAGTTCATTTTGTTTTAGCAGACAAAAAGTTATTTAATTTGCCTTTATTCGATATTAGGTGTTTATTTAATATGAATACTAATCCAGCTGTATTATAAAATCTAAGAAAACCACGAGTAGTGATAATTGTATCGTGCCTTTTAGAACAATGCTTGATATTATAGTTATCAATGTTTAGTTACAAGCAACCCGGCGCGGCGGTTGCTTGTAGTGACACATATATTCGTAGGGAAAGCTCTATAACTCGAGCTAAAGAGCACCCGTTGTCGTTGGATGTTGGATATGATTTAATAATGATGAAACTACCTCTAGTTGCATACTGATGTGTTGCAATAGTCGCAGGAGGCACGTGAAATAACACAAATTTATAATTTAGTGTCAGCGACTATCACTCAGCATCTACCGCTGCAGTCTAGGAATACGAACCTTATATTGAATTGTTATATTTGACCTGAATAAGTGTCCATACTAGTTATAATATCTCTAATCTAGAATAATTCTTCTGCTTATCTTGCAACCCTTGCAGGTTCTATTGATCATAATTTAATTAGGGAACCTACATAAATGTACTCAGAAACTTTTTCAATCAGTGCTACTTTCTTCTTTATCTCTTTTACTATTAACAGTCGACAATTTTGTATTGTCTTTACTTATTTCGAGTCCTACCTTTTTGGTTATTTTCTTTTAGTTCCTCTACACATAATCGCTGCCTTCCTCAACGCTGTTCTCAGTCAAGACGAATTTTAGTATACGAATTTTTGCTCCGTCGATGATGATTCCGCGGGTCTTACCAGTTCAATTCTTTGCATGCCTCGTTTAGTGCCGTTATGGATATTTTTCCAATGGTACATCTTGTCACGTTTCTTTTTCGAGCTTTATGACTTCCTTCATGAATCCACGAATCCCCTTCAAGTGCAGTTTGTTTGAAAAATAAGCTGTCTTGCGCTAAACCAATTGCTAACAGTAAGACTGTACATTGTCTAATAAATGTATACGTATTAAATATATTACTTAAAGTCCATGCCAGTTAAATAAATCTACCTATCTACCACTGACTTATTTTTCATTATGTCTCTAGAACCACTCAAAAGTAAGTACGGTGTTCCTAGCTCCTAGGTGTTCGCTATGAAATATTTTTAAATGCGTTATTTTAATTAAAAAATACTGCGGTCATTTTAACGCACTATACGTCATGATGATATATCCGAAAGATGAAAAAGAATTAAGTATAGCCTAAACTCCTGAAGCTAGAATTTTAATATTTTTTAGAAAGGGGTTCTCAGTACAAAGCAGACCGTAAATTCTTCACGGAATCTCTTGGACTAGCTATATAAGTATAAAAATAAAATCACTTCTCGCATTTATTCTTAACAACCAACTAAAGCAATTGAATGTTGGAGGATGAAGCCCCAGGAATAATGAGAACAAATGCTTAAACCTTCTTGAAAGTAGGCTTAAGAAAGTATTGACCCTGAGATTTCTTACTTTTCCACCTGAGTCTACGTAATCATTTGAGCGATATTTAATATTAAATTATATTTTTATAACTGGTAAAACAGTTATAAAATAGTCATTTAGACTGCCAGCGTTTTTTATTCTATGCTCGTAACTTCAATTAAGGGGCCACTAAACGGCAAGTTATGTAATGTAACTCTAATTATGCTACGTCAAAAAGAGGTTTAAAGACCAAAAAAAACTTAGCTAGAATAATTATCAGTTCGCTAGCTACCCTACAGATATTTCTATACAGCCAAACACTAAGGATAGTTCAGGCAATTAATTAGTAGTTCATGTATTTGGTACAGCCATGTAAGTACAGCTCAATTTTATTTTTATATACATATTTAAGAAATTTATATAATTTTCGTAAAACAAGGAAATATATTGAAATTATTTTGAAGAAGAAAAGCTAAAATCTATTTTAATTAAAATTATACGTTTTATGATAGTAATTTGATACCAGCTGCAACATTTTGTCCTTGAAAAATCATATTCTACGTTAAAAATGTAAGTTTATTTTAGAGAGTTTGATGTTTATTGGGTCATAAATACTAGATACCTGCCAGTAATTTTCCTATGTACACAAAAATAACCTCAATAACCTTGCTTTTTTTTGCATATATATATATATATATTTTTTTTAAATCTATCTTTGAATAACTTAATAGACACCGATATTTTTATAAATCAAACCACAAACCACTTAGTTTATTAGGAATAAAACAAAAAATAAAACAACTAATTTGTAGCAGAAATTGTATTATGTGAGTCAATTTTGTAATATATATAAGACTTACTAAAAATACAAAACACTTTCTACTCTAGCTTATACCGTGAACTCAATCGTTTCGACAACACCTATTAACCTATTAATTAGACACAAACTAACTTAATTCTTTTACAACTCAAGGAATACTGGCCCAGCTGCACACATCCGGCACAAACAAAATAAAAATAATTCCCAAACAAAACCTTTAAAAGTTAACAACAAATAAACTTTTCCTACAGTTTACCGATAAAAAGGTTGTTATCGCACTCAAAATAGTACGCAAAACAGCAGATTCCTGCACTTACTACTTTACCGCACTCATTTAACGTTACCGCAATCCAGTGTTCCAACTTACGAACATAAAGAACTTAAATCTAAACAAAGATTTAATAATCTAAATTATAATTATAATAACAATGACAACTAATGGTTATTTTTTGACTAACTTCACGATTTAAACAATATATATCAAATATAAAAATGTTGTATAAAAAGTGAAGATAAAAAATTTAAAATAAAGAATGAAATGTGATGAGTAAGGGTTATGATGAGAAATGAGTTTGCAAAAAAAGGCAACACTGTCTATAAACAGAACAGCTGGTTTACTTGATATTGTAAAACCTTTTATACGTGTTGACAAACACTCTATTATTTTCAATTTATTTACAGATTATAAACTAACTGTAGGAAAAATGTAATGTGGAACTCGAGCTTAAAGTGTCTTTTCTGCACTCGAAAAAAACCTTTCCGCCCTCACCTTCGGTTCAGGCGTAAATATTTCTCTCGAGTGCAGCAAAGTGCCACTTTCCGCACTAGTTGCACAAATAACTATTGCACACTATGCAACAAAAAGAATAAGAAAATCTTGCCCATATCTTTCCAAGATGCTCAATGTATCAGCCCCAAAGATCAGTCTTTTTACCGATACACCTCGGAGGAGTTTAGTGGTCCGATGACACAAATATAGCCTCTATACTAGGTTCAGCATCACTATACAAAAAGCAAACTTTAATAGTACATTACGCGTCTAGTGCGGAAAGTAGCATTTTTCATGCGAGAGTGTTTGCACCCGAGCGACAGCGAGGGTAGTAAAACCACACGAGCTAAGAAAAATGCAGTTTTCGCTCGGGTTGCGTACCCTACATTATCTATGATTGTGGATTTTAATAATAAATACAGAAAAAAATTAATAAACTTCCTGTATGTAAGTTCGTATATCTCTCTTAATAATGATGACATAAATTCGTTAGTTGTATTTTGTGCCGATTTAATTATTTCGGAAGGCGTATTATTCTTCTCATTTTCGTCATAATCACAAATCACTAATTGTCCTTTCACTAAAAACTCGATGTAAACAGCTACTTTAATTAAACAAACATCAAATTAGATTTGCTAAATGTAAACAAACACGCTAATTATGATTTAAGGTGAAGAATTCCTCTTTCTTTCGAACTAGGACGCGAAAAAAGAAGAATAATAAACGCGCATGCGCAATGATTACAGCTACGAAAAGAATCATATTATACGCCTCTAAACAGAGATATAATGTTTATATTTTGTATCAATCGTAGATAAAAATATTTTACATTGATTTAAATATCCTAAAAATAAGAACTTTTTTGCTAAATGAATANCTAAAAATACAAAACACTTTCTACTCTAGCTTATACCGTGAACTCAATCGTTTCGACAACACCTATTAACCTATTAATTAGACACAAACTAACTTAATTCTTTTACAACTCAAGGAATACTGGCCCAGCTGCAAACATCCGGCACAAACAAAATAAAAATAATTCCCAAACAAAACCTTTAAAAGTTAACAACAAATAAACTTTTCCTACAGTTTACCGATAAAAAGGTTGTTATCGCACTCAAAATAGTACGCAAAACAGCAGATTCCTGCACTTACTACTTTACCGCACTTCAGTGTTCCAACTTACGAACATAAAGAACTTAAATCTAAACGTTCAGGCAATTAATTAGTAGTTCATGTATTTGGTACAGCCATGTAAGTACAGCTCAATTTTATTTTTATATACATATTTAAGAAATTTATATAATTTTCGTAAAACAAGGAAATATATTGAAATTATTTTGAAGAAGAAAAGCTAAAATCTATTTTAATTAAAATTATACGTTTTATGATAGTAATTTGATACCAGCTGCAACATTTTGTCCTTGAAAAATCATATTCTACGTTAAAAATGTAAGTTTATTTTAGAGAGTTTGATGTTTATTGGGTCATAAATACTAGATACCTGCCAGTAATTTTCCTATGTACACAAAAATAACCTCAATAACCTTGCTTTTTTTGCATATATATATATTTTTTTTTTTTCTAAATCTTATCAATTAAGTTGTTATAAGTCACTTATAG
>KZ651083.1:2028-16385 GCA_001010745.2 Gerris buenoi | reverse complement strand
TACACCATAAAATTTAAATATTTTCAAATCATAACTCCCGCCTAAATCCAATAACAATTTATGCTTTAAAAAATATTAATTTTGCTTTATAAATAACTTACTAAAATTACATATATTAACTACAATTTACAAATTTTCAATTCGATTTTAATAATAAATTGTCTTAAAACTGATATAAAAACGAAGGTCCAATTTGGTTACCTCTGGAGTTACCATTTTCTATGTTCATGTGTTTGTTATTTGTTAATTTTTATCTATTTTTTAAGTTATTTTTAATAAAACTGTCTATGAACGATGTGTGGACGAGTGAAGGAGTATTTTAATCAATGTATTTCATTATTTATTTGACAACACCAACTTAGTTTGAGTATAATGTGACTAATTCCACCCTTCATAGGTAATGATCTCGATGTTATTTTTAATTTTCAATGGTTTAAATAAGTTAAGTGTTCATTTTTTATAAAAATCTTATTTAAAAAGTTGTTAACTATATTATGTAATGATGTTTTAGGCATGATTATGTCCCGGAGGGGGACGAAATATAGCCAATTTCTACCCACAATGAGTTGTTAACTCTTACTACATATTATACCCTAATTGACCTACTTAAAAATAAGAATTTAATAAATAGGGACATCTAATATCTACTTAACAATAAATCATAATATTTACTCTTCTTAGCTTTCTAATTAAATAATAATCCAGAGTTCAGTTATTTAACAGCACTATTTACATGATTGTTATACTTGAGGTCATCCTCAAAGTTTCTCGCAAGGAACAACTAGTTATCAGGAAATTCAGAGGTCAGAGGTCGAGAAATAACTCAAGTTATTTAGAAAAAAAGGAGTTTAACTCAAGGAGCAACTACATATCAGGAATATCAGAGATCAAGAAGTATTTTATTAGATAGATAGATGATAATAAATTATGTAGATGGAAAATTATTGATGTACTCTTAGATTCATTTATAATTTTCGTCGATGCAGCCCCAAGATACTTTAGTAGTTTGTGGAGTTCTGTGACAGTAACGGAACGAAGAGGTGTCACTATCTTCGAGATTAAATTTGGATAAAGTCGGGTGGGATTTTTAGGTTGAGCGGTTGTAAGGAAAAGGGTTTTA
Organism: Gerris buenoi; assembly: GCA_001010745.2. NCBI lineage: Eukaryota > Metazoa > Arthropoda > Insecta > Hemiptera > Gerridae > Gerris > Gerris buenoi. Next base: position 15,265 of record KZ651083.1, on the reverse strand, counting down.
ATGTTATATTAGGGGAATTAGGTGTTGACCGAGTTATTTTGTCGAGTCCAATAAACCCTAAACTAAATGAATAATGGAACTGGACAGTGGTCCGCTGACTCCGGCCTGGACATGGCCTAATAAAATTAGTCTGCAGAGTTCAACAAGGACGCAGCTTGAATAATTCCCCCTTCGAGCCAATTCTACGATTTGATTAGTTAGAGGATTCATGAATTCCAATTTTGGACGACTGACGATTACAGGCTTCACATACCTTAGAGAATAAAATTACTAAAATATAAGACTAAGTTTGCTTACGTCTTCACCATTGTTCCAAATGAACTAATGACATAACTAACAAAAATATATTATTTTTACGTGAGCAATTATAAGGTTTACGTTGTATCTAAAAGTTTTCCTTGTTAGAGACCGACCTTGCCTCTCCCCACCATGTTTTTTTTAATGTATTCTATCATTATTACATGTATAGATTTTTAAAATGGAATAGTGCTTTATTTTACAGCTAATATAAAATGTTATGGGCCCACCAAGCTTCCACTGCACGTGCTTGTATATACTAGTAATATATCTTTATGTGACTAGAACTTATCCAAAAGCCTATTTAGTCGAGTCCAATTAACCCTAAACTAAATGAATAATGAAACTGGGGATATTATAATCTCTATTAAATTTGATATAATAACAGTTTGCACTTTTATTTTCAATCTATCGAAAATTATTCTATTTTCAAAATAGATCAGTAGATAATTAAACACTATTTAATAGTGTCGGCTGTAACTTTAAGCTAATAACAGCTATAGTAACATATAGAAGTTAACTACAGCTGACAAAATTACAGTTTAAATTTTATCTTTAAGAAACGTCTTGGAAAGGANGTAACCACTTCGGAAAATAATTTTATGAATATTAGTAAATTCTCAATAAATGAATCTGCAGAAGATACAACTGATAATAGCTCTGAATTAAGTGCAGAAAATTTAGTATTAATTAATAACCAAACAACGATCAAAGAAGAAAAAAATGACTCTGGCAAAACACCAGATGAAAGTGGAGTAACGGAAAATTATTATAATCGTAGCGTCACTATTGATGTTGACAATGAGTATGAACCGAGTTTTAATACTGAACCACTTTCTAACGACAATATTTCTAAATCACAGGACGAAAAATCAAGAAATACTTCCTTGGAAGATATCGATAATTACTTAAGTAGTGAAGAAAGGGATAGAGATCCATTAAAGAACGAAGATTTGTCTAATTATACAGAATCAAATCAAGAGTCAAAATTAACAACTGAAACCAAACAAACAACAGAAGGTCTAAATATTTCAGAGGTGATAGGTAGTACTGCTTCAGTTGAAAGAGGCAATAAACTTAAAGAACATGATAATTTTAATTATACTGAAGTCAATCAAGGATCAACAATAAAAGCGGAAATAAGCAAAACAAATCAAAGTACAAATATTTCCTCGGAAATAATAAATACAACCTCACATCGAAGTGCCGAAGGATTAGATAGCACTCAATTTACAGAACAATATTACTCTAATTATACTAAACCAAATGAAGAATCAACAATAAAAGCTGAAACAGGGCATGCAACTGAAAGTATTAATGGTTCAGGGGTGATAGATATTGATGAATTGGATAAATTGAATCTTTCTTATCCTCTTTCTGAAGAAAGCCCAGTATTCACTAACGAGCAGTGGGAAAAGTTTAAGGGTCTAGGCGAAAATTTACAGGAGAGGAAGTTAAAAGATAAGTTCTATAGAGGAATGAGGGTACTTACATTCGCTCTCAAAAATTACAACGATTCAAAAGTAAAATTGAACGAAACGAAGCCTGAAGACCAAGATTTTTCAACGGTCAGTCCTAATCTTGTTTTAAGTAGTAAAAATATCCTAGATGATAATTCGATGTCTAAAAATGAGCGTGAAAACTCTACCGCTTGGGAAGATGTTGATGGTAGAGCATCCGACAATGGTTCGAATGAAGAAATAGATACTATGTCGGGCCAGCCTACTCAAAAAGAAGAAATCAAACAAATATATGGACATAATTATTTTACTCCATCAAATGCAAGCGTGTTAAACGGAACACACTCGGTCGTTCCATACGATGATGGAATGACCGATAAATATTTACAAGAATCTCCAAGAGATTTCGATAACATTACGAACGAAGAAACCACTAGCTCGACATATCAAAAGTTAAATCTCAATATTACTACTGCGAATCAGTATCAGACGATTCGGGAAAGTTCATATTATGATCCAATATCAAATGAAGGGCAAACAAATGAAGAAGAAACAATAACGAGTGCACATGAAACTAATCGAAATCGGTCTCAAGCTCAAGAAGTCGAAAGTGCAACAATCGATGAATCTATTCTAGAACCAACACCTCCTAAACAAGACAATAATTTAAACTACATTTTAGATCATACCCCAAGGAGCAAAGACCAATTAAACTCAGCACCAGCATCTAGTATAGGAGATGACGAAATTACTTCTTCCTCTAAGGAAGACTTTGAAGATACCACTCAAGCTGCAAAACACCTTAGTAGATATCAGAAACCATCAAATAATTCCACGTTGCTTACCAATGTGGTAACCACTTCGGAAAATAATTTTATGAATATTAGTAAATTCTCAATAAATGAATCTGCAGAAGATACAACTGATAATAGCTCTGAATTAAGTGCAGAAAATTTAGTATTAATTAATAACCAAACAACGATCAAAGAAGAAAAAAATGACTCTGGCAAAACACCAGATGAAAGTGGAGTAACGGAAAATTATTATAATCGTAGCGTCACTATTGATGTTGACAATGAGTATGAACCGAGTTTTAATACTGAACCACTTTCTAACGACAATATTTCTAAATCACAGGACGAAAAATCAAGAAATACTTCCTTGGAAGATATCGATAATTACTTAAGTAGTGAAGAAAGGGATAGAGATCCATTAAAGAACGAAGATTTGTCTAATTATACAGAATCAAATCAAGAGTCAAAAGTAACAACTGAAACCAAACAAACAACAGAAGGTCTAAATATTTCAGAGGTGATAGGTAGTACTGCTTCAGTTGAAAGAGGCAATAAACTTAAAGAACATGATAATTTTAATTATACTGAAGTCAATCAAGGATCAACAATAAAAGCGGAAATAAGCAAAACAAATCAAAGTACAAATATTTCCTCGGAAATAATAAATACAACCTCACATCGAAGTGCCGAAGGATTAGATAGCACTCAATTTACAGAACAATATTACTCTAATTATACTAAACCAAATGAAGAATCAACAATAGAAGCTGAAACAGAGTATACAACTGAAAGTGTTAATGTTTCAGGGGTGATAGGTAGTGCTCCTTCAGTTGAAAGTGGCAACGAATTGGATAGCAATCAATTTAAAGAACATGATAACTTAAATTCTACTGCACCCAATCAAGAATCAACAATAGAAGCTGAAACAGTGCATACTACAGAAAGTGTTAATGTTTCAGGGATGATAGATAGTGCAACTTCAGTTGAAAGTGGCAATGAACTTAATGAACAAGATAATTTTTTAAATCATACAGAACTCAATAAAGAATCAACAATAAAAGCGGAAATAGGCAAAACAAATCAAAGTACCAATATTTATAAGGAAATAGTTAATGCTACCTCACTTCGTAGTGCCGAAGGATTAGATAGCACTCAATTTAAGAAACAATATTACTCTAATTATACTAAACCAAATGAAGAATCAACAATAGAAGCTGAAACAGGGCATGCAACTGAAAGTGTTAATGTTTCAGGGGTGATAGTTAGTGCTACTTCAGTTGAAAGTGGCAATGAATTATATAGCAATGAACATAAAGATCAAGATTATTTTAATTATTCTGAACCCCATCAAAAATCAACAATAGAAGCTGATAGAGAGCAAACAACTGAAAGTATTAATGTTTCAGGGGTGATAGGTACTGCTACTTCAGTTGAAAGTGGCAATGAATTATATAGCAATGAACATAAAGATCAAGATTATTTTAATTACTCTGAACCCCATCAAAAATCAACAATAGAAGCTGATAGAGAGCAAACAACTGAAAGTATTAATGTTTCAGGGGTGATAGGTACTGCTACTTCAGTTGAAAGTGGCAATGAATTATATAGCAATGAACATAAAGATCAAGATTATTTTAATTACTCTGAACCCCATCAAAAATCAACAATAAAAGCTGAAAGTGTTAATGTTTCAGGGGTGATAGGTAGTGCTACTTTAGTTGAAAGTAGCAACGAAATGGATAGCAATCAATTTAAAGAACACGATAACTTTAATTTTTTTGAATCAATGCAAGGATCAAAAATAAAAGGTGAAACAGAAGACATAACGGAAATGTCACATCTATTAGAGGTAATAGGTAAGGCTGCCTCAAGTCAAATTGACGAAGCATTGGATAGCAAAGAACTGAATAGCAAAGAACTAAATAGCAAAGAATATGATAGCACAGAATTGAATAGCAAAGAATTGAATAACAAAGAATTGGATAGCAAAGAATTGGATAGTAATAAACTGAATAGCAAAGAATTGGATAGCAAAGAATTGAATAGCACAGAATTTAATAGCAAAGAATTAGATAGCAAAGAATTGAATAGCACAGAATTGAATAGCAAAGAATTGAATAGCAAAGAATTAGATAGCAAAGAATTAAAAGAAAACCACGACTTTATTCGTGCAGACTCGAATGAAAGATCCACAGTTGAAGCGGAAATAGTACATACAACGGAAGGTAGACGTATTTCAAGTAGTACTGGGGAAGTTTCCTTTGACCAAATAGATAGAGAACCATATTATAGTGATCATTCTGAAGAAATATATGTACCAAACCCAACAGTTACAGCTAGAGGATTAATTGATGAACAATCCCCGGAAAATATTAATGATTTAGACGGGGGTGATAGTAATTCTTTAGATCAAATAAGTTCCCAGTCGCATAACTTTTTAATGACTGAAAAATCTTTAATAAATAAAAATAACTCTGGTGAAGTAAATGATAGAGGCCCAGGAAAATCATTTATAATAGTAGACAATGTTGCAGATGAATTCACCGAAGAGTCACAATCATTACCAGAAGAGAATCCAAGTTCTACTATTTTAAAGAACCATACAAACAGTAATTTTAACGAGCCAATTGACGGGATTTATGGTGAAAGCTTAGAACAAACGAGCGATAAAGTGACTACCTTGCATTCAAGCTATACTTACTCTTTTGATGAATATCAAAATAAAGGCAGTCAAAACCTTTACACAGATATAACAATGCAAGATTCAAGTACTCCAATAAGCAGCCATGAGGAATACTTCGAGGAACTTATTAACAATGAATCAGTAACAACCGAGATAACATCAAATAATGAGACATCGAAACATGTCGATCAGAATTTTACAGCAAGCACTGAGGGTTTGCCTATTACATCTGAGATAAGTTCTAATCAAGAAGAATCCACGAATTCTACAAGTGTAATAGATTTGTCGGGTGGAACTCATTCACTTGATGAAACTGATGATGATAACGGCAGTGATAAGAATGAAATATCAAGTCATAGTCATATAAAGGATAACTATCCTGTTACTGAGAAACCTTATCCGACAGGAGAAAATTTATCTTCAGCGACACAGATAAGCTATCAAGCAGGTTTTATTGAAGGCAAGACATCCGAACACGTAAAGAAAGTGATGGACGAGCTGTATTTAACAACTCAACTACCTTATTATACTGATAATGACAGCGAAGAAGGTTTCGTACCTTACTTATCACCAGTCAGTAGACATTATTCGCAAAACTTACCTTTCCCGAGTCCTGTTCCAAAAGATTTTCACAGGAAAAACTGTTTGAAAGTACCACAATACGTATACGTTCCACGACGGTGATTTAAAGCAAATAATAGAGAAAATATGAGAGTTTAAAGTCGATTTTTCAGTTATATTGGTGCTCAATGTAACTTCGACAATGTTAATAATTAAAAAGAGACTTACTAATAATTGCAGAGTTATCATTTGCTAAATATAAAGTGACTGATAAATTGATAATCTTATCGTCAGCTATGAAAGTGATGATACATGTCTCGGATATAAATTAATAATCTATTTAGAGTGAGGTAACGATTACTACACGCATGCATGTGTACACGTGATAATCATTGTAAGGAACTGATCACTGGTCAAAATAAAGATGTGTCTAATCTTGTTATCTATCAAAGTGTAGGTCTTTGCAAAACATGATGTAAAAATTGAAGTCAAAGGATTTCCATTTACTTTAACCAAGTAGATTTGATCAATGTTACTTGGTCCAAGTCAACTTGGATCGTGTAAACGCGGATTAAGCATTTTTATTATTAGAATGATACAGCATGTTGCTATACTGCGTATGCGCATATATGATTATAGTTTATTATACTAATAGGTCAATCTATTGGGGACAATAGTTGGGATCCAAGGAATTTGCAAACTAACTGCCTAATTGTCAAAATAAAGGTGTTTTTTGCCTTGTTATCTCTTTTATCGGAGTATGTACTTCTAAAATTTGTTAAAACTTAATAAAAAAAAAAATGACATATTTGACTTCAACGCAGTCTTGGCGAACATATAGACTTTGACCACCAAAGCTAAGGATGTACATTGTACTTAAAAATGTTGTTAAGTCGACAGCTCCAAGAGATAAATAATTTCGTATATGTATTGAATGTTAGCTTAATCCCACACAATTTAAATAATGGTTTAATCATATTTATTTAAATAATAAAAACAATTTTATCGTAATTCCACTTACTTTACTGTAATATACCTAATCTATTAAGCTTAAATTAAAATATAATTGTAGTTTTTTTTTTATGTTTATTTAATATTTCTATTGTTACCGAAGTTAATAGTTTGATTGGTTATTTTTTTTATATTAACTTATAATTTTATATTAATTTAAGACATGTATAAATTTTAATAATTTAATGTCTCATTGTTGTAATTATGTAATATTTTTATTATTATACTTAGTATTAAAGTTTAATTCCATTATTATTTAGTAATTATATAAATGTATGTGAAAGTGTTATAAATTATTATATTATTGTTATTTTTGACTAAATTATATATTATTTTTATGACATAACGATAAGAGTGTAAACACTATGACAGAATACAAATTAAGTTAGTGGTTAAAGAGAATATAACAATAAGAGTGTAAACATTGACAGAATACAAAGTAAGTTAGTGATTAAATCTGGGTTAAGATATCGTTATCAATAATGTATAAAATCTATTATCTTAGTATTACCTATAACTATTACTATTAACGACTATTACCATACACTGTCAGTCAGTTGCTAGAGCTCAATTATGTCAGTCAGTTGCTAGAGAAAGATGAATTTCTCAATTCTCTTTTGAAATGATAAATTTACCCTTAATTAAAACTAACTTAAATTTAATTATAATTCAACTAAAATTTAATCATAATTCAATTTAAAATTTTATCAATTACAAAAATATACCATACAAAAATTATATTAACTAATTTATACATTTAAAAAATAAAAAATAAATAAATAAACAATATTGTAAATAATTATAAAATTAAATAATTTCTCAGCTTTGAAGTTATGTAATAAGAAATTNAGTAAATTCTCAATAAATGAATCTGCAGAAGATACAACTGATAATAGCTCTGAATTAAGTGCAGAAAATTTAGTATTAATTAATAACCAAACAACGATCAAAGAAGAAAAAAATGACTCTGGCAAAACACCAGATGAAAGTGGAGTAACGGAAAATTATTATAATCGTAGCGTCACTATTGATGTTGACAATGAGTATGAACCGAGTTTTAATACTGAACCACTTTCTAACGACAATATTTCTAAATCACAGGACGAAAAATCAAGAAATACTTCCTTGGAAGATATCGATAATTACTTAAGTAGTGAAGAAAGGGATAGAGATCCATTAAAGAACGAAGATTTGTCTAATTATACAGAATCAAATCAAGAGTCAAAATTAACAACTGAAACCAAACAAACAACAGAAGGTCTAAATATTTCAGAGGTGATAGGTAGTACTGCTTCAGTTGAAAGAGGCAATAAACTTAAAGAACATGATAATTTTAATTATACTGAAGTCAATCAAGGATCATCAATAAAAGCGGAAATAAGCAAAACAAATCAAAGTACAAATATTTCCTCGGAAATAATAAATACAACCTCACATCGAAGTGCCGAAGGATTAGATAGCACTCAATTTACAGAACAATATTACTCTAATTATACTAAACCAAATGAAGAATCAACAATAGAAGCTGAAACAGTGTATACAACTGAAAGTGTTAATGTTTCAGGGGTGATAGGTAGTGCTACTTCAGTTGAAAGTGGCAACGAATTGGATAGCAATCAATTTAAAGAACATGATAACTTAAATTCTACTGCACCCAATCAAGAATCAACAATAGAAGCTGAAACAGTGCATACTACAGAAAGTGTTAATGTTTCTAAGAGTAATGAATTGTATAACTACCATACATCCAACCGTTGGTCCAAGTGGTGCCTGCAACGAATGGTAGCCCGCTTCGTCTTTGATGTAGGGTCTACTGAACACTTAAGAGAAGAGCTATGGCTTGGAAAACCATTTATACGAAAACTTCTTCGGTCTTTGATGAGATCTTCATCAAACTGTTTTTAATGCTATCTCTGCAAGAGAGCTTTAGTCTAAATAACATATTATATAAAAATAATCATAAGGTAGAAATAATAATAAGAATAATAAAAATACCAATATTTTTCGATATAACTTATATAGTGTCAAGGTATGTTAATTGTTAAAATTTGTCAAAGGATGTTAAAATGTATATATTGATAAACGTTTTTCCAAAGATGTGTTTAATTAATTATCATATAATCTATCTATGATATAAACCACTGAAAAAAATCATAGCATGACTAACCTCATAGACGTTAGTCACCACGGAATTAGCCGATTTGTTTATGTATAAATTGATTATAAAAAAGTTTTGTATACGCATAGCATGTATATTCTTAACGATAAATAGCATTTTACTTCACAGAGAAGTACTAAGAATTGTAATATTTTCACATTGAAGTGGTGGATAGTGCACTTGGAGTTTCATTTATGTTCTCCAAAAAACTTTTGCACAATCAATAATTGTATATATTAAGTACATATATTAGTAAATATAATATGTGTATTCTTATTGAAGCTCCACGATAAGAGTGTAAACACTATGACAGAATACAAATTAAGTTAGTGGTTAAAGAGAATATAACAATAAGAGTGTAAACATTGACAGAATACAAAGTAAGTTAGTGATTAAATCTGGGTTAAGATATCGTTATCAATAATGTATAAAATCTATTATCTTAGTATTACCTATAACTATTACTATTAACGACTATTACCATACACTGTCAGTCAGTTGCTAGAGCTCAATTATGTCAGTCAGTTGCTAGAGAAAGATGAATTTCTCAATTCTCTTTTGAAATGATAAATTTACCCTTAATTAAAACTAACTTAAATTTAATTATAATTCAACTAAAATTTAATCATAATTCAATTTAAAATTTTATCAATTACAAAAATATACCATACAAAAATTATATTAACTAATTTATACATTTAAAAAATAAAAAATAAATAAATAAACAAGATTGTAAATAATTATAAAATTAAATCATTTCTCAGCTTTGAAGTTATGTAATAAGAAATTATAGGGAAGAAATATCTTTCTTCAAATATATAAAAAAAAGTGTACCCATTAATCACCCTTGAAGACTCAATTAAAGTATAATAAATAAAAAGGGGACTATTCAGTGTTATGGAATTAAGCTATTAATCTATTTACGAAAACGAAAAATCAGTTGTATTTATTAAAGAATTGGTTACTTAAAATATTAATGCATTAAAACTGTTAATATGGTTTAAAAGTGTATTATTTGCATCATGAAAATAAAAACTTTGAACTTATAACTAAAGTAGTAGAAGCGCTACTAAAAAATTGAACGTAAAATTTGTACAGTGGAAGTTGCTGTCAAAACAGGTACCAGACAGGGGTAATGTAGTGTCTATAAAAATTTTCCTTGCTGTTCTAGAGGCTGTCTATGTAGAAAGCTTGACTGGAACCAGTTTGGAATTAATGTAAATAGAAAGATTTAATATTAAGAAGTTCGTTGACGATAGGATTGATAAGAGATTTAATTGATGAAATAAAGAAAATAGGACTAGGAGGAGAAGAGAGGAACTAAGAAGAGCATAGTCCTATCCATTTGTCTCTGGGTTACTTGTATCATTTCAATGACAATTTTTATTAGCATCCATGTCTCCAGATACATGAACACTGGTAGTACGCATTTGTTCCATATCTTCTTCTTGTGGAGCATTGGTACGTCGGAATCATTATAACATGGCCATCCCAGACCAACTCTAAGGAAAAGAGTGGGTCTGGGATGGGCATGTTGTTATAAATACAGGAGCATATACCGTTCGGACTTATCAATGCTCCAAAAGAAAAAGTTATGTAATAAATGAGTACTATCAGTGTGAATATGTGTGGAGACATGGATGATAGTACAAATAGTCATTGAAAAGATGCGAGTAACCCAGAGACAAATTGATAGGAGTATGCTGGAGATAAAAAGGAGAGAGAGAAAATCAAATGAGTGGGTGAGAAGCTCAAGAGTTCCATCAAGCGTCTTGATAAAAGACATCGGGAAAATTATGGTTGAAAGGAAATGCAGATGAGCCGGTCACTTAGCCAGAAGAAACTATGGACAGTGGTCCAAGGCATGTCCAAGACAGGGACACCCATGGGAAAAGAAGAGAGGAAGATGAAGACATTTAGAAAAATAGGACGAAGAGATGAGAAAGTGTTGTGGCAAGCAAATTTAGCAAAGAGTGTCGTGGGAACGCATGAAGTACGTCTTCTATTAAGTTAGGCTTAAATAAATGCGATATATATTTTAAATTCAATAAATATAAAATACAAAAGTAAATAAATTATAAATTGAAAGATCAGGAAAAATCAGGAATGAATAGTATTAATAATAAGAATAATAAAAATACCAATATTTTTCGATATAACTTATATAGTGTCAAGGTATGTTAATTGTTAAAATTTGTCAAAGGATGTTAAAATGTATATATTGATAAACGTTTTTCCAAAGATGTGTTTAATTAATTATCATATAATCTATCTATGATATAAACCACTGAAAAAAATCATAGCATGACTAACCTCATAGACGTTAGTCACCACGGAATTAGCCGATTTGTTTATGTATAAATTGATTATAAAAAAGTTTTGTATACGCATAGCATGTATATTCTTAACGATAAATAGCATTTTACTTCACAGAGAAGTACTAAGAATTGTAATATTTTCACATTGAAGTGGTGGATAGTGCACTTGGAGTTTCATTTATGTTCTCCAAAAAACTTTTGCACAATCAATAATTGTATATATTAAGTACATATATTAGTAAATATAATATGTGTATTCTTATTGAAGCTCCAAAAATCATTATTTTGCTAAATTAATATTCGCTTGGAGAAACTGTAAATAAAAAAAAAAAATATTATGTGAAAAGAAAAATCTTATTATTTATTATATAAATAAAAATTATAGCACATAATTGTATACCATTAGTATTTAAAATGTACAATATATATTATATAAAACACTTTTATTTGTTATTTAATTTATTTTGTATATCTTTTAGCCTCCGTTTGCGTCGAAGGCTTAAGCCCCCATACACGATCAAACATTTTGCGCAAAATGTTTGCGCAAACCTGATGCCGGGCAAATTTAGGCGATACACGTCAAACATCATGTTTGCGCAAACATTTTGACCATGTATGGGGGCCTTTAAGGTTATTTCGCATCTCAAAAACTGGGTGGATAGACCGCAGTCGTAATTCTTTTGACGGATTTATGTGGGAGCTCACACTAGGAAGCATGGGATGGTCACTTCCATGTAAAAACCTCACTCAGGACAGTCTGACCGCGACTGACTGCGGGCATTTAACGGAATGAACAATGTGGCATTGGCTGCTATCAGATAATGGTCAATCAACTCACATGGCATAGCAACGCTGTGTCTGTAACAGGTCTCCCTCTACCTGGGCAAAGATTGTCTTCGGCACCCCTATTTTTGTTTTTAGCAAATAGGGGGAATAGTTTTGGATGCCAGAGAGACGACGAGCAAAAAAAAGAGGGTGATTTAAATTTTCGATTCTGGTGTTATGATGTTTTATCACTTTCCCTCACCTTTCTTTTAGCGCCCCACATGAAACATATTCTTCACCATAAGGTATTAGTGTAAATTATTTCCAAATTTTAGGAATAGCAGTTTACGGGTATGTGTGGGGACTTTTAATGGTTTCCTAGGACGAAGAGATGAGAAAGTGTTGTGGCAAGCAAATTTAGCAAAGAGTGTCGTGGGAACGCATGAAGTACGTCTTCTATTAAGTTAGGCTTAAATAAATGCGATATATATTTTAAATTCAATAAATATAAAATACATACTTAGTATTAAAGTTTAATTCCATTATTATTTAGTAATTATATAAATGTATGTGAAAGTGTTATAAATTATTATATTATTGTTATTTTTGACTAAATTATATATTATTTTTATGACATAACGATAAGAGTGTAAACACTATGACAGAATACAAATTAAGTTAGTGGTTAAAGAGAATATAACAATAAGAGTGTAAACATTGACAGAATACAAAGTAAGTTAGTGATTAAATCTGGGTTAAGATATCGTTATCAATAATGTATAAAATCTATTATCTTAGTATTACCTATAACTATTACTATTAACGACTATTACCATACACTGTCAGTCAGTTGCTAGAGCTCAATTATGTCAGTCAGTTGCTAGAGAAAGATGAATTTCTCAATTCTCTTTTGAAATGATAAATTTACCCTTAATTAAAACTAACTTAAATTTAATTATAATTCAACTAAAATTTAATCATAATTCAATTTAAAATTTTATCAATTACAAAAATATACCATACAAAAATTATATTAACTAATTTATACATTTAAAAAATAAAAAATAAATAAATAAACAATATTGTAAATAATTATAAAATTAAATAATTTCTCAGCTTTGAAGTTATGTAATAAGAAATTATAGGGAAGAAATATCTTTCTTCAAATATATAAAAAAAAGTGTACCCAT
>KZ651082.1:1197689-1208819 GCA_001010745.2 Gerris buenoi | reverse complement strand
GGACCTAAACGTTTAAAATAGAGAAAACAACCTATTTACCGATATCTTACGTTCTAACGTAACGATTTTAATAAAACTTCATGTACATCGTCTAAAGTACGATTGAAACAAGCATGTAAAATTTCAACTTGATACAAGCAGTAGTTTTTGCGTAATGAAGAAATACATTTATAACAATTGTTTAAAAGCTACGGCAGGTGGTTAAGAATCTTATAGTCGTGTAGTGTGTAGGTTTATCTAGGAAGGTGAGCTTTGTACCGAGTACCCCCACTCTACTCCACACTACCTTCTTCCACCTACCTTCTACTATGACATTCATCATGAATTAATTTTAATATTCAGTTCATTGCAATACGCTCGCTTCAATGATAGAGCCACGTGATGCCTAGTTAGTATACTGTGATTAAAATTAATTTTCTTTGAGTATTCATTTGCTGGAGAATGACGTTCTGGATTGAAAAGGCACAGAAAAAGAGTGTTACTCGTAATCAAATTTACTTCATATACCGTAATTTATTATATGACATAAACATCACTACAATACAGCCTCAAATATGTAAGTATATCTTATTATTTTTTTTTTTTTTAGATGTGTTTATCATGATTATTTTTCCTGTCATAATTTCAATATTTAATACCATTTCATCTCTAGAGGTCTAGTGCTCCTGAATAGATACAGATAAAAGTAAAACTTAAAACCTTGCTCAAGAGTAAACAATTTTTGTGGCACAAAAAGTAGAATACAGTAGACACCACTTCATGTGATCACTTTGGGACCCAGACAAAGTGATAACATTAACTGACTGATAACAATAAGTAAAAGTGGTACCACAGTAGAAGGTAAAACAAAACAAAACAATAAACAAGACTGCGTTAATTGCCTACACTGAGTGATGTAATGACATATTAGAAAATAATTCAACGGAATAACACTTCAATAATCGGAAAATTTGTAATGCATTGGTACTGCGTGGGCCTGTTTTTGATCACACTAAGCGGTTGATAACATTAACCATGGCTACATTAAGAGGCGTCCACCGATAAGACTCTTTGAGAAAAGAAGGCAGCTGAAGAAAAATAATTAAGTGAAAAAAAGAAGGAAGCGAGCCCCTGGGAGGGTACCAGTCAGCAAGACTGAACCCCACACTGTTTGGGAGTGGGCACTCTCACTTGTCTGGTAGCAGATTGCCATAGTTCCCCTCGAGAAAAAAAATTGGTGTCCACTGTAATAACTTTCTAAAGCCTTAAAGTTCAGATAATCAAGGTATCAAGAAAAATGTAGGTAAATATAAAAGGAAAAGGAACTTACAGTAGATGCTGCTATCAATGTAGGCTCCAAGACTAGAGGAGTAATGAAGAACCTATTGATGTTGATTTGAAATATCAATTAATCTCCACATAATATTCGAAAGACCCAGTAACCCTCTTCCCCCTTAAAATATATGTATTTTAACACTTTTTGCTGCCAAATATGACATGTTGGTCATAAACTGTTTCTAAGGGGAAACTACCAAAGCGATCCCTTAATGATTTTCGTCCTTACATTAGAATGTGTGACTGAAGCCCTTTATCCCTTTCTTTTTTTCTTCAAAATTTATAAAAAGGCGCTTCCAACTAATAATGTTTTTTCCCCCTTTGGCACTTGCTTTTTTTAACTATACAGCCACATGTAATGTTTTTTTTAGCTGCTCGTTTTCCGATGGAATTGAAATTTTTATTTGTGTTCTCAATTTAGAAAATTGTATATTTCACACACATTGAAATAATTGCTTCGGAGAATGGTTTTATAAAGAACTGGTTGTTTTATTTGATCTGAGATGCTATGGAGCAATCTCTCCCTACTATCTCTGTACCTTGTGCACTTCATAATTATATGCTCTAAGTCCCCGACTTCATTACATATCTGAGGAGCTTCTTACAATCATCTTTAGATAATTAGGGCAGATTCCGTTGTTGCATCTTAAGACCCCCATACACCGTCAAACATTTTGTGCAAATATCATGTTTTTGCAAAAATTTTGACCATGTATGGGGCTGCTTGATGTTTGCACAAACATTTAACTAAATGTCCCCGACGTCAGATTTGTGCAAACATTTGCACAAAATGTTTGATCGTGTATGGGGGCCTTTANAGAATAAATCGATTAGCTCTATATTCTAAATAAATTTTATTGTTATTACGGGCAAATACAAATATACATATAAATTTAAAAAAAAAAAAATACGCTTTTATTTTTATTTATTAATTTTGCAATACAAAATAAATTCTTATGTCGTGGAATGTTATTAAGTTAATTTATCCTTATGAAAGATAGAGAGGGCCTTAATTATTCTTAAAATTATTACATTTAATAAAGCATTAAATACATATATTACAAACATTTATTACGGGCAAATACGAATATACATATAAATTTAAAAAAAAAAAAATACGCTTTTATTTTTATTTATTAATTTTGCAATACAAAATAAATTCTTATGTCGTGGAATGTTATTAAGTTAATTTATCCTTATGAAAGATAGAGAGGGCCTTAATTATTCTTAAAATTATTACATTTAATAAAGCATTAAATACATATATTACAAACATTTATGAGTTTTGTTTATTTTATTAAATTTTCAGGTTTATTCCAGTAAAAATAAAAATAATGAGAGATCCCTTTGTAATTAATCATGCAAAATAAATAATAATAAATTAGGAGGCAGAACTTTAAATAAATTTACAGTTTAAGGGTTGCTCAAACTTTAATCTTAGATCTTATACAATAAATAGTTGAGTAAAATTGACCAGTTAATAGTAAAACCACAATAATTAGTGCAATAGTTACAAAAAAACCACAGAACTATTACTTAAATGGTAACAACCACATTATTCGACCACAAGTTCAATAATAATGTTAAATAAAAAATAAAAAGTCTGCAATGACAAATTTAATATTGCATATTAAATTGAAACCGGTCATTTTTTACTCTTCTATTTTAGTTCAGCAAGAAAAGAAAATTTACATTTTTGCTGAAACATCAACTAACTTAGTTTGCTTTAAGTAGTCTGGTTCTATTAATTGTAATTTTTAAGTTTTTAGATTACTTTCTTTTTGTGCAATTGGGACTTTTAAAATAGTCTTTAAGATTCTATCCTAAATCATGTGTGTAATTATTAAATTATAAAAGTTAGACAACAGATCTTTTTTGGAACTGCGTTTGCTTTTTGAAAAATCTTTTACCCACTCATTAGATTTTATGAATTTCTTTTACCAAGTCAACAATTAAATTAAAACATTTTGTGCAAAGAAAAAATTTTCCTTTTATTTTTATTTGTTGTTTTTGACCTTTGCCTAAATATTACCTTTGATAAAAACAATTCAAATCTTCCTCTACTTACAAATAAAAGACCTTGAATTGCTCCAAAATGCTAAAGTTTGTCATAAAACAAAAAACCCATTAGTTTAGGATATATCAAGAGGTTATTGATGTTTTTAATTTATATTTAAAAAAAAAANCAAACCACGGTAACATCTTTATATAATAGGTAGCTGTGGTGAATCAAATCTGCTATTTGAATTAATAAGTAACTTTGTGAGTACAACTTTTGAAATGAAATATAACTGATAATGTTACCTTTCAAGAGATTGACCATAAATAAATATTTGTGATGAGGCAGCCAGAGTTACCTAAAAGAATGTTAGAATCTAACTTAATTCAGTAATGAGGAATACAAATAACAACAATTTTTTAAGAGATTTTATTATACATAATTATAATCATGCAAAGTATTTAAACAGCTTTGGTATACATTAAGAAAAATGAACATTTATAAAGAAAAAAATTAAGATTTTTTTTTCTTGATTAAAAAGAAATAGAAATGATAACAGATACAATAACAAACAAATACTTATATAAATACTCTGATAATAAATCATTCTTTTTCAAAAATATTGCCCTTATTATCCATGAAAATGCCATTAATTCGATAATTGTATACTTTAGCAGCCATGTGTATGGTTCTCATATTTATTGTTTTAATTTTGTGTTTTCCAGTATCAACCTTATTTTATTAATAAACAAAAAAATATTTGAAAATTAAAAATTAAGAGAGATATTTTCAACAATTAATAATTTATTGAACTACAAAATATACACATGAAAGATGATCAATCATCTTTTTAAACCATCTAATAACAAAAAAAAGAAAGTTAAATAAATAAATACAATCCCAGNTTAGTTTAGCAAGAAAAGAAAATTTACATTTTTGCTGAAACATCAACTAACTTAGTTTGCTTTAAGTAGTCTGGTTCTATTAATTGTAATTTTTAAGTTTTTAGATTACTTTCTTTTTGTGCAATTGGGACTTTTAAAGTAGTCTTTAAGATTCTATCCTAAATCATGTGTGTAATTATTAAATTATAAAAGTTAGACAACAGATCTTTTTTGGAACTGCGTTTGCTTTTTGAAAAATCTTTTACCCACTCATTAGATTTTATGAATTTCTTTTACCAAGTCAACATCAACAATTAAATTAAAACATTTTGTGCAAAGAAAAAATTTCCTTTTATTTTTATTTGTTGTTTTTGACCTTTGCCTAAATATTACCTTTGATAAAAACAATTCAAATCTTCCTCTACTTACAAATAAAAGACCTTGAATTGCTCCAAAATGCTAAAGTTTGTCATAAAACAAAAAACCCATTAGTTTAGGATATATCAAGAGGTTATTGATGTTTTTAATTTATATTTAAAAAAAAAACAAAAAAAAAACTACCAACATTATTTTTTTTAATTACAGTTAGAACACAAAAAGGTTTTGGGAGACAAAAAAGAAAAATGCCCAATTTTTTGCATTTAAGGAGCTTTGAGCGTGATTTTGCAACTAATACTACAAATAATTTCTGCGTTTCAAATTTAGCTACACATATTGATATTAGCATTGCTTAATATTCATTTTTTGTTAGTACATAATAACATTAATTAGTGGTTTTTACTCTAAAACTGTGTTTATTTATGGAAATTCATACACAAAATTTTAGAGAAACACTTATTTATTTATTTATCATCAATTGTGAGTATTTTTAAAAGCATGTAGCTCCAGCTGTTTTAGTAGCTCCAGTTTGAAGTAGGATAAATGCTACAGGTGCGTTTACACCTGACATTTATATCAGACAGAAATCTCAGTAGTGTAAACACCGAAAAATTTATGTCTGAGATTTATGTTTCTACTCTCAGTTATAAGTGTCGACACTTCTATAACAACAGATGTAAACACCGATTATTATATTTTTCGTACATTTATTGCAAATTTAAGCATTGCGAGAAGTGTCAGACATAATATTTCCGCCATAAATCTCAAGCAATTTCTCTCAGATGTAAACACTCGAAGCAATTTCTGTCTGACACTTGACATTTATTGCCGGGGAGAAGTGTCAGGTGTAAACAAAGGTGCACCTTAACATTTTAAACCATTTCGCAGGTTCACTTGCCAAAGAAATCTTGATTTTCCAGTGAAATCTTTGTCACAAAGGATTTTGCCTGAACATTTGCAGGTGATAGCAGTAAGTTCTTAACTTAAAGCAACATTAACTGATAACTGGAGAAAATAACTACCTAATTTGTATGGACTTTTTTTTATTTTATTTTAAATAAAGCTTATACCTAGATGTTTTAACATCTTTACAAACGAGAGTTCTTCTTTTTGCATTAAGTTACTGCTAAGATGCTCAATACTTCCGAATTATCTTCCAAATATTGAATATTTTGTGACAGACTTCACTGAACAAATAAACAATTTATGATTTCAAACCACTGTAAATACAGGGTGGAGTACGGCAGACGTATGAATTTGAAGAGGGGATTGCTCCCTTCCTATTGGTCCTAGACGGTTGAGAGTAGGGTCGTTTGAAAGAGGGGGACGGGAAGTTTATGTTCCACGTGGGTTCAGTCGCTATCATCAGCCCACACAGATTTGCAAGACAGATTTCCCGGGTGTTTCATCTCTTTAAGAGGCGATTTAAACTGGCCAGCAAGATCGCCTGATTTGGCTCCTTTTGATATTTTTCTGTGGGGATTCCTTAAATCCTTGGTGTACAGCGATCGTCCCAGAACCCTGGAAGCCCTCAAGAACAACATTCAAACCAAAATTCCTGTGGAAATGCTCAAAAGAGTGCACAAACACTTTGAAAAAAGGCTTAATCAGTGTTTGGAGTGTGAGGGGAACCACTTATCTGATACTAGGTAAATTTAAATTTCCCAAGTTATTAAATCAGGAAAAAATAAAAATAAAAAAAATTATTTTGTAACATTCTGCGTTTTATTACATTTTCAAATTCATACTTCTGCTGTGCTCCACCCAGTACTATTGTAAATAACCCACATCATAAAGATTAAAGGATGATTCACACCACCAAGCTCTTAGTTCAAATTCATTAACAGTGAAGGGAAAAGCCATATGTCTTGCTGGCGAATATGATAGGCAACACAATATACTACTTGTTGTTTGTAGTATACAATACTACTTGTCGGTGTAGTATTGTGTGCATTGCGCATGCACCCTCATAAACCCATACCAACATTACCAGCATGAGCCTCAGACGAGCCGTGTCTTGAACATGGAGATTACTTGGTCCCAGCCTAGTGTAATGTAAATGGCTCCATTAAAACCCCATAATACCCCATTGTGCTCATGAGGGCTCATTGTGGTGTGAATTATCCTTAAATGATAAGTTATATTAAGCAGGTGTTAGAAAGTACATCTTGAGACACTGTATAAGATTCTTTTAGACATTAGTTATGAAATCAAACTCAAGTTACTGAAGACCAAAGAGTTTTTTTCCAATTTATTATTGCAAAGACATTAATTTTTCACATTTTAAAATAAATGTCAGCAAAAGAAATCATATTTTTATTTTAAAAAAAAAAATAATTAAATTATTTACAATAAGCAAATTATTTACAACGAAAATATTCAACACAAGCAAATATAATTGTTTCATTGTCCACTAATAACTTATGGTTACATAATTATACGTTATATAACAATANTTACAAAAAAACCACAGAACTATTACTTAAATGGTAACAACCACATTATTCGACCACAAGTTCAATAATAATGTTAAATAAAAAATAAAAAGTCTGCAATGACAAATTTAATATTGCATATTAAATTGAAACCGGTCATTTTTTACTCTTCTATTTTAGTTCAGCAAGAAAAGAAAATTTACATTTTTGCTGAAACATCAACTAACTTAGTTTGCTTTAAGTAGTCTGGTTCTATTAATTGTAATTTTTAAGTTTTTAGATTACTTTCTTTTTGTGCAATTGGGACTTTTAAAGTAGTCTTTAAGATTCTATCCTAAATCATGTGTGTAATTATTAAATTATAAAAGTTAGACAACAGATCTTTTTTGGAACTGCGTTTGCTTTTTGAAAAATCTTTTACCCACTCATTAGATTTTATGAATTTCTTTTACCAAGTCAACATCAACAATTAAATTAAAACATTTTGTGCAAAGAAAAAATTTCCTTTTATTTTTATTTGTTGTTTTTGACCTTTGCCTAAATATTACCTTTGATAAAAACAATTCAAATCTTCCTCTACTTACAAATAAAAGACCTTGAATTGCTCCAAAATGCTAAAGTTTGTCATAAAACAAAAAACCCATTAGTTTAGGATATATCAAGAGGTTATTGATGTTTTTAATTTATATTTAAAAAAAAAAAAAATTAAATTATTTACAATAAGCAAACTATTTACAACGCAAATATTCAACACAAGCAAATATAATTGTTTCATTGTCCACTAATAACTTATGGTTACATGATTATACGTTATATAACAATACTTATGTCCCCTTTTAAGTTTGTAGGAAGCAAATAAAATTAAATAAATAGAACCTATAAAATAAATAACAATACAACAAATAATGCCTTCTCTATATTGCCACAAATAATTTTTTTTTATCAGATTTAAGCTTAAAAATATAATTATCAATTTATATCCTAAGACCTAAGATATGAGAGTTGGGGTTTTTATGAATAAATTTAATTTAAAAATTAAGCTTAAAAATATAATTATCAATTTATATCCTAAGACCTAAGATATGAGAGTTGGGGTTTCTATGAATAAATTTAATTTAAAAAAAAAAACAAAAAAAAAACAACAACATACAAGAGTAATCAATTGCACTATTTGACTGGTAATAAATTATCAAAAGAAAATAGTTATTTATGCACCTAGGGAGTAAAGTAAGCCATTATTCCCTGAGCTAAAAAGTTGATTCTTGAGGCGAAGCCGAAGGAATCATGTCCCTAAATCCCGAGGNATACACCTACAAATTTACAGAAAAAAGGGACAAATAAAATAGACCACATAATTTTTATATTTAAAAAAATGCTGTCAATGAAGATGAATATTAATGGACAAGTTTCGTTTCTAAAAGAAAAAAAGAAAAGTCAAAAATAATTTTTAAAAAAATGAACTGATAATTTGGGCATATCTTTCTTACTTTAGCAGTGATAAAAAAGCTTGAAAAAAAATCTCTATTAATTAGACTGTGTGTCATGTCTTATAAATGAACACCAAGTTTCTCTACTGTAATAGTCTAAGCATTAATCAATTATTTGGCTTTGCATGAAAAACAAACACGGTTATATGGAAAAAAAATTCTAAACTTAACAAGATTAGAAAGCTGAAAAAAAAGGAAAACTTTAATAAACCAAAATAAATAGCATGATAGAAAAAATAAAAATATGTAGAAATTTGAAATTTAAAGTCAAGATTTGTTTTTATATACAAATGTACATCTGATGCAAAAAATGTTTTAAAAAAAAAAAAAAAAAAAAAAAAAAAAAATTAAAAAATGAACTGATAATTCGGGCATAATATCCGTCTTAATTTAGCAGAAATAAAAAAGCTTTAAAAAAATCTCTATTAGACTGTGTGTCATGTCTTAAAAATGAAAACCAAGTTTCTCTACCGTAATAGTCTAAGCATTAATGAATTATTTGGCTTTGCTTGGAAAACAAACACGGTTATATAGAAAAAAAGATGCTGAACTTAATAAGATTAGAAAGTTGAAATAAAAAGAAAACTTGAATAAACCAAAATAAATAGCATGATAGAAAAAATAAAAATATATAGAAATTTGAAATCTAAAGTCAAGATTTGTTTTTATATACAAATGTACATCTGATGCGAAAAAAAAAAAAAACCTGATAAAATTAGNAGCTTTAAAAAAATCTCTATTAGACTGTGTGTCATGTCTTAAAAATGAAAACCAAGTTTCTCTACCGTAATAGTCTAAGCATTAATGAATTATTTGGCTTTGCTTGGAAAACAAACACGGTTATATAGAAAAAAAGATGCTGAACTTAATAAGATTAGAAAGTTGAAATAAAAAGAAAACTTGAATAAACCAAAATAAATAGCATGATAGAAAAAATAAAAATATGTAGAAATTTGAAATTTAAAGTCAAGATTTGTTTTTATATACAAATGTACATCTGATGCGAAAAAAAAAAACCTGATAAAATTAGAAATTTAAAAATAGTTCTGTTTTGGATTAGAAGAAAACCAACACTTTTAGATCCAATGCTTACAATGAACATTAATTATTTTTAAGAAAGTTATAAGATAGTGTCAATTATTAGAGTATTCTTAAACCATTGAAAATACAGTTTTTATTTTTTTTTCTATTACTTTTGAACAATTTAAGATAATACATTCGATAAGGTGTAATTCAAAAAGTTTTTTGATTAAAGAGAAATCTCTTAAAAAAAAGTATAAATAGGGTATTTTCTTCTTTGAAACTATGTTGATAGGAAATAATAACTTTTTAAAATGTTGTGTATTTTTTTTACCACATTATCACAGAAGCTATTTTTATAGTATAGCTGCAGTTTAATAGTTGAGATGTTTAATAAGGTATAATTATGCAAGTAAGATAGTCAAAGGTGTTAATATTTGAAGGATATTGCTTTTCAAATTACAGAACAAGTCTCTTTGGTGGGAAAACTAAAATAATTTAGAGGATCGGTTCAGTGAAGAGACATGCCTTCGATCTTTTTGGTGTAAAAGTTGATAGCAACACATGCTATCATGTTTTGATAGCAAATGTTTGACAATAAATGGTTTAATAATAATTTTTAAGTTGTATTCAGTATCTTTGCCACAAAATGTTAGTTAAAAAAAATCTTAAAATAGTAGAAAAAAAGTCCTAAAGCCTTGGAACAAGAGAAAAATTCAAATAAATTAAAAATAAAAACAAGAACTGCTACCATTTATAATAAGCAGAAAGAGTTAATTCATAATAATTAATGAATGTAATTATATAAGTTTATTAATTTACAAACATTATCCTACATGTCAATAATTGTTTTAATAAAAATTAATTAAAGTAAATAATATNTTTGATTTTCCAAATTTTTTACAAACCCAACACAAAATTTCAACATAAGTTTGGATAATTAATACTCTACTGTAGTTGCAAATTCTTAATACAAATATCATCTATAAACTTTGACAGATTAAGGGTGCCAGTCACAATATCTGTGACCATATCTGTCAGTATTAAAAATTATTGTTATCAGAAAACTGATTTTCAATTAAAGTAGTTACAACTGTTTTTCATACATATTAATATGCAATACAGAACCATTAATGTGCGAATTACAAATTTTTGGGACATTTAAAAATTAACTATTCAATAAAAGTCAGTTGTTTTATTGCTATTATGTTTTGTGATATATAGCAACATTATTAGTAGAATTATTAGCTTATAAATGAGAATTCTATTTCACCAATAAACACAGAATATGAATATTTGGTCATTCATGGTTCTAACATTAGAGGGATGTTACCGATACTTCTTTAGATTCTTACTCCCCTATGTTTTTTTAGAATATAAGTATTTATAAGACAAAGGAATATTTAGGGGAGTAATCATCTAAAAAAATGCCATGTGATCATCTATAATCGATGACAGAAAAAACCCTTGTTAGAACCCAACTAATACAATATATATTAAAAAATATTAGAACCCAACTAATACAATATATATTAAAAAATATTATGGTCAAAGCGCTAATAACAAATAAAAGTAGGTACAAATGTTTTGGATTTATATTATCTGTGAACAAT
>KZ651082.1:1183257-1195375 GCA_001010745.2 Gerris buenoi | reverse complement strand
ATGGCGGGAGATTTGCTGAACTAGCGTTTACAGTTCTTATACAGTTTGTAATTTTTTTTTCTATTACTTTTGAACAATTTAAGATAATACATTCGATAAGGTGTGTGAAACTATGTTGATAGGAAATAATAACTTCTTAAAAATGTTTTTTTTTTTTTTTTTACCAAATTATCACAGAAGCTATTTTTATAGTATAGCTGCGAACAATGTAGATAAATGTCACCTGCAGTTTAATAGTTGAGATGTTTAATAAGGTATAATTATGCAAGTAAGATAGTCAAAGGTGTTAATATTTGAAGGATATTGCTTTTCAAATTACAGAACAAACATTACCAACAATATATTATCAGCTGTTCAAAGATTACAGTAAAGGCTTTACCAACATTATTACTATGATAATAAATAATTATAATTTATGTATATTAGTTGACAAAGAAGTAAATATAAAGGTCATGAGTGAACCATATTCTTAAAAGTCTGTCTGAACATGCATGTTTTCCTGAATGAACTTATAGTCCTAATTATTAGGCAAAGGTCAATATAAAATTAATGATGTAGTTTAAAGGTCATGCAATTTGACTATGTGCGGAGAAGTTGAACAACTCAATAGTACGTATTTTGCAGGGGGCAAAAATGATTAAACGAATAAATAAAAAATAATACATCTTAAAACAAAAGCCTAAACTTATTTATTATTTTTTATCGTTTCAAATATGTTTAATTATGTACAAATCGTTTTAATAAAAAATAAATGAAAGCATATTACCTTTGGTAAATTTGAATGCAGAGTAGTAAGAAATAAAAGTCTCCCTCCATCTTTCAAAAAATTATATTTAAATAGAGATCTGGCCATGTGTGTTTGAAGGTGAGTAGGGTATTTATTTAGGTACAAGGCCTCTAGATTTGGGATAATTTGGTTTTGTAGGAGGCCTTGCCGTATAAGGTTTCCTAGGCTTGTTAGAAGTAGCTGAAGCGTCCAAGCAGATATCCTCTTCTCCTTTAAGAGCCTGTTCCAGAGCGGATAAGACAGTGGGAGCTACAGTAGGTGCTTGATAGTCCTCTGTAGTCGGGGAAGGAATCTCGAGTTCGAGATCCAAAATATTTTCTCCTTTGTACCGTGTGTTGAGTCCGACAGCACGTGCTGTTCTGGCGTACTCGGTGATTGGTCGTCTCTCAGCAGGCGTAGCTATAAGTCTGTCCAAAGGTAATTCTGTATCGCTCTCGGGCATCACTCTCCACACGTCTTCTTCGTCGTCGTAAAAAGCTCTCATACTTAGACGTTTCCTCTCTTCAGGAGGTATGAAATTTTCGATGATGAGAACTCTTAACTTCTGATATTTTAAGAGATCGTTGTGATTGCTTTCTAGCTCTCTTCTTTCTCTGTTAAACACTTCTGTGATATCTGAGATCTCTTGTCTGACGTTCTGTAACTTCTGATACAGTTTCCTCACCTTGGCGTTCTTAGATTCCACTTCCTGCTGTAAGTTGGAAAATGTTTCCCTGACACCTTCGACGGATTCTTCTTGAAGGTAAAGCATCTGTTCCATTTGTATTTCCCTTCTCTTTCTCTCGTTTATCTCGTCCCTTCTTTGTTCTAATGCTTTTTGCTGTTCGTTCGTATGGTCTATAATGTTCTTACCACCCATCAGAAGCTTACTTTCCATGGCTTTGAGTCTAGAAGCCAGCTCTTCGGAAGCTTTCTTTTCGGCTGAGATCAGAGCTTTCTTTTCTTCGATCTCGTGTAAAAGGTGATTCCTTTCTTTTTCAGAGAGATCTGAGTTATTGTTTCGAAGTTTCTTTTCTTTGAGATCTAAGTTAGCCTCTTCTTCTACAAGAAGTTGATGATGAGTCTTTTCTATGACAGGCTCGACATCTGCTTCGTCCCCTCCCCCATCCTGCTTCCTCCTCCTTTTCTTCTTATTGATAATATCGGCACTCTTACTAGCCTGATCGTTGAGGAGGGATTTCAATCTTTTTATTTCGTCTTGGAACTGTCTAAGCAGAGCGTCTTTAGGATCTTCGTTGATTCTAGGTTGGTTTTTAATATTTTTAGCCCTGTTTGCATATCGTAGGGTTGTAAGAGTCTCTTCGTAATTATAACTTGCCGGACCTATGTTGGCTATCATCAAGGTTTTGGAGTTGCCACCCAAAGAATCTTGAAGAAGTCTTGTCAGTTTAGAATCTCTGTACGGTATATACTGACCCTTACCGTCGACTAATGCAGATATAACATTACCCAAAGCAGACAGTGATAAATTTATTTTACTTGCTTCTTTCAATCTTGTTCCGACCGAAGCAGTCTTACTCTGTCTTTCACTACCGGCCAAATCGACCAAATTCAGCTTGCCTACCCTGACTTGATTCTCCAGTCCGCTGGGATCCATTTCACTCATCTCTATGGTAACGATGAATATAGCGTGAGATCTAGAACTGTGTTCGTTCATGTTAGTCGCTCCGATTGTTCTGTTTTTATTACCTGAAGTCATGAGAGATTCGATCTCGTTGACACTTTTGCAAACAAACGATTTCAAATCCTTTACGTAGACACCTGTGTCCATGTGCTCTCTAAGTTCGCATTTTTTCTTGGTTGTAGGATCCAATAAATCTCTTATCTCTTCTTGATAAATCTCGAGGTAAGAAGCTCTAACAAGGAAAGTAGTGTTAGCAGTACGAGATATATGACTGTAGATCTGTTCGAACGAGCGAGGAATTATTCCTCTGTAACTCAAATCGTTCGCTATACCTTCCATGGTAAAAGTTTTACCAGTTCCTGTCTGGCCGTAAGCGAAAATTGTGCAATTGAAACCTGTGAGTACGGAATCGACTAAAGGACGAATAGAAAGATTATATACGTCTTCCTGACAGGACTTACTGTCGTAAACAGCGTCGAAAGTAAACATCTTACCGTTAGACCGGCCCTCTTCTTTCGGATTAAACACTTCGACCACTCCGCGCGAAGATTGAATATCCAATACATTTTCACAGCCCTTGCTCACTTCCTTCTTGTTCATAGGTCTACATCTTACCACCACTTGAACGCATTCGTTCTTACACCTATCCGATTTTTCATTCGTCGACTTATCCATGATTGTGATTTGTTAAAAAAAAAAAAACTAAAACAACTTTATTAAATACTTCAGAAACGTTATAAGCACCGAAGTAAGTAGGTCACATAACAATGTCAAGCGGTCTACAAAAGCTTAAGCATCTGTCGTACAGATAAGCGCTAATTCATCACACAAACCGATAATAATGAACGTAATGAGTTATAAATACTTGAAACAATGATTAACTGACTAGTAATAATAAAACTCTCCATAGGAACTATAAATAAATACACCAATCATTTCAAAACCATGAAAGAAACCTATCGAAAACTGTCACTCAAATCATCTAACTAATCAAAGATCTATTTTAAATTAAGGTGAACGACTTCCTCTATTATGTATTTAAAATAAATAAATATATTTTTGAAAATAATACTATTTTTTAAAGCCAATGAAAGTGAACAAATCTGCTCAAATTTAAATATTAATGGAAAAACTTTTTTTGCTAAAGGAAAGGTTAAAATTGTCAGGTTATATTTTGGCTTGGGTTGTTTACGTTCTCTTTTTTTGAATTTCTCTCAACCTAGTATTTTTCTAGTATTTAAACTTTGTCTTTTTGGTTTTTAAGATTCATAAATGTCTATGGAAGATGGATATGAAGATGAAAGAGATTGGGATGGAGACACCGGTGATGATGTATGTAAAATTATTTTTGTTTGGGTTTATTTCTAATCTATGTACTGAAATATTAATACAAAGGCGTAAATAACTATGAAGAAGACATGTACACAATTGTTCTTCACTTTACCTTTAATACTTAATGTTGTACAGTGTTTAAACTGTTAAATTCTAGTGTGGAGAAGACGAATTTTAAGATAATCTTAGATGTGGAATAACAACGTATGGCGGGAGATTTGCTGAACTAGCGTTTACAGTTCTTATAATATTTTAATATGTCTTCTCAAGCTGTTTTAGGGAACTTCTTGGGTATTTTTGATATTTAGGAACCTTTATTTGCTTTTAAGGAGTATTAACCCTTGAGCACTTAAGTAGAATGTTGGCTAGCGAACATTGTTGCAAGGAAAAACATTTTAACATCATAACTAGTTTATTTTGTCTTTAAGTCTCTATTGGAAATAGTCTTTACAAGATGTGGAACCAAGTACTTCAAAATTTCTGTTATGCATTCATCTATTACCACAAACATCCCTGTACTTTAGCAACTTACAGTACAATTCAGGAAAGAAGCCGTGCATTGACAGCAGAGGGAATCAGATGAAACTCAGATTGGCCAACCTATGTGAGGGTAAAAATAAAGCCACTAGGTCAGTTTTAAACGGTTATCCCAAGGGCATCGCTCCTCCACTAGAGATTTTTATTTTTTTCTAGTTGGCTCAACCTATTGCTCGCCAAAATCTCTAGCTCTCATTGGCTCTCCCCCCAATTTGTCAAACTTTCCCACGCTGTCAACACACGTCTTCTTTCCTGAATTGTACTATGCAACTATACTTTACACCTTAGCATCCTATTGTGACTTTCTTGTTTATTAACGAGGTTTTTGGTCATGGTGAAATTATACCTAATATACTTTTCTGCTCCAAGTAATACAAATATATCTCTTAACAGCTGCTACGTCACATTTGCTGCTATATCATGGAGCGGTAATAAGTATTATGAAACACTGTTTCCGAGTAGTATATACAGGGCTCTTATTGTGTGATTTTTCTTCATAATTGTTGCTATGTGATTTAGTGATTATTTACTTTTATTACAAGAGCTTATTTCTTTAACGGGAGGGTTCCCAAATTGAGTCAGTATTGAGCGCACTACAGCCTTGCATGCCAGAAATATGTGCTGGAATATAGTAGAAGCTTAATTATCTGTCTCCCAATTCACTATTTTTCTAACTTAACCGTCAGGCACACCTGCCGATCCCCTCCCCTCTTTCTTCGATTGAACGTTTGACTGTTCCCCTACTACTCCTCATCTTTCTGACGTATGACTATGAAGGCACTATCTGTCAATTATTATTAAGCTTAATAAAGTGCCTGGATGAGCCAATATATTTTTAGTCTTGGTGTGAATAATTTTTTGTGCCTCATCAAAAATAAAAATAAGTGTCACTTTTAGCCCTAAAATTTTCCCCTTTTTTTCGCTTAACTGTCTTTTCAATTATCCATCAAGGCTCTGGTACACTGCTTGTTGGTTAATTGAGGTTCTACTGTAATTTCAAATTAATCATTAGATTGTTTTCATGTATATTTTTTTATTCCAGTCAGATATTGGGGAGGAGGGAATGGAAAATCCACAGGAAGTACTTAAGGAATGCCTGGAGAAATTCAGCACACCTGATTACATCATGGAACCAGGAATATTTTCACAGTTGAAAAAGTTATTATTTAATCCTATTTTATCTTGTTTTTTGGCTTTATATATATTTTTTTATGGCTTTATATTTTTTTATTATTTCAAAATTAATATGGTAAGTATATCACGTCCAACCCTAAAGAAAAAGTTTTCTCTGATTTTGATTTGATGGATTTCTTTTAAATTGTTCCTTTGCCTTTGTTCATTCTAAGAATGTCGGGAGGTTACTTTATTTTTGCAATAAATTTAGTGTTTTTTTAACTGCCATCCCTTAGTCAAATCAATTATTAAAACAAAAGGATATTTATACTTCTATAAACAGAAGAGTGACGTTCTTTTGTCCCAAAGTTCTTTGGACTAGGGAACATTCCTCCTGCTGTGTTTAGAAGTATCAATATCCATTTTTCTTATTATTTAACCCCCTTATTCCGATATTTCCCTTAAGTGAAAGTATAATTTATTAAAAAAAAAAAAAACTATTGACTTTATCACAAAAAAGTGTCCAATATTTTTTGTTGTGTCAACAAAAATTTAAGTGTCCTACACTTAAATTGTTCCTTTTTATAATGTAAAAAGGAACAATTTAAAAATAAACCCTATCAGAATTTAAGGCAATTTTGTTCGGGTTGGATACAGTATTTTTTTAATTATTTTTGTAAATGGAAAGTATTTGTCTTAATTTTAACACTTTTTTTTATAGATATTTTCAAGCTGGTGGTAATCCTGAGCAAGTTATAGATTTGTTGTCTCATAACTACAAAGCAGTTGCTCAAATGGCTAACTTGGTGGCAGAATGGTTAATTATAGGAGGTAAACATTTTTGAAATTCAATTTTCAAATTGGAATAGTATCCAAAAAAAAAAAAGATTGAAGATACAATTTTAAGTTTTGATGAAAATTCTAGTTTTATTTTAGGTCGCTTAGCAACTTCTTTTTCATGATAAATCACCTAATGTTTGTTTATCAAAAGTTCCTCAAATTTTATTTTTTTAAATCAATATAAATATATATTCTTCCCCTTTCGATTTATGAAGGTACAAAAATATACAGACATTTGGCGTAGATAAGATGTGTTAAATGCATGCTAAAATTTACACAATCTATGCTAATATCACCTACAAATAGACCGAGTATAGGTAATTGAGGTCATAGATTATTAGGACCTCTATGTAATAAATAGACCCCTAAAATAAATAATAGAAATATCTATTTACTTGCTTTTTATTCTAATTTTCTGTCTTAATTCTTTTTTTCTCACTAAATTTATTTTCTTTTGTGAGAGTTAAATTTTTCACTCCATCCCTGATTACAAGTTCATATTAATCTAACCGTTAATTTAAAAATGTAAACAATGAATTAAAATTATAATAACAATATTTATAACTAATAATAGCTGTTACTTATTTGACTGCTCGACTACTCTGAATTGAAAATTATTCACTCTCTATTAAATACATTATTATGGAAAATAATAACTTATTAGACATTTTTGAAAAGTTTGATGCATATAAGAATTGTTGTGTAAATTGCACAGAAATTGCTTATTTTACTTTATCTTATTTTGTCCTTTCTTATAAAATTCTTGTATGCACTCTTAATTTAGTTTTTAAACTTATCTGCTTTTTAATTTACAGGTGTGAAGGTTCAGGATGTGCAATCTATGGTAGAAAACCATCTGAAAGATATGATTCTTAAAACTTTTGACCCTAAGAAAGCAGACACTATATTCACAGAGGAGGGAGAGGTTTGATCATTTATTTATTCGTTTAATTTTTTCCTGCCTTTACTTGAGGAATAAATTATGGCGTAGCGGTAAAGGAATAGTATGCTGTGGCAAATGTATATTTCTGCAGCATACTATTCCTTTATCCAGCTACACTATTCCTTTGTGACAAATTTGTGTTTGCCATAGCATACTTACTATTCCTTTATCTGTGCATACTATTCCTTTGTGACAAGTTATTATTTGCCACAGCATACTATGCCTTTATCTGTACTACTTATACCTTATGCTTCGACAAATTTCTATTTGCCACAGCATAACTATTCCTTTATCTGTGAATACTATTCCTTATGCTGTGACAAATTTCAATTTGCCATACCATACTATTCCTTTATCTGTGAATACTATTCCTATGCTGTGACAAATTTCAATTTGCCATACCATACTATCTGTTATGTCTAATTCTAATTGGCTTGAGGTTTACCTTGTCTATTTTCACTTGCAGATCATCTGTTGTACTGCTTGCTAGTTCTCTTGTTGACTCTCTTAAAAAGTAGAATAATTGATCAGCTAATATTATAATTTTAGCTGCAATAACTGTTAAACATAATCTATTATTTGCATTTATAAATTTGCTAATTTAGAATAAAACTATCAATATTTATGAACAATATAGTGTTGGTACATAGATGCTCAATATTGCTGAACAGAATTAAATATTGTGCTATAATGTTTGAGCCTGTTTAGTTAGCCGTTTTTAAGTACTATGTTCTGCAAATTTAAAAAGAAAAAAATATATATACATATATGAAAAATAATAAATTAATAAAATGATTTGTTTGTTTTCAGACACCTGCATGGCTTACTGAAATGATAGCTCATCCAACATGGAGATCTCTGGTTTACAGACTTGCTGAAGAGTATCCTGACTGTCTTATGCTTAACTTCACTATTAAAGTAGGTGCCCTGGGTTAAGTTGCCCTATTTTAGTTATCCTGGTATTATGGAACAAGATTAAAATCTATGTAAACAGAGGGGAAGTAGTTAAAAATAGTGCATAGGCATTTTTGGTCAACAATTCAGAAAAAAAATCTCTATTAACCCTGTGATACCTCATATTTTGTTCAAAGAAAACCTACAATTTCTTAATTGCTAAAATACAAAAGACACTATATTAATATTTCAAAAATGTAAAATTTGAAGTTATGAGGTCTCATTGTGTTACTAGCGAATATAAACCTGGGTTATTAGTAGCATTAAAAGTGAATATGAAATCATAAGATTAATACAGTAGTCATACAGAAGAATATTATTATAAAATTGATTCTGACAGCATGGGAAAATTGTATAATATGGGAGCTCGAGATAGTGACATCTGACATCCTAGATATCAAAATCTCAAACTATCATTGGCTCTCCCTTTGATTTCCCCAGGCTGTCAAAATCTGTTCTAATTGTAACTACTGTAATGCAAAGAATAACAACTTAAGTTATTTGCTTGAAGACTAAGAAATAAGTCTTTATCTGTTTAAGCTCATGTTTATGCGAGCGTTATGTGCGAACTCTTGGAAGAACTTAGTTGAGCAGTAGTATTTATACCAAAATTAGGAAAAAAAATTGGTCAAGTTTTATTCAAATTATCGTCAGACATGTAAACATTACTGACTGGCAGATAGACAGGTTCTATATTTTGTTGAATGTAAGAAGCTCGCTTCAATTAATTAAATTAGATATTATGGAATTTAAATTCAGTATATCACTATGTATATGAAAGCTATGTTCGAGTTTTAGTTATTACAAAAATGTTTTGTTTATAGTTGATTTCAGACGCTGGGTTCCAAGGTGAAATTACTAGTATATCAACAGCTGCCCAGCAAATTGAAGTGTTTTCAAGAGTTCTTAAAACAGCTATATCCGGTCTTCTTACTAACACTGATGATTGGCAGAAGAGTGTTGATGAATGTGCTGTAAGTTTAACTTTTTAAGGAATGAGAAAAAGTCTGTTATATGTTATGTTTAACTAGCCTGTTTCTAAACGGTAAAATGTTACTGATTTGGATATTTATTTATTTTCCAATATATTATAGCATGAAATCTAATCTTTTGTATGAACCCCAAAAACATTATCGTCAGCTTACAAATGACTCATGCACATGTAGAGCGAAAGTGGGCCTTTTTTATTTTCTTTTAGACAAAGCTACTCAAGAAAAGCAAAATCTTAGTTATGGATAAAGTTACTATCCTCTCAATGTGTAATCCTATTCAGGAACGTACCTCTTGACAGTATTAAATAATACCAAATGAGATTACACAATTTAAAAGTCAATCTTTTAAAAAATTTGTTGGCGGGATCCTATGTGGTACTGGTTCTGCCAAAGATATGAGGAAAAGAGTGGCATATTGGTGTGGTTGGATCCACAACTGCCAGCAGACTTAGTAATGTATGGAACCACAGTTGGTCCAAATGCATTCAATGAGCTAGTTTTTGCAGTCTGATTTCAATTTCTATAAGTGAGGATTGCTGGCAGGTGTGGACACAGGGGGGATTGCATTTTTGGGGGAACTCAAATTTAGGGGTACGTGGGAGATTTTAAAAATATTCCAAGTGACAGGCAGTTTTAGGGGAATTTGTGTCATAGGCGGCCTTGGGGGGGGGGGGGGATGGGCACCCCTGATTGCCGGTATACTCTTTCTGCTATCTAATGATAAAATTACTATTGAGCTCAACCATAATAAAAATGAATATGGCAATGAAATATTATAATGTCTGCAATGCTATTAAAACAAATCTTGTCTGTTTATAGAAAATGGTGAATCACGGTCAGCACACATTTGTCTATAGTCAAGTACTGCTGCATGTGCTTGCAAGAGAAAACAAGGGAGGAAGTAACATGAAAAGATTGGCTCAGGAAATTACTAAGAGGGCCCAAAAAGAGTAAGTGTTATCAGAGTTCAGAAATGCCTGCTATTATCTACTATCTGCGAGTATTACCTAGATTTGTGATGGTGAACCTTTGAACTCAGCATTTTGGAAAATCCATAGTTAGATCTGCAGTGAGGAAGATTTTGAATATGAAGGCACTTGTTTAGACTGTTACTCCCCTTACTAAAAGAACAGGGGAGTCTAAAGGTTTATGGAATGTTCTTCTTTACACTGTTGCTCCCCTAATAAAAACAAGTGTGATATTCCTTTGTCCCAAAGTAAATTGTACTAAACATCACTTTGTCTTAATAGTTATTTAATCAGTCATTTATATTAAAAAAAATACAGGGGGTAACAATCTAAAGAAGAACTTATATGAAGCCTAGTACACAAAGACTAAAATAAATTGCCTCTCCACGTAAATTGGTACCGGTTTATTATGGATAGCAGCTTTCAGCCTTCATAAGGCCATCCATCATCAGTGGCGAATGAGGAAGAAATTAAGTTACATTAATAAAATAGTCTGCCAATTAGTGTGGCACATAGCTTCGTCTCATCCTGTTTCGTATACTTTAGTGATTTTATTCTTTTACCAACTATTGTCAATTTTTTAATATTCCTCCGTTTTTTAAATCTGTCAAAATAGTTTTGATTTTTTTACATGAATTAAAATATCTATTTAGCAAGATTTAAAGAGCACAGTCTGTTGAAATTGATCCAGGGCTATCTGCAGGCTACTTTTGACTAACCATCAAAATTTTATAAAGATCGGACCAGTAGTTTTTAAGATATGTTGGTCCACAATAATTGAACTACAGACAGACACAGAACCAAAAATGATCCCTGATGTCTGAAACTGATTTCTGTCTTGGAATTTTTATAATCTGACACAAAAAAAATTTCATTCTTCAAAATGACCACAAGCTTCCGTTTCTTCAAAGCTTCCGTTACCTTCAGTAAGCTGGGAAGCAAAATAATCAATTAAAATAGTATCAACTTAATATTTATTTTTTAATCATTTAAGATACCCTCCATAGATGCTCAAGTTTAGGAAATTCTTTGTTCTTGATATTTAATTACTTATATATTTTTTTTTTATTAGTATTATCTTCTCATGATGTTTGTTACTGTTGCAGGCATGATGTCACACCCATCATAATGGCTCTAAACGGATGTGCAGGGTATCCTCAGCTATTCCAAGCCTTGTGTTCTATGTTATCTCGTAATGCTCTCAATCCAGCTGATATATCCCTCCTCTATCGGCTCTACAATCAAGATATGCCACCACCTATTGAGTATGTTAGGATACCTCAGTTTTTAGGTATGATTTTCAGTTTAAATCTAAAATTCTTATTAAATGCTACCCCTATTTAAAAGCAGTCCTCATATTATTAGGTATTATGGATAGCAGCTTTCAGCCTTCATAAGGCCATCCATCATCAGTGGCGAATGAGGAAGAAATTAAGTTACATTAATAAAATAGTCTGCCAATTAGTGTGGCACATAGCTTCGTCTCATCCTGTTTCGTATACTTTAGTGATTTTATTCTTTTACCAACTATTGTCAATTTTTTAATATTCCTCCGTTTTTTAAATCTGTCAAAATAGTTTTGATTTTTTTACATGAATTAAAATATCTATTTAGCAAGATTTAAAGAGCACAGTCTGTTGAAATTGATCCAGGGCTATCTGCAGGCTACTTTTGACTAACCATCAAAATTTTATAAAGATCGGACCAGTAGTTTTTAAGATATGTTGGTCCACAATAATTGAACTACAGACAGACACAGAACCAAAAATGATCCCTGATGTCTGAAACTGATTTCTGTCTTGGAATTTTTATAATCTGACACAAAAAAAATTTCATTCTTCAAAATGACCACAAGCTTCCGTTTCTTCAAAGCTTCCGTTACCTTCAGTAAGCTGGGAAGCAAAATAATCAATTAAAATAGTATCAACTTAATATTTATTTTTTAATCATTTAAGATACCCTCCATAGATGCTCAAGTTTAGGAAATTCTTTGTTCTTGATATTTAATTACTTATATATTTTTTTTTT
>KZ651082.1:1171151-1182479 GCA_001010745.2 Gerris buenoi | reverse complement strand
ATTGACAATAACCACCCTGGTTAGATTAAAAGAGATTTTTAGCATGAAATGAATAGGATGAATTAGTAACCTTCTAGTCAGGTAGATATTAAAAACAATATAATTATGTAATATGTTATAAAACAGTACAATATCACTGGAGTTATTGACAATATATATGTTTCAGCCTGAAGATGACCCAAAGAGGGGTCGAAATATTGCAAAAGTGAGCGTTTAATTTCTTTCCTACAGACCCTACTATCAAATAAATTTACGTACAAGGAAACAAACCTAACTACTTACCATCCCATAAGGTTTTTCATGAATTAAGATCTTCATAGAATAAGTAACAGTGCTTCAGGTTTGTGATACATAATCTGAAATTATGATCGGGGAACCATCTCAGCATCTTAACAGGCCACTGTTTTTACTCAAACAATGATCCTATCATCTTTTGAAATTTTTCCTGGACATTGTCGACTAAATCGGTATCTACACTTGCTTGGTCTAGCTCAGGGGTTCTCACCAGGATTGTGTAAAGAGCCAAATTTGAGAATCTGAAGATCTCTGAGGGCCGCTGGAGCTTGCAATCAAGGAACATTATTGATTCCATGTCTGTCTGTCATTAATTGTAGCAAACCAAAATATCTTTAAAAACCATGGGCATCGTCAGCTGTACATTATTATTAGGTGGGAGACTCATTTTGGGAGGGGGGTCCGGGGGTCCTCCCCCAGAATATTTTGAAAATATGACCTCTCAAAACAGCGGGCCGCGTAGTGAGTACCCCTGGTCTAGCTGAAAGCCCAGTATGAAGGCTGTGTGTGGAAGAGGAAAAAACCCTTACAGCTTCTTCTCGCCTAATGACGTAGTAGTTTAGCCTTATCTCTGGTGGGAAATCTTTGGCTCAGCCATTCTGCTTACAAAAGAATTAAGGTTGCTTCCCATAAGCAAGGTACTCACTTTCTGGGGAAGAGGAGGCATTACTAACTCTAAATTTAAATTTTGTGAATAATTAATTTTAATTCTTATTTATTTATTACTTTGTTTTAATGTATCAGAATTACTGATTGATGTCCTGTTTCGCCCTGGTATGAAGCTGAATCCTGAACACAAACCTAAATACATCTATCTACTGGCATATGCTGCAAGTGTTAGTGAAACACCTGTCAAAAAGAGCTCCCGAAGACAAACAAACAAAGAAGAACTGAAAGCAACCACACATGCCATAGAGAAAGTACACAACATATGCAGCACTAGTAAAGGATCAACAGAACTCATAGCTGAACTTGGAACTATTTACCATTGCATTAAGTATGTTTTTATTTTAATATATATTACTTTTTTATTTTAAGTATTACATTATAATTGAAAAATCAAACATTTTTTTTTTTTTTTTACCAGAGAATTAAAACTAAGATGGGGTTTTATTCGCCTACTTTGCTGTTTTTATAACGTAATCCATGTTTAGACTGATTAACCAATGCTCTAGGCTGCTAAATCAAAGATGGCTGATCTTTGGTCAGCCAACTATTCCAATGAGAGAACTGAAAAGTATGCCTACCATTAAGCTAATACTCTTAAAGCCTACTCTTTCTTTTAATATAATATATTATCCGCTTTTGCTATTATTATTGTTTTTTAAATGTTTGTTGTTTTCTTTACCTCTCTTATTTCTTCCTTTATTTTATGTTTATTTAATAATCCAGTGAACAATTTTTATTTAATTGCCACTCCATAATTTTATTTATTTCTTCATTTTCTTCTTTAGATTTATTTCTCTATTCATTCTCATCATTGCTATTATCAATCTATGTATAAATATGATTTCATATACAACTTCACAAACACACATGAGGATAACAATAAGAATGAAAATGTTAGCTAAGATAGAGTTATAGATTTTATGTACATGCCCCTCAGGGATTGATAGATGGCCTAGGGTAGCTACAATTTATGCCTAAGGCTAGAATCTTAGGTTTAGTATCACTGATTATTTTGTTAAAAGGAAATTAAGCTATGTACATTTATTTCAACGAGTGGAAATCAAATGCTGAATCTTAGTTCCCTTATCACCATTGGAACTTTTACAACCCTTAACTTATTAATTATGTTTTGTTAAGTGAGTTGGAGAAAATGAATGTGACACAAGACTCAAAATAACCGTGTACGTTTAAACATTAATCTACTAGAATTGAGTTGAGCCTTAAAGCAGTAAAAAGTTAGCCTTAAAAAGTAAAAAGGCTAGAACCAAGATTTGTGCATATTTGGATTACCTGACATGCACAAAGAACTTCTACCTATATGACCCTCCTTATGAAGACCTGTTCTTTGATGCGCAATAATAGAATGAGGAAATACTCTTACTCATCTTGAAATTATCTAAATTGTCTAAATAAAACTGTTTGTTTTCTTAATTTCAAAATTTTATTATTTATGTTCTGTTTAGATTTCCTGTTGTATCAGTTGGTGTTATAAGATGGGTTGAGATTACTGTGACGGAGCCCTCATATTTCAAACTTTCTACGGAGCACACTCCTATCCATCTTGCACTCTTGGACGAGGTTGTAACTAATCATTCTCTTCTTCATCAGACTATCCTCAATCTCTTCATCACTTTGTTTGAATCTAAACAAGATGAACTTGAAATCCTTGTTCAGGTGCGTAAAATATTCATTTGATATTTATCATTATCTAGTATGATTGCCGGTAAGTCACGAAAACGAATTTATATTTAATATTATTGACCAAGGTGTTGATGTTATTACATTATTTTGAAAGTTTCCTTTTGAGAGAAAGTATTGCGATGGAGCAATAATTCTATTTAGAGATTTTAATGAATTCATTCTTCTGACGTACCCTGATTCCAAAAAATGGTTTTTAAAAAATGTCTGTAGCCATTCCACTGTAGTCTGTGAAAATATGAGGAACCTTAGACACACGGTCGATTTCATTAAAATTTGGCATAAATGCAAAAAAAAAAAAAAAAACCAAGGCGAAATCAAGAAATTAATTATAGCCCTGCTCTCCAAAAACAGGAAAAATCATGAAAACAAATTTGAATTAACAGCTCCACAATTATGATTTAAAAAAATGAAATGTTGTAAACACATAAGTAGCTTTTCCTAATAATATAAAGTTTTCTCTAATAAGTAGTTTAGAGATATTTATAAATATAAATCGATTTAAATTCGTTATCACTATGCCGATGAGAAAGTTTTGAAAAGCTTCGAGTTTGTTTTACTGATTTATTTTTATTGGTCCAATTATTAATTTTAATACTTTCATTGCTAAAGTTTGTTCAAAGGTGCAAGCTTGGCATGATAACACCCTTGATTTTATAATTCCTTGTTTTCAGTGCCCTGAGCACTTAAATAATAAAACAATTAAAATACGCCCAGGCTGATAATTATACTTGATTGTAGCCAGCTCTAGGAGTTTTTTTTTTTGTCATTCCGATATAATTTATCAAAGCTCATAATTTGTTTCAGCTTGAAATGAAAAAGATGTTGTTGGAGAGAATGGTTAATCTGCTTAGCCGAGGATGTGTAGTCCCTGTTGTCAAATACGTCAAGACACTCTGGCAAAGAGGAGACACAGATATTTCACTCATTCGATACTTTGTTACTGAGGTACCTCAAACATTTTATCTTTAACTGTCATATTTATTTTTAACTGAATTATTTTTTATGTTTAAAAAATAATACTTTAAAATGGAGGTTTTTTAAAATCTCAAGTTGAAATAAATTAACTCTTCATTGAGACTGCTCATAATTAAAATATAGTTACGACACCTGATGTATCAATGCTATATCTTGAAGTTTAAAATTGTTGGAGATCACTGTTTTTTACACTGAAGTACTTCCTATGTTTTTCTTTTTATTTAATCAAGTACAAATTAAGAGGATCTAGAAAATCAGTTGTTTCCACTAAGATTTTGTACCTGTTTTGAGATTCCTTGAGTTCAAAAAAGTGGTTCAGCCTGATCTACTGAACCGATGTCAATGAACTTTTGTATACACATACAAAAAAAAAATTAATTACATAATGTGGAAGGTGGCCTCAACTACGAAAGCATTTGGCCTTCTGAATTTTTTAAGGGCTCAAATTTTCCTTCCTTGCTTTAATGATCAGCCTTTTTTTAGTGGTTGACCTCTAATTAACCGAAAATGAATTATTATTTCACATTAAAAAAAATGTTAAATTATATATTTTTGTTTCCCATGTTTAGGTTTTGGAAGCTATTGCACCTCCTTACACTGCAGAGTTTGTAAAATTATTTCTTCCTATTGTTGAAAACGAAGAGATCACTGGAAATATGAGGACAGATACTGAAAATGACCCTGTTTCTGAATTTATCAGTGAGTTTTATTTTCTTAACATCATTTATCTGTATTTAAGAAATTAATTATTCTTACTAATTGGTTAAGTGTCATTCCAGCCATTACAGGCGAGCTATTTTTTACTTGCTAAAAACGGAAAATGGATATATACAATGTTTTACAATCATTAGCTCTTTATTTACTTCCTCCTCATAAAGGCGTTACAATACTAAACTCAATTATCTATCAGAGACCTTTGCAGCATTCTAGCGGTACCATCACACTAATTGCTTCTTTTTAACTTTTGGCTGTTTTGTGTTTCTCTCTTGGAGTGGTCTTATTTATTCACTATTTGTCTTTTGTCCTCTCCCCCCCCCCCCCCCAAAGGGGTGAGGCAAGCCTTGGGCTTCCCTTATCCAAGGAGGAGGGAAAAAGAAATGCGAGGCAAGCCATTGGGCTTCATTGATCCAAGGAGAAGGGGAATAAAAGCTATCATACGAGTCTGCAAGACAGTGAGACATTTTCATGTAACTTTTCAATTATAATGAGTAAATTAGTTATTATAATGCAATTATAATGATTTTACAATTATAATGAGAAAGAGGAAGCCAAGGGAGAATAAAGAACGAGGGAGAAAAAACAGAGTGTGACAGAGACAGAGATAAGGAAGGCTTTGAGACATGCTCTACTCGGAGATCAAAACTAGCGCTGGGCTATAGGGCTAGAGTGGGGGAGACCCGAAAGTAGCCGAACTACANTTAGATTACGAGGAGATTTATACGGTTCTTTGCGACATAGAGGCGGTTGTAAACAGTCGGCCGTTGACATATGTCTCAGAGGAAATTGACGACCTAAAACCTCTTACCCCTGCGGATTTTGTACAAACGTTAAAGACCAATGATACAGCCGACCTTGATGAATTAGAAGCCGAAGGTTTACGCAGTAGAGCCAAATATCTGCATGAGATCAGACAACAACTGCGAAACCGATTTGAAAAGGAATATTTGGCAGCTCTAATTCACAGAGGTAATGAGAGGAGGCCTAACACTACTGTCAGAGTGGGACAGATAGTTCTCGTACACCTAGAGAACAAAAAGAGAGTGTTGTGGCCTCTCGGGCGGGTGACAGAAGTGATCCCAGGAGTGGATGGAGTAAGCAGGGTGGCCAAAGTCATAACAGCAAAAGGAGAGTTGTGTCGAGTGGTTCAACGACTATATCCTCTAGAGTTGCAAGAAGAGAAGATCGAAGAAAGGAAAATAGAGGAAGGAGAAGAGAGTAATTGCAGAGAGACACAGACAGAACCGGTAGACGTAGAACCACCTGCTATTGAAGAGGAAAGGAGTGATAAAAAAGGTGAATATGTCACAAGGTCAGGAAGAGTATCCAGAGTACCAGATAGATATAAGCCTTAGATATAGGAGATCTAGGTACAAATGGAAAATTAACTACTATTAATTTTTATGATTTTGTTTTTTGTTGTTATAATTTTTATTTATTTGTGGTATCTAACAGTATATATATAACAATGATTATACATCTAAAACTTTAATTCTCTTTGCTGCGGGCACGGGCGGGGAGGATGTTAAAAATGACATTGACAAACATGTATTTTAAATTTATATAGTTGATTAACCAGTGTGTTTATAAAATCAGTTTATAATGAAAACTCAAAGAGAAAAAATGTGTATTATTAAATAGGTGCATTTTGCACAGCTATCATACGAGTCTGCAAGACAGTGAGACATTTTCATGTAACTTTTCAATTATAATGAGTAAATTAGTTATTATAATGCAATTATANAATAAAAGCTATCATACGAGTCTGCAAGACAGTGAGACATTTTCATGTAACTTTTCAATTATAATGAGTAAATTAGTTATTATAATGCAATTATAATGATTTTACAATTATAATGAGAAAGAGGAAGCCAAGGGAGAATAAAGAACGAGGGAGAAAAAACAGAGTGTGACAGAGACAGAGATAAGGAAGGCTTTGAGACATGCTCTACTCGGAGATCAAAACTAGCGCTGGGCTATAGGGCTAGAGTGGGGGAGACCCGAAAGTAGCCGAACTACAAGTCGCGTCGTCGTTTACCTTCAAGTCTATTTTTTTTCCTCTAGCCTAGTGCAACGTCTACAGCAAATACGACTACCTCCTGCGAGTACCTACTTCCCTGGTACCAGTGGAACTCTTTTCGGCTCTGCAAAGTGCAGTAGGGGAGGCCCCTACAGCTGGGAAACTGGATTGCACACCTCCTATAGCTTCCTAACTCTCTGTTACACTTTTCTGAGTTTTTAATTAACATTACGCTTTTTGAGTTATGTTCCACAGCCTAAACATGAAATGTCAAAAGAAATTCCCTCCTCCTTGGATCTCATGAAGGAAACCATACTTTTTCTGTATTGATCTTTTATGTACACCTTACAGTCATTGTACGTTTCAAATTTAACGTCTTCTTTACTATACACTCTGTTCTCCGTTTGTTTTACAAAAGACCTGGTGAACACGGCCAAATGCCTTAAAAAAGTCATTTTTTTTTTTTTTTTTTAATAAATTGGACTTTCAATGATATACCTCTGAGGTAGAGGTATGGTAAGGGTACTGGTAAAGCAACATTTTAATTATTACAAAGATTTGGGGAAAGGGATGATCAATGTTGTCTTTTGACCACCCAATGGTATGAATATGGAGTGTTAACAAACTCTAACCCACTTAGAACTAAGGAAGTTAGCTTTTTCGGCAGGGGATCTGCTGATAGGCAGTCACTTTTTGGGAGGGTATGGAAAAATTTAGTGATCATTGGCTATTTAAAAAAATAATAAAAAAGTATGTGAAAATCAGGACTATAAATATGAAAACTAGACTTACCTTGTCCCAACCTTATCAATGAAGGAGTTAATGGCAAAAAAGTTATTTAATTTAGATGTTTATTTATAAGACTATTATTATTTTTTCTATATAAATAATAAAAATTATCTACCTATTTTCTTTTACAGTTTACTGCAGGACAAACTATTCAAACGTCACTTGAGTTAAGGATACTGTTGAAGTCATTTGTTAAATTTTATGTGTAGATTATTTGTAAATATGTAATGAAATGAGAAGGATTCTTCACTCTTAATCGGATTGTTAACTATATTTATTATTTTAATAAATTCTTCTTTTACTTATGAAATCAAAGTAAAATTAATTTCTTAGACGATGTTAAACTGATAGATACTTTGTACTACTATTTGTAATAATATGATTATAATGTTTGGCTAA
This sequence comes from Gerris buenoi, assembly GCA_001010745.2. NCBI lineage: Eukaryota > Metazoa > Arthropoda > Insecta > Hemiptera > Gerridae > Gerris > Gerris buenoi. Next base: position 1,174,915 of record KZ651082.1, on the reverse strand, counting down.
GTGTGTAAAATAATTTTTTTTTTTAGAAATATTATTTAGAAATTACCTTTAAGCCGGGTTTACACGGGTAGAGTAAACAGGAGAGTAGAGTAGCGAGTAGAGTGTACTCTACTTCCCACTCTACCAATTTTACTAGCTACTCTACTCGCCAGTCTACTCTACTGAGCGTTTTTTCGGGTTTCTACGGGTAGAGTTACTCTACTCGCTACTCTACTCTCTTGTTTATTCTACTTGTGTAAACCCGGCTTAAATTTTGAAATTCCCTAGACAGATTTTCTAAATGTATTGTTTATTTAGAATTAAATACCGTTGTTAATGAGGTTAAAGTATTTAATAACAAAAGAATCTGACTTCTTGTTATAAGAGTATTCAATGAATATAAAAACATAACAAAATGCAGATTAAAATAAATATATTTTTACAAAATATTATCTTTTTAATTTGTACATTCTCATTATTTTACAATTTCAATCAAACCTATTATTGAAAGTATATTGACATATTTTTAACCTAATCTTTTATTACAGTATTTATGAGGTATGGACTCAAATAACCTTAAAATTAGTAAATCCATTAAAAATTAAATTTTTGTGCTCCTATAAACTAAATATATGAGAAATTAAAAGCCTATTGACATTATTAAATGTTAAAATTAGGCGCTTAATTTTTAAAAAGGAACAATTTAAACAAACCCGAAGAAAAATGGACCATACTAATAGATATGATTGATTTACCGCTATCAACAATAGCTTTCACCGATCTGTTAGATACTTTTTTTATTATAATTATTAAGTACCTGTTACACCACTCTGTTTACTCTAATTATTTAATAATAAATTTAGTGAAGATTTTTTTGTACAGTATTTGAATAGAATTTCTGTTGTTCAAAGATCTTGTTATTCCTTTTTATTGTGTTCATTTAAATAATGTAATATAAATTATTTCTCTATTTTATTTTATTTTTTTAAATGTAAATATAAAATATATTGTATAATTAGATATATTGATTTCTTTTTTTATTTTGTTAAAAAAATTGTGTAATCAATAAATATAATTTTAATAGAAAGGTATCTCTATTCTAGGAATATGATTAAATTAACACATTCAAACTTAGTAATTAATTATTATTAATATAAAGATTCCTCTTTTTTGTGTCTTTGCCAGGTCAAGGAACCTCTTGTCTCAAATAAGAGAATGAAACAGAGGGATACCCAGCGGCAAGGACGGTGTATGCAGGATGTCTAGATTCGGGAAGCGAGACACGCCCCTTTAATGTGTGACGTCAATGAAGACCTCCCTTCTAAGCAATTCCCTATACCCTTGCAACCTATTTATAGGAGTGGGGGGTCTTGCGTTACATCAGAACAATCTCCCACCATTCTACCACTACCCCCACCATACCAAATCTAGGTATCCTCTGTACACCATCCTTGACCCAGCGGGAGCTCAGCATAGATAAGCTAGGCTAATCACATTTTGTGGAGAGACGCTGAGTAAAGAGGCCTGGTGCTAATAGCTTATTTTGGCTGATGTGCTTCAATAATAATAATCACAAGAAAACAAATTGTTTTTATTTTATAAAAATTTCAATTATAATGAGCAAAGAACATTATATTACTGGATTTCAATTAATATTTATCAATGTAAAAATTGGTAAATTGTCCCTTAGTTTTTAATTCTTGAGTAGTTAGGTCTCAAAAGGAAATCGTTGACTAATAATATACGCATTATGAGAATAGACAATTGCTCCATTTGGGTTTTAAGATAGTGAAAAATAAGAAAATGGATGAAATTTTAAAAAAGAAAGAGTGAAAATGACATAAAATCAAATGAAAATGATAAAATTAGTTAAATTCACTTAAAAAACAATGTTCTAGTTAGTCAGCTTCGGAATGGTCCAAGGATGGGTTTGAAATGTTGCAATAGTGAGCCTTTTCTATTTCCAATACACATCTACTCAAGAATTTTCCGTCAGTTTGGATTTTTTATAACATTTAACAATTTACTCACATTAAAAGTCAATTTCATTTGATTTTTATTTCAATCTAAATTTTTTGTTAGAAGATTGGTAATATGTGTGATTTGTTTTTATAGGGTTTTTTAATTTATTCAATTACTTTAGAAATTCATTTTTTACGTTTTTGGTAGTATTCATACTACGGAAAGATCAAATTTTAATTTAAATCAAATTATAATTATTATTAACTACGGGAAACAGACAGAAAAAAATAGACTCCAGTGCAGCAATTTGAACCACGGGCCTCTATATTTCCAGTATAGCGCTCTACCAACTAAGCTACACTGAAGAATAATTTCCTGTCGTAGTTCAAACCCGGCGCTGGAGTCTATTTTTCTCTGTCTGTTTCCCTTAGTTAATAATAATTATAATTTGATTTAAATGAATTACTTTATTAAATACTTAATTTATTGATTAAAAGAGTTTTAAAAGGCATTAAAGACAAAATTCATACTTTTTCTCTAATGTAAAAGCTTTATGCATGTATACAAGAGTTAACAAGGTTACAGGGAAGTTCCTTGAGCATATTAGAATAAAACTGGTTAATTTAACTTAAAAGAAAATGCATATTTCTTCATTTCAATATTATGAATACAGTTTTTTTTCTAACAGCTAATTTAACATTTAACATTTTTCTTACAAAATTCATCTTATTGGAAACTGTCGAAGGATGTATAAACTATTTTTGCTTTTAGATTTTATCTTTTAAAATTGTCTGTACTCCATCTTCCTATTTCTCTTAAAATTAATATTAAATTAGATGTGTTATTAGACTGTTAGATATTAGAAATAAAGAAAGACGCCTCTTCACTAAAGTAACTATATGTGCAACGCCTCCTTCAACAACATCTGATACCAATCTCTGTCTTAACTCCTACACTGATTCAACTCATCTCACCTTCACCGACTCAGAAGATGACCACTAGCTGCTGAAAGCCATCTTAGTACAATATAGTTACTTTATTGGATTTTCTTCATTCCTAACCATGTGTTTCCACATCTTATCTAGAAAAACTGAGTTATCTACCTTGCGGCACTTCTTTAGATTTTTACTCCCCTTATAAAGATAAAAGAAGGGAGTTACAATCTAAAGAAGGTGTACGGAGTGTTCTTCTTTAGACTGTTACTCCCCTTATATAACAGAAGTGTGATATTCCTTTGTCCCAAAGTACATTGGACTAAACATCACTCTTAATAGTCTTGATAGTTATTTAGTTTGTCATTTATATTCTAAAAACACATGAGGGAGTAACAATCTAAAGAAGTACCAGCAAATGTAGTAAAAGAACCAGCAAACTGACTAGTCAGTGGATCCATTAGGTAATACCACATTTTCACCGACCATTATTAGCTACTAACACATTTTATTTTTTAACATAAAACTGAGGTTAGATATTATAACCCATTTATCAAAATATAATCTACTTTATGGCAAACAACATCAATTAAAATAATTGATCTAAGCTTTTTTTAAACTGTTAAAAACTCAATTTTTGGAGTTATCTATCTATAATATTAAAAAAGTTTTGTAAACAAACGAGTTCAGAGAGAGAGTGATATATAACTGTTTGATAAGAGTGCGTTAGTAGATAAGGGGGGAGAAAGGTAAACAAACAAGTTCAGAGAGAGAGTGATATATAACTGTTTGATAAGAGCGTGATAGAGATAAGTGGGAGGTTCTCCGGTGGAGAAAGGGGAGGTTCTCATAGTAAATTCCGCTCAAGAATGACACGGGGAACTGTCATTC
>KZ651082.1:1148992-1166918 GCA_001010745.2 Gerris buenoi | reverse complement strand
CACGCCTCCTCCATGTAAACATATGGCCCAATGCACACAGAAGAGGCGAGAGGGGCAGGCGCGGCGCGGGTGAGGTGCAGGCGCGGCGTGGTGCACGCCTCCTCCATGTAAACATATGGCCCAATGCACACAGAAGACGCGAGAGGCGGAGGCGCGGTGAGCGCCGCTTGCTCGCCTCCTCCACGCCTCTTCACTCATTTTGAAGAAGCGTGCCTCGCCCGCGCCGCGCCTCTGCTCATCACCTGTACTGTGTGCAATGGACCGTTTAACTCGCCTCTTCCACGTCTTGCCGAGCCGCGTCTCCGCCCGTCGCCTGTTCTGTCTGCATTGGACCGTTTAACTCACCTCTTCCACGCCCCACCGGCACCTCGCCTGCGCCGCGCCTTCGCCGCTCGCCGGTTCTGTGTGCATTGGGCCTTAGAGCTCAAAATTCCATTTCTTATTAATGTGTTTTTGGTTTTTCTACTGCCAGTCCGTTAATTTTCAAGCTATCGTACTTTAAAAGTATCCATTTGCAAGGTAATTTCATGGGCTACAAGTCTTGTTCCATTAGAAAGTCAAAAATACCCTTACCTTTTGAAAAGTAAAGGGTTGTAGTTCTCGATGCAGGGGGTGCTCACAAAATTATATGAACTTCAAAAGGTAATATCTCCGCTATTTTTTATCCTACATTAATCTAAAAAAAAATGAAAATGTTTGCTAGGAAGAGAGCTATATTTTTGTATTATATCATTTTTCCAGTAGATATTATAGTTTTTAAGTTATTTCGGAAAAACAGATTTTTTTTTAGAAATTTGGAAAATACATGGTACAAAATAATTCAACATTTTTCTAAAAGGAATTTTAAACCAGTCAATTTTTTTTGACACACGAACAACACTAAAATCAAATATATTGCAGAGTTAAAATTAAAAAAAAATGATTCTGGTGGACATGAGTTTAATTATACTACGCATTTTTCCCCAAAAACTTCGAGTGCTCCATATTTGTTGCATTGTACCTCGCTCATTTTAAATTCTATTGACTTCTACTTTTAATCATTTAAAAGCTTTCTTTAAGGACTATAAAAACGTTCCTCATCATAACATCCGAAAAATCAACCCTTTTAACGTTATTTAACGTTGAATACATCGATCCAAGTAATAAAAAAAAAATATCTCTTTTCATCGACCATATCTCGCTTTGTGTTGGACCTAAAATAGTATTAAAAAAATTAGTTTCTTTGTTTTTTCATAAGCTACAAATTTGGTCTCAACACTTTTTTCTATAAGAATCATATTTTTTGAGATATTCGTAAAAAATTGTTGAAAAACGTGTTTTTTTCAATGAAAATGGCAAGATTTCAATCGTGAATAACTCGAAAAGTATTGATTTAAGAAAAAAACTTTATACTACATTTTTTTCTTAAAATTTGATTTTCTGTCGATTTGTGGGGTTATTTTTAGCAAAAAAATTTCCACCTCCGAGAAGGAGTGGCAACCACTCCTGGGGCGGAAGCGCACATCGGCACTATATAACTTTTGTTATTTGACCATTTTCCCATCAACTCACCAAATTTCAAGCAAATCGGTACAGTTTCTCAAATTTCGGAGGTGAAAACCCCGAGTAACTGGACTATCTGAAATGTTGTTATTTTTTTCTGAGTACCTAAAGTAAAACAACAGATATAGGTAGTGAAAAAGCAAAATCTTGGAAATGGCCCCCTCCATTCTTACGTTTTATCGGGATTACTCTCAGAATTATACGAGTTATAAAACGTTTGTGTTCACCTCAAAAGGGAAAAAAGTACGTTATACTGAGGGGACCGAAATGCATTGGTTTTATACCAGTTATCGAGATTTTTTCAAGGGACTGGCAATAATATACGATTTATCGGGATATATGATATAACGGGATACGAAATACCGAGATTCTACTTTAATTGTAGAGAATATCCAATTACTTATTTAAAAAAAGAAATAGTGAACATTTTTAATTTTACACAATATTTATTCATGTTTGTTGTGTTCTGATTTGATCTTTGTTACCTTTTTAGTTTTGTTTTTGACTTAAAAATTTGGTGATAGCTTGATTATGACATTAAGCTTAAACACACTTTATTGGTTTGTTATGCTTTACTAATAATGTGTACTTATATATTCTTCTATAGTATAAGAATAAACCTCTACGTAAAACTTAATTTAATAGGTAGTGATGCTGAGTGTACCCTTTATAATTAGTAATAAGTCGTGTAATAGGATCCTTGAAAGGTAGGATGAAAAATAAGACTTACGCTGCTTCATACTATAGGCAACATTTCGGCTACTCGAGCCTAAAAATATAATTGTTAATTGTAAGAATTTCTTAATTTTTTTGAGTAGCCGAAACGTTGTCACATTGTATGAAGTAGTGTTAGTCTTCTTTATCTTCCTACCCTTTAAGGATCCATATTACATGACTTATTATATAGCTCATTGATGGAACGTGTTAAATAGGGTTTAGCTCTAGTGTATTGACAGAGATTAAGATTTTGTTCAGATTACTCATTACAATTTATTTGTTAAACACATAATTATCAAATATAGTATTTTAATATATATCTTTATGAGTATCAAATACATCATTATTTCTATCACTGAAATATACAGTAAAACTCTGATTATGTAGACATCTGATAATTCAGAACAGCAAAACATCAATGTAGCTCATTGAAATAGAAAAAAAATCAAGTACTTCTTTAGAATACATACTACAAATTCTGGTATTTAAAAAAAGTGTATTTCTTTAACTAGTCAATTTTTGTTCAAAGGTTGTTAGTTTAATAATTAATTATACTTTTTCCTTTAAAATGCCTGATTTCTATTGTTCGTCTGATTATCAAGATATTTAATCTTATTAAGATCATCTAGTCCAATATTGGTCCTAATTAGTCTGAATAATTGGAGTCTTACTGTAAATTACAAAAATAACAGAATGATAAAAAGTAGCTTTTTTTTTTGAGATTGCAGGAAATTATAATTTTATCACAATCATTTTTTTTGTAGAATTCTATTATTAATTAATATTTATTTCTATTATTCTCTAACAATTAATTGAAAACAAAAAGATATAAGATGGTAGATTGCACTTTTGTAAAAGGTAAAGAAAATAAAAACATTAATTAACTTTTATAGTTAAATATGTATAGATACTGGCATTTTATTAAATTACAATTTCATATTATTTAATTGAAATAATATTATGCAGGTATTTATATAATTATTTGAATACTTTATACATGAAAATTTATTAAGTATTTTCTGTTTTATGTGATTCAACTGATAAATTCCATTTTCAGATTACATATAATTAAAAGGAAGAAATACACTAAATAAGGTATAGTTGATTATTTATGATGAATTCTAAATTTACAATTTCGTAAACATTCATTTCACAATAATAATTATAAATTAAAAATATGATTTCTTGAAAAATTGAATTTTAGCTGTATTCACTTCTCTAGTAGTTGTCAATATCTTGTAGAAAGCAGGGTGATTACTATATATGAAGTTATTAAGCCTCACAAAACACTTGCCAGACACTTTGCCACTGCCAGACCTTAGGAACCACGCAATCAGAAGTAGGAATCAAAATTGATTTGAGTCAAAAGTGTCATGAAGATAGAGGTGAGGTGATTTATCACACTGTGATAAATTAGTAAACAATAATGCATTGCATAATTTAGTTAGTGACATTTTTTGACCAATTCATGATTGACATTCTGGCAATTATATACAACTTATTTTTCTTACTCTGGCTTGTAATTGTATTTTCAATTTTGTGCTTTTTCACCATTTTTTTTCATTTTGGAAATATTTATATTATAATTAGCATTATAATTGTATACAAATATTTATTACAATTCTTTAAGTATTTGTATGAATTCTATAAATATTTTTTGTTTGAGCTTGCTCCGATTCACTTTGTAGAATTTCAGGTTTCTTGTAGATTGAAGATAGTTTTTTATCACATTTGACTGACTATTTGTAGAGGTTGACTCGAGTGTTCCATTCCAAAACCAGATATGAGGACATTGAGTATGGATATGAGAAAAACGATGATAAGTATTATATCATTGATGATGGTTGCTGGAAGATGATCATGGGGCTGGTTAATATCTAAACCTCCAATAATGAGAAACAAAATCCCGACTGCCATCTGAAACAAATTTAAAATTCATCTTTCATTAGGTAAATATATTTATTTAAGTTAAATAATTATACATATTGTTAAAATTTCTTGATAGGCCTCTTTTTTAAAAAAAATATGGTAAATGAAGTATTTATATATTCATTGGCTTCTGGTCCATTAAGACTTTATTCTCTCAGACACACTGATAACTCAAGATTTTAATGGTGTATTTGGGGATTCTAGTCCCAAAACTAGACAAACCACTAAATATTTGATTTTAACCATCTCATTTCTGAACTGACTGAGAGTGTGGTCGCGTATTACTGCTCCCATATATAGGTGGTCTGAAAATACCGATAGATTTTTTTCTATGACAAATGTACTTTATGAGGAACTGACTTGGAATGCCTTTAGACCTGTATACCCCAAAAAACAAAAGATATTTGGGCAGCAATGGCGTCATATTAAAGCTCATAAAATTTCCAAATTTGGTGAGCTTTGCACTTTGCTACTATCATACTAAAAATGCACCTCGCTACTATCATACTAAAAATGCACTTTGCATACTATCATACTAAAAATCTTAATACATTTTTTGGCTAAATCGGATTGTATGTGCCGTCGAAATTTTTTTTCGAGTTGGACCTCTACCTGGTTTATATACAGGAGGGTTGTTTTTCTTCAGAAAATGAGCGGAGCACATAGAGCAAGGGTACTCAAAATAAGGGTTTTTTAATATAATATATGGGATTTTATCACCTAACCTCAAAATGGTGGCTCGTACAATCTGATTTTACCCATTTTTTAAATAATCATAAGCATAAATTCTTTTGTGCCAAAACTTGTTGTGATATCCTGTATCTTTACTGAAATGGGGTATTTTCAAAGGAAATTTTATGCACTTTCGAACGTTGTAAACCACACTCTTTTTTTTTTATCTTTATTTGTTTCATAGCTAGGTTGTTACAAAATGGAAGGCTTTGTTTCAACAATGCTAACAGGAACACACTCTTTAAGGTGTGTTTACACCTGAAATTTTGTTGCATGATATTTATGTCAGACAGAAATCGCATTCTGAGATTAATGTTTCTACTCTCAGCTATAAGTGTCGACACTTCTATAATGTTGCGAATGCAGCAAGTTAATATGTATTTATACGACATTGTCATTGTCAATAATATTGTCAATTATTATAAATATATTCATTCGTGTGTCAGAGCTCCAAGTGATTACTACTTATTATAATATTTAGTAATTATATAATAAGATCCAGGCCAACATATAACAACAGATGTAAACACCGATTATTTGAAAATTCAACTCCTCAGAGATATCGTGGAAGTACAAAGCAAATTTAAGCATTGCGAGAAGTGTCAGACATATATCCACGACATAAATCTCAAGCTTTTTCTTTTAGATGTAAACATACATAGCGATTTCTGTCTGACTCTTGACATTTATTGCCGGAGAGAAGTGTCAGGTGTAAACACACCTTTACACAACTCATCAGTGTAAAAAGTCTTCCGCCTCTGGGATTTGAACCAGATATCTCATTGTTAGAGTGGATATTTTAGTCGAGTGAGATAACATCTTGACCTCCCTTATCCCTCTTTTTATGTCCACTAATTAACATTGCAAGTAAAACATTAATAAATGAAGTTTCTTAATTACAAGGTGTTTTTCTTAACAGGTCCAGTCTATAATCTACTTATTTTGTAAATAAGAGGAATATGGGTTCAGGAAATATTTATCTACTTTCAATTTTTAATGAAATGAGACAGCCACTCAAATATGAAAGAATCGGACAACATAAAATGAAGTGAGTTGTTTAATAATTAAAACCAACTTCAGATATAAGAAGCAAAATGAAAATTTAATTCAATGGATTCAAGTTATTATGAAGAGAAATTTTTATAAAATATGGATGTAATTAATAATAAAATGGAAATATATATTTAATTACTCGTAGATTGGATGTAATAGAATTAACACATTTATTTATTTGGATACATACATTCTGGAATGGAAACAATGTTAGAATAATTTAGTGAAATTAAAATTAGATTTTAGACTTTATAATTATTGAATAACTGCAATGTAAATATGAAGGATTAGAAATTAATTAACAAAAAAGTTATAATACATTGTAATTTACTGTTATTTTGATTGTAATTTATTCTTTTAAATTGAGTATTCTTAAATATTACACATTTATTTGATGATTGTAGGAAAACAATTGTTATTAGCTCTTTTTATCTGTGTAGTTTATATTAAATGTTGTTTCCGATTCGTTTCATGCATGCACCAAATTTTGAGCTTTAAATTCAATGGAATTTTTATTCTTTATTTGTATTTTTTTTTTTTTTTNATGTAACTCCATTGATTTGTCGCCTTTTTAATATTAGTTAAACTAAAATAAAAATTATAAGTAATATGAAACAAACACTTTGATTTGTTTAAAAATGTACTTTTTGATAACTGAATTTGCTATTATAGAGAGAATGAGAGAGAGAGAAAAAAATCAACTACGTTCTATTGACCTGTTCTCTTAAATGAAGACCAGATAAAAAATGCAACTTCTCTTCCTTTAAGTGTTGGCCGGATTGAGTTATAAAAAAATTATAAGCACTCAGCTTATTAAAAATTAACTTAGTACAGTGGAATATAATACGAGACAAGGCACTAAAGCATACTTTAAAAGAAGACACTACAAGATAATAATTTCAATAGAAAAAGAAATATTACAAACCATTCTAATATTATGATAAATTGTATAACCAATAATTGTATTAACATTTTAATAATTTGATTACAGAAATACTTTCACTCCCAAATTTCATGTACTCTACTGATAATTTGTTACATGTTTATTACTTTAGTGACCAATTAGCACAAATTTAGACGGGTAGCCTCATCAAATGGTTAAAACTTTGTTGAATCCTGAATCATTTAGCAAATAATTTTGTGTGTAAGGCTTGTTATTTCAATATGTATGTATTTGTTTTAAATTTACATTAAAATAGAACATTACACATAGTCATTTTAAATCCTATTTAAAATCAGTAAATCAGTACTCTCATTATAATGTTGTTTCCGATTCGTTTCATGCATGCACCAAATTTTGAGCTTTAAATTCAATGGAATTTTTATTCTTTATTTGTATTTTTTTTTTTTTTTTTTAATAAATAAATATCATGTAATTTACTAAAGGAATATTTATCAAATTTTTAAATTCTTTATTTTGTGTCAGTTTTTGAAAAGTAAAAAATCTTTCCATGAATAGTTAACTTAAAAGATTATGTTTCTCCTTAGAACCCACCCAATTGTAGAGGCGTTGTAGAGGCTCCTTAATTGTAGAGGCGTTGATTTATTAAATAAGGAATACATGTCTTATTTGCAATTTATTGATAAGGTTCCTGACAATATCTTTTAGCTCAACATAGTTTTATTGTATTATTTTAGCTATAGAATTTAGATTTTATACATATCTTGTGACCATCGTGAAAAAAAAATATTTGGGCGCAATTTTTATAGATTTTTTTTATTTTTTTATAAAGGATACTTACAATATTTTTAAATTTATTTATTTTTATTGTCCTTGAGACATTTTAAAACAATTAAAATTATAATTACCTAATGTTATCATCAAATTATAATTATTATTAACAATGCGAGACAGACAGAGAAAAATAGACTCCGGCGCTGGAGTCTATTTTTCTCTGTCTGTCTCCCATTGTTAATAATGCTTATAATTTTATTTAAATTAATTTAAACGTTCCTAGTATGAAAACTACCAAAAACTTAAAAATTTAATTTCTAATGTTATCGATAAAAAACGAAGCCATGGTCACTTTATTTTTTGAAAACGTTTTTGTGATGAACAGAACCCAAATACTTTTTAATATAAGAAAGAGAAAAACTGCTCCATTAAATTTTGTCACTTATCAGAGCATAAATATTTACTCATTTCATATTCAAAAATATTCCATTGAAATAAAGTCAATATAATGGTTTTTATTGAGTGACTACCTTAATTAAGTGGTTGGGCCCNACACCTACAAAATTTCATGGTCGTAGGTCCAGTGGTTTCAGAGATATCGTGATGTGTCAGTGAGTCAGTGAGTGGTATTTGGATTTTATATATATAGATAAGCCAATAATACGCAGATTTCTTTGAAAGTCCAGTCATGGTGCATGACTGGACTTTTTTTTATTAAATCTTCGCTCGATTTAATAATAATCTAATATGGTTAAAAGCTGTTATTGAAATTGTATGATACATTTTTGAAAACATAAAGTGTTTTAATAAAAAAAATAAATAAAAAGAAATTAAAAAAACAAAACAAAAAAAAAACGAATTTTTCTTAATGATGTATAATTATTGTAAAAAAAGTTAAATATTTACAGGTGTAACTGAAATTTTTTAACACAAAAGTTGATAATTATGCGAAAATTGTTACTTAAGTTTCTTTTTTAAAAATAATTTTATTATTAGTTTTCATGATTTTAAAGGAATAGGAAAATTCATCTGCAGAGTCCAATAATTTAAAATTGATGAGTTTTCATGATATTTGACTCAACAGCTTTATGGGTTTCTGTTTTCAAGCCCTCTTTTCATTTGAAAATGATCAATTATCCATTATCGATGAGGAATCCTCTTTTATTAAAAACACCGGTATGACAGCGTGTTAAGCAGAGGGTGGGAGGTAGAATTGATTAGTTTATTGTTTGACACCGGTTACCTTGGGCAACCACTGAGAGGCTCGTTCATTGTACCTACCAGACCTCGTCCCGCAATTTGAACATTAATTTGCTCCGAGGGTTAATCTCAATCTAATCCTTCTATTTCTCTCTTGACCTATTTACTTAGGAATAAATATTCCTAAGCTAAAACTAATGAATTATTACACATTAAAGAATATAAGTGGAAACATTTTCTATCTTTACATTTGCTCAAACTTGTTTTTTTTTCCAATATAACATAATATAATGATCTATTAACCGTTATAATAAGAAATTATGATCAGTCAATATTTATAATTGAAATTGACTGAATTTTGTTATTTTTAATTAATTAATTAATTATGTAATGCTTAAATCCTTGTTGGTAATTTTTATTGATTTAAATATTAAAAAAAAAAGAATCTTTGTATACTATTAACTTAAAAAATTGTTTGTTCTGGGAAACTTTGAATTATGAAATTAATAAAAATAATTTTAATATAAGAAAGTATTAAATAGAAATTATTACCAAGTATTAAATACAATGAATTTGTAGTATAGTTAATGTTGTAAAATTTAGTTAAATGTAGTATTTTTAACAGTAAAATTAACAAAAGATTTCAATATGGCTATAGGATCATATACAGACTGATACAGGTTTATCTAACTTCACCCTTATTCTTTATTAAGTTCCTATGAAGCTTACAATAACTTGGCTTGTTAATAATAATAATAATAAGTGGTCGGATAACCCCTGTCCTGTAATGACCTGAGCAGTCGAACGGGACTAAAACCCCAAAGAAAAAAAATAAAAAGAAAAAATTAATGTTAATAAAGTACATGATTGGATGCGAGGAAGCTATGTGCCACACGAATTGGCAGTCTATTTTTCACTGCCAGGTGTCNTTACAATATTTTTAAATTTATTTATTTTTATTGTCCTTGAGACATTTTAAAACAATTAAAATTATAATTACCTAATGTTATCATCAAATTATAATTATTATTAACAATGCGAGACAGACAGAGAAAAATAGACTCCGGCGCTGGAGTCTATTTTTCTCTGTCTGTCTCCCATTGTTAATAATGCTTATAATTTTATTTAAATTAATTTAAACGTTCCTAGTATGAAAACTACCAAAAACTTAAAAATTTAATTTCTAATGTTATCGATAAAAAACGAAGCCATGGTCACTTTATTTTTTGAAAACGTTTTTGTGATGAACAGAACCCAAATACTTTTTAATATAAGAAAGAGAAAAACTGCTCCATTAAATTTTGTCACTTATCAGAGCATAAATATTTACTCATTTCATATTCAAAAATATTCCATTGAAATAAAGTCAATATAATGGTTTTTATTGAGTGACTACCTTAATTAAGTGGTTGGGCCCAAACGTCCGAGAGCTGGGTCGAAAGCAGATATGAGGATATTCAAAGCTGTTACAAGGAAGCAAGCTGCCAGACCCAAGTGGTTGATTATAAGTGCCGAAGACTTGTACTCAAGCAGATGAAGCCGGCAGTCTCTCATCAGATTCAGAGATAGAAACAGCACTCCCATTCCGATCTTGGCAAAACACGTACCACACAATAGCCAAAACAACTTTTAACAACAATATAATTATTATCCAATATTGGTGTCCAATAGATGTTCATTTCATTTTGTAAATGAATGTTTAACAGTATTGTTGTACATCTCCCATTTCAAAGAGCAGGTCTATTTGTTTCCACTGCCAGATTTTAATAAATCCAGATTTTCTGGAGGAGATTGCAATAGAGATTTTGTAGGTCTGTCAGTTGCAAATGACCTACTGCTGTCAGTTGCAAATGACCTCTACTGCTGTCAGTTGCAAATTACCTCTACTGCTGTCAGTTGCAAANTATTATGTACATAATTGGGTTCCTTTTAAGTGTCCTAATATTTTTCTTTAATTTAAATTTTAAAAAATTGTTAAGATATGCAACTTATAAGGTTATGCAACTTATAAGGTAACAACTTATAAGGTTTTAAAAAGCACTTATAATTACAAGATAAAAAGAACTTTTTATGTACTACGTTTTAAAATGTTCTGTTGAATATGTAATGTTGATAATATAATTATTGTTATTGTTGTATATAATGTTTGTGAAAAAAAATAGTTCCGAATTTATTTACTTAACACAAATGACAACCATCAAGAGAGCTGATCTTAAACTTATAAAATGACAAATCTCCGTACAACGGATCTCGCCAACACCGAATCTAAACCTTTGGTTAGAGATGAACAATGAGTTCAAGTAAAGAAGTACAGATGCAGACAAATTAAGCCGATTCCTAGGACACAAGTGTAAATAAACCTGGTTGTCACACGTCAATAAGTTTATTTCTTTGTTTACTTTTTCTTCTTCGCTGTCATTCAATGGTTATCTCTTGATAAAAAACACAAATTTAAAACCCGTCAAAATGAAGATTGTAAATATGGGACATGCCAAAATAAATAAAATAACTTGAGAATTTTTTCCAATCTAACTTTCATACAGCAAAATTTGCTGAAAACAAATTAAATTCTGCTGAAGGATGGCTAAAAGAAAAGTATTAAAATAATGCATTGTCATCATGTTCTGAGCTATTCTAAAAGTTTCAAATGTCTAGCTACAGCTACTCGGGAAGTTAGTTAAAATTTGATTGCAAGATTTGTACTGGACAAACAAACAAGAAAGCAAGCTAATAAAAACGTAGTAAAATAGACTTGAATGCATTATTGTTTTATTAATAAAAAAAAAAAGGTTAAATATTCACTATTATTGATTACTCCAGTTGCATTCAGTGAATAAAAATCAATTCTATCTACTGTTTGTTTAAAGTATTAGGAGGAATCTGCTCTTTTTGTTTATTTTTATATAAACCCTAATTCCTGACGAGTTCTTACGTATACCAACCCCTGCCATTATATCAGCTATTATTATTTAATTATCTTTTTTTTCAATTCTTAAGTATTTGTTAATGATGGGAGATACAAACAACAACGAGGAAGTTAGCATAGTGTAGTAAAATATTTTGTGGAATTTTTTAATTTTTTTTTTAAATTTATGAAAATATTGTAAATTGGAAAAATGGTTGAACTAGCTTTACCTGGAACATAGGGTGTTATGATAATAAACATTAAAAATTAATTAACTTTCCTTTATACTTCTTGTACAATTTAGCCTTCTAAGCAGAATGTGGCATGTATTAATTTATTTTACGTGATAATTTATTTTACATGAATGACCCAAGGTGGGTTTGAATAATCAAAAAAGTGTGGGTTTTAATTTATTTTAGAACTAACTATATACTTCAAGAATTAAAAACTGGCGGGAACAATTTTAAATTTTTATATTACCTTTTTTAATAATTCTCTATAGACCTTCTAGTTTTTTAATATTAAGTTTAGAACTAGAACCAATCATGTGCAATTTCTTAACCAACAACCATAAATAATAATGAGACTTTATTTTTACTACGTTTTTATTAGCTTGCATTCTTGTTTGTTTGTTTGTCCAGTACAAATCTTGCAATAGATTTTTAACTAACTTCACGAGTGGCTAGACATTTGAAACTTTTAGAATAGCTCAGAACACGATGACAAGGCATATTATTAAGTATTATTTTAATACTTTTAGTCATCTTTCAGCAAAATTTAATTTGTTTTCAGCAAATTTTACAGTATGGAAAGTTAGTTCGGAAAAAATCCGCAAGTTATTTTATTTGTCTTGACATGACACTTTACAATCTTCATTTTGACAGGTTTCAAATTTATGATTTATGACAGAAAATTTAAAAACGTTGTATATAAAAAGTTCTTTTTATCTTGTAATTATTTTATTTCAGAGTACATAGTTTGAATGCACCCTAATGGGCATCAATATACTACAATAAAGTAAGCCCTAAATGGCACATTCTGGCTATTAAATTTTATACCTTGTAATTTTTTTTTAATCTATTTTTTGTACCTTGTTTTACGCAATAGTAATTTGTTAGCTATCTTATTTTTTTTTTATTTTATTTTTTTTTTTTTAATATTATAATTTAGAAACCAATGTTTGCTTTTTATTCAGAGAATCAGTTTAATGTATGATTAGGACGTACTGCTGGTGCTGGGTAATGAGAGTATGGCATACACGCTATAGTCAGATTATCTTAAGTTTTGACTTTTGACACTCAGATTGGGCAACCTAAATATTGAAAAAAATAAAGCCACTAGGCCTGTAGGAGGGGTGGGGCCGGTGACAGTTTTGTTTGCCAAGTTGGCCCAACCTTCTAGAATTCAAAATCCTGACTTCTCATTGGCTCCCCACGGATTTTCCCGCTCTGTCACAAGTGAAAAACTTTAGATAATCTGACTGTAATACAAACACCATTGAAAAGTGTAGAGAATATTTTTTTCTTGTACTTTGATCAATCTTTTAAGAAAAATAAATCAATAAATAAGTTAGCATGGAGAATCTAATAAGCATTATAGATATTAGGACACTTATGGGAACCCTAACTACCGACTAGTTCTTACCTGTAGAATTATTGACGTTGTAATGAGTCCAAGCATGAGTGAGTAGAACTCATGTTTATGTCCTACTTGAAGAATGTACTTGAGCTGACTTGCATTCGCCGTTAGCAGAGCTATATCAAGCATTCCCTGAGCTATTGTCTTCTTGGTCGCATATCTGTTGGCATCCAATGGCTTTGCATCATTCTAATTAAACAAATGAAATGAACACAAATTACTGTAGAGGAAGAGACAAAGACTGATAAAAAAGTAATGTAGTTATAGAATTATTAGCAGTTAGGTATCTTTAGATACCCAGGTATCTTTAGATACCCAGGTATCTTTATTTACCCTTGAAAATTTTAATGGTAAGGTGAAGGGAACCTCTGCATCTGTGCTCTCAGCAAAAATTGTTAAAGTTCACAACTTGTCACAGAAATTCTAAAAATTAAAATTTCTTGAATTTATAAAACAGTCTTTTGACTGTGACATATGCGGGTCAGAGACATGGACTATGACTAAAGCAAAACCTAGTTTACAACCATCATATTGGTGGCCACGATCCACGATAGTACTGTCGTGGAGGGATACAGTCTACACGCATTTTTGAGATGAGTGTTATTAGTGTGTAAAAACTCAACAAAAAGTAATCTCAAATTTATTTAAATATATAATGCAAACAGATTATTTAGGTGGGTAGTAGGCAACAAAATGTGTTATATAATTTTTTTTTTTAAATTAAGGAAATCAAGACTAGTTCTATAATCACAGAAATAGCTTTAAAATTAAATTACTATACGTATTTCGACCAACACTGCGGTCATCTTCAGGTACTATTTAAACACTATAACATTATGAATAACAAATAACAAAATGTTTTAATAGTACCTGAAGACAGTGTTGGTCGAAATACGTATAGTAATTTAATTATAAAGCTATTTCTGTGATTTGATTATAGAACTAAAGTCTTGATTTCCTTAATTTAAAAATGTGGGAGTTCTATAAAATTGAAAGTGATACCAAAAATAAGTGTGTTATATAAAACAAAAATCTGGAATATCTGTCCTAATTCCTAATTCTGGCCTTCTAGATCTCTTTTCACATGATATTAGGCGAGATTACTCTGATGCCTGAGTAGTACTCTTAAACTATCTCATTAGACATGATAGTTCATGGTTCTATCATGACAGAATCGATCCTGTTATCTACCCGGTGATAGTTGGTATCATGACATCATCTGTTAATTGTGTCAACTTGCACCGTGTAAATGGGGCTTAAGGCAGAAGAGGACAGACTGAGGATATGAGAGGGGAAAGTGTTGATGTGATGGAGAAATCTGCGATGAAGGTACTTGGAAGATAAGAACTTTACCAAAACCTGTAATAACTAACGACAATAACTAATGACATAGTGGCCGAGTTAGTCTAAGATGGCTCGGTCATGTTAAGAAGCAGGGTCCCTCGTCTATTTCAAATTGTACAGTTTTATTTGGTTTGTCACGTAATAGCTTTAATATTTAGTATAAAATATATTCAATATAAGATCGTCAGTATTAAATTAATATTTATTAAGAATAATAATAATGTTTAAGTATGTTTCTCTATCTAAAAAATAAAAAAATGGCTGTTGGCAATTATTTTGTGTTAACATGATACAAATTATCTAATTTGTCGTTAAGAAAAGTATTTTTACTAAAGGTACTTTGGCATTAAATTGTTAATGCAAATTAGGACATTCCTACTGCAAGATAATAAGTTAATAAGTTTCTATTCTTTTGATTGTTGTGATTGGCTAGTTAAACAATTAAAACAATTTTATTAAGTTTTTTGGGCTATTATTGCCAAATAGTATTTAATTTCAATTTATTTGGATCTTTGTTTAGTTTTTAAGATAATAGGCGAAACCGTATATTTATTATATTTCAGGTATTCTTTAAGATAAGATTTATTTTTATTAAATTAAATTCATTTAATTGTTAATAAATTAGTTTCACTCAAATTAAGTCTTGATTTTGAACAAGTATTATTTTTTATTCGTTTATCTTTGATGAGGGAGAAGAGCAACCCTTATTTTCGAGAAATATTCAAAAGTCGTAAGTTGTTACTTGTTATTCGCTTCGTAATGTTAACCCGCCTAGTTTTTCGGTCCGGTATTCTGTTTTCTTCCTTTTCTTTTATTTTAGTGTTCCTGCTTTCTGATGGATAAGCTTGACACTTTTTTTGCTAAAAATCGGTAAAGTCTCTTAACTGTTAACATATTGGTGTTGGACTCTTTCTAAATCATTAACATTTAATGATATAATATCAGTTTCAACTTCAACTATTCGAATTTCGTTTGCCGGTTTGAGATGTTCCAAATTTATTATTTTCTTCACTTCATTTATGCGTAAGTATATTTTATTTTTGACAAAGTTTAATTGTAAAACTTCAAGAAATGTGATCATCAGTATATATCAGTTGAATAAAGTCTTGTACCTTCGTAATATATTACAAGTTAAGAGTAAAACTGAAGAAGTCGGTGCTGTTTGTAGAAAAGTGGGCGGGGCTACACTCTAACGTATTTTTTTGACACAAGGATAAAGGATATAAACCTATAAATTCTCTTACGTACAAATCATCAGATATATAATCTCTTTAATGTATAAATCATACAAATGTACTGTTTGATAAAGTGATATATCTTAAGTGTACAAATCAAGTGCAAATTTGTGCCGCCAAGGGATTCTCGACCGCACAGTCTTCTTCAGTTCAACCGAATTGTCGTTTTTGTTTTGTTTGTACTGCGTCTGAAATTGTAGTAGTTGAGCTAAAGATAATCTTATTGAATTTTGTTTCCTGAGATACCTTTAATGTCATTAAACTTAAACAATTTCTCAATATTACCGGTGAATTAAATTATTATCTTTTTATTCTAACCTCTCTTCCGTTCCTGTGTCCTTCCATCCAGACTTAACTTCCTTTTAATTGAACGCAATTACTCAGTTGGGGTTCTTATTTCAGTCCCAGTCCTAGATAATATGAGAAATCTTAGGAATTTTTAAAATTTTGAAAAAGATTTAGAACAAAGAGTACTATAAACCTGCAACACACTGTTTACTTCTATTCACTTAAGGCCCTTCCGCCCTTTGAGGTTAGAAAAATCATTAAATGAACATTTTATTGGTTCTAAGCAAGATATCAAAAAGCTAAGTACAGGCTTCATTCCTAACTTTAATTCTGCACAATTTTAGCCCTATTTCAACTCCCTACTTCAATAAATACTAAAACTATTTCAATACAATGAAATTTATCGTTGTATTGAAATGGCGTCTGTTCTATTTATCGTAAGAAGTTAAATAGGGCTCAAATTGTGGAGAATTAAAATTGGGAATGAAGCCTGTACTTAAATTTTTGATATCTTGCTTAGAACCAATAAGATTTTAATTTTACTGTTTTTTCTAACCTCAAAGGCGGTAGTGTATATTATAAAACGTAATGTTCTAACATTAAAAAACAATCACTTAAACATTTTGTATAATTATTTAATATGAAATTATTTTTAAATAGTGAATTAATTATGTTTGTTACTTAGTAGTGTACCAACCAAATTTCATTGAAATGAAAGGATAACCTACTCATAACCGTGAAGTACGCTTGCACGCTGTAGTCTACAATGTAGTACTTTATTTTTTTCTTTCTTCTCTCTTTTGTAAATTTTGGATTTCTATCGATACTTAGTTTACCTGAATAAAAGCTCTCGGTGGCTATTCGGAGTGTAAGTGCCATCGAAATTACTTCGAGTTAGACCTCTACCTGGTTTACAATCAGTGGGGTAACTATGGGCCCGCATTGCGGGCGGGCCCCTGATACCAGGGGGCCCCCAAACTGATGTCGAAGGGGGCCCCCTTAGAGAATAATAAAATCTTATTAGGTTTGAGCTTAACTTCCATAGCAATAGAAGATATGTCAAGAGGCCCCCATTCAGATCTAAAGGGCTTTTATCACCTAACCTCAAAGTGGTGGCACGTACAATCCGAATTCACCACTCTCGGCTAATCTGCAGTTTTATCAATACAGCCGAGAATCACTTCGCGGCACAATTTTGCTTAATTTATACACTCCATTTTCAACTCAGTTCATTTTTAATATTTATAAATTTAAAAGTTTATGCCTTTATACCTAACACATTTTATAGATGATATCCCTTTGTCCCCGCCCCCAATTTTCTAACCTCTACTCCTAGGTGGCTTGATAACCACAGTTTACAACTCTCTTACAGTAAATATTTCATCAACCCAGACTCTCAATACAATGTCATCTCTAGAATTCATGTTGTGCTTAAAATTTATTAAATAATTCAAATTACAATTATCAATAACTACGGGAGACATACAGAGAAAAATCGGGAATAAAGAAAAAGCAGACTTGGCAACAATGTATAAAAATGAGTAGCTGCTTATTGCTTATGTGAAGTGGCGACAAACTGCTTGTGTATGCCAATTGTAAGGTTTATTATGCAACTAATGGAACAACTCACAAACCACGAGTCAGCCATTATATATATATATATATATA
>KZ651082.1:1114005-1124035 GCA_001010745.2 Gerris buenoi | reverse complement strand
TAAATTTCAATACCTTTAAAATGATACCCATCTTAGATTTTTCAAATAAAAAAATTTTGGGGGGTCCTAGTTACGCCCCCCCAATTTTTTTTTTTTAAATTGACTTTTTTATATCAACTTCCGGAAATATCATTGGACCACAGAGACGCATATTTTTAGTCTTTGCCTTATTTTTAGGACCTGTCCTATTGGGCTAGTGGGGGGGGGGGACATTTTTTTGCGTTTTGTTTTAATTTGTAGGGGGGTAAAATGGCAGCCATTTTGGAAACACGATATTTTTTGTGAACTATCTTGCCACACACAAAAAAATAGTTTCACCACAATTTCACTAAACGGGATCATGTCGTCGACTGAAGAATATTTGGAAGAAGTTCGTCGGGTTTGGTTTGGTCGGGATCGGGACGTCTGTAGAGATGGTCCCGACGGGGATTGTTGGGGACCAAACTCCTCAACGGGTTGTGTGTATGTAGGGTCTTGTGTAGGCCCTTTATTATAAATTATACCTAACCTATAAATACACACCTATAAGAATGTTTCCGCCCGCAGTTCCTTTTAAACTATTCAAATAAATTTATCTCTTCAAAAAAACAAGCTTTTAACCAAATTTAGCTATCTAATTGACATTTTACATTGCCCGTTCAATTGTCGACTAGATTGCCCGATTCAATTCTACGTTAGACGACTGAGAATAAAGAGATTGGCTCATTAAATATATTCATGGTTTTAATTTAATTAATTGTTAAGATTATGAAAGAAGCTTATTGCAAAAGTATTTGAATAAAAGAAAACGATGTAATACGAGTTTTAATGTTGGAGAATTTAGTTTAATGGAAGAGGTAGTGAAAATAGTTTAAAATACATAAAAAATAAACATGCCAATAAATAAATACGCCTAGAAGGTGTAATAAGAAGTGATAAATAAGGATTGGGCAAAGATGCCTAATAATTTAAAGGCAATTTTAAAGGCAATTATTTTAAAGAAAATAGTTTAAAATATAAATAAATACATCTTAGAAGAGTAATAAGAAGGATGGGGCGATAAAGCCAGTCTAGGAATAGTGATCACTTAGGAGGGCTTATAAAATAATCAGGTTTATATTTAAATAACACTTAAGAATAAGCAATAACGATAAATTGTGGACTATGCGAGCTAATGCTGCTTTATCTATGGAGTAGAGTGAATTTTAAAAGAAGTAACTGGAGGGAAACTTACGTCTTCTTATGAACGAACTAATTTAGAATTGAAAGATACAGGAATGAAAAGTGCAGGAAAGGGTGAATAATTGAAGCAATATAATGAACAGAGTTAAAATTATTAAAAAAATGGACTAAGATAATAAGTAATCTATATATATAAAACTAAGAGTGACAGTGACTGGCCATCACAAATTCTCCTACTTCCCATTGACATAGAGATTTGAAATTTGGTACATAGATAGAGTGGACCATAAATAGAAAAGTGCGGGCATTTTGATTTCGATATATGTCCGCCATATTGAATTATAGCCGCCATCTTGAATTTATTCACATTCTATTATCTCAGCTTCAAGTGGACCTAGAGATCTGAAATTTGTTACATAGACTAATGGTAGATAAAAAAGAAAATTAAAGGTACTATCACTCAACATTTGGCCGCCATATTGAATTACACCCGCCATCTTGGATTTAATAACTCTCTATTATCTCAGCTTCCAGTGGACCTAGAGATTTGAAATTTGGTGCATAGACTTATGGTACCTAAAGAAGATAATTAAAGACACTTTAACTTCAACACATGGCCACTGTATTGAATTATAACCGCCATCTTGGGTTTAATAAAACTCTATTATCTCAGCTTCTAAAGGACCTAGAGATCTAAAAATTTTGTTTACAGACCTATGGTAGCCAAAGGAGAAAATTAAAGGTATTCAACATATGGCCGCCATCTTGGATTTAATCAGATACTATTATCTTAGCTTCCAGTGGATTTATAGATCTTAAATTTGGTACATAGACTCATTGTAACTAAAACTGAGGGTAGTATAAAATAGAATAATTGAAAATGTATAAAAAAATAATATAACCTACATTTACTAAAATCGCGAGGACGAAAGGAACTTACTAAAGGAATCGCGAGGCTCTATCATTGAAGCGAACGTATTACAATAAAATACTGAATATTGAAATTTATTAATCATGACGAATGTCCTAGTTGAAAGAGGGCAGTGTGGGGTAGAGTGAGGGTACTAGGAACAAAGCTTTACTTTCCGGACACACCTTAGTTTGGATACAATAGCTACTGTTAGATTCATAACCACCCGCAAGAGCTTTTAAACTATTATTATAAATGTATCACTTCGCTACTCAAAAACTGCTTGTATCATGTTGATATTTTTACATCCCTGTTTCAATTGTACTTTAGACGATGTATATGAAGTTTTATTAAAATCGTTACGTTAGAACGTAAGATATCGGTAAGAACGTTGTTTTTTCTACTATTAACGTTTAGGTCCGCTTTAATAGTTTAATGATCAATTATATTTGTAAAAAATGTTCGTCACATCGAATACGAATAGGTAATGATATAATATTTCCCGTCCAGAAATTCTAATTTTACATTTGAAACTCATATCTACGCGAGCGTGGCTAACGCGCTAACGATTGGATGGATAACGCTGTCTTACGAGCTTGCCTGAGCATTAGTAAAAGGAACATGTATACCAAATTTCAACTAAATCGGTCAATTTTTTTCAAGTTATCGTCGGACACATAAACGNATAAACAGATATCTACGCGAGCGTGGCTAACGCGCTAACGATTGGATGGATAACGCTGTCTTACGAGCTTGCCTGAGCATTAGTAAAAGGAACATGTATACCAAATTTCAACTAAATCGGTCAATTTTTTTCAAGTTATCGTCGGACACATAAACGTTACTGACAGACACACAGGCAGACAGGATGTTGGATGGACAGATGGATAGTTGGTTGAATGTAAGAAGATCGCTTCAATTAGTGTGGCACATAGCTTCCTCGCGTCCTATTTCATATACTTTAATGCGTTTTGTTTCGGCCCATACGAGACGAACTCGGATTTGGGTACCGCAAGGGAACCAATCATTCTAGTCTAGAGGAAAGGATCCCTGTTGGAAGCATTTAACTAGGCATCGCGTGGCTCTATCATTGAAGCGAGCGTATAGTAATAGTAATAAATGTGTATTGAATATTGAAAAAACAGATAATCATGCATCATGATGAGTTGATAGATAATGGGTATAGTAGTAGATTAGCGGCTAGTAGTAAGGGAAGGGAACCACCCCGCATTCTTACTATTCCTCTAAAAACTCTAACCGCACCTCTCCTTTTCAATTATTATAAAATGTATCACGTCATTACTCGAATACTACAGCTTGTATCAACTTGAAATTTTACATACTTGTTTCAATTGTACTTTAGACGATGTATATGAAGTTTTATTAAAATCGTTTCGTTAGAACGCAAGATATCGGTAAAAAGGTTGTTTTCTCTATTTTAAACGTTTAGGTCCGCTTTAATAGTTTTTGCGATCTTTATTAATTCATAGCGGTGTCGTTGTTGGTTTTACTAAAAAATGTTATAGGAAAAAAATGTTCGTCTCATCGAATAGGTTATGATAGAATTTTTTCCCGTCCTGAAATTCCAATTTTAAATTTCAAGCTCACGTTTACGCGAGCATTGCGCGCGAACTCTTGGACGGATCACGCTGTCCAACGAACTTAGCCTGAGTATTAGTAAAAGGAACATGTATACAAAATTTCAACTAAATCGGTCAACTTTTACTCAAGTTATCGTCGGACACGTAAACGTTACGGACAGACAGACAAACAGACAGACATCCAAGATGCATATTTCGTTGAATGTAAGAAGCTCGCTTACGCTCGCTTCAATTATTTTTTCTACAGTTGACCGATAAAGTGGTTGTTATCGCAACCAAAACATTAAAGAACAGCTGGTTTAGTTGATATTGTAAAACCTTTTACATGATGATGAACACACTCTATTATTTTATATTTTATTTACAGATTTAAAACTAACTGTAGGAAAAATTTAATTTTTATCTGCAACTCGAGCTTAAAGTGTCTTTGCTGCACTCGAGAAACCTTTCGGCCCTCGCCTGCGGCTCGTGCGTAAATATTTCTCTCGAGTGTAGCAAAGTGCCACTTTGTGCACTAGTTGCACAAATAACTATTATTTTGCTTATGAATGAATTGTTATTATATTGAATGAAAGATGAAAATTATTGAGGCTGGGACAAAGAATACTTTTTTTAATCACAATCTAGATCATTGTGAGATTATATTCAATTTAGATTGAATTATGTTTCTTTATCGTGCCTAATATGGGAATTCTCTCACGCATTAAATAGCATTCACTCTGCTATTGGGAAGGTATTTTATTATTGTTATGTTTTTTTTTTGTTTTTTTTTGGCATTACATTTTATTGCTTGGAAATCACAAAGATTATATTATTTTAGCATAAATAAAGTGGTAAAAATCTCCATAGATTCAGTCTAACACAATATTGAAGCAGTTGCCATTCTTTATCGTACGTACACAAAACATTTCTCGCATTAAGTCCTTCATCGACCCTTCCTCTTCTCACCCAACTCGCTAAATAAGATTTTTGTTAAAAGCAAAAAGTTTATTACCACACCGTGCCTGATAGTGAAAAACAACCAACAGACAAAAAAAAGGGCTGTGGATTAAAAGAAAAATGGCCGATAAAGTTGGGTTTTTTTTGGGAGGGGGTGTAAGAGGACCTTTTGGAGGATGGTGAGATTCAGCTATTAGTAAATTAGTGAGGGGGTAAGTTTGGCTCACTGTTTAGAGGGGGGTAGGCGATTAAATTTTTTTTGTGTGGTTGAGTCTTTGCCTTAGTATGGAGGGGGGGGGGGGGTGTTTTTACTTGTGGGACCTCCAACTTCCCCCAACTTTACCCCCCTCTAGGATGTTTACTAGGGTTGTTGCCATGGTAACCTCGTGGAGCCGGTCTGCCGTCCTTCCAGATTTCCCTGGAAGGCAGTACAGCCCTGCCATTCGAAGGGCAACTATCCACGGCTACTTTTCCACCTCGAAAATACCCGATTACTGTACATTCGTTAACAATATCGCGAAAAAATCGCTGTTCGAATAACTAATGTGGATAAATCTGTTTTTAAAAGAAAAAACTCAAACGAAACTTATCTTTAATTATATTAAGAAATTTATATTTATTTAATTCAAAAGTTTATTAAATTTTAATTATTAATTTACATTCATTTTGTATAAGATTTTTGTTAAAAACAAAAAGTTTATTACCACACCGTGCCTGAAAGTGAAAAACAACCAAGAAACAAATATCTACGCGAGCGTGGCTAACGCGCTAACGATTGGATGGATAACGCTGTCTTACGAGCTTGCCTGAGCATTAGTAAAAGGAACATGTATACCAAATTTCAACTAAATCGGTCAATTTTTTTCAAGTTATCGTCGGACACATAAACGNTTTTTAATGGTGGATTTATTGTGATATCATCTGTGATAATCTGCCTTATGCGATCCTGTTATTTTATTTAAGGTAATTTAATTATTAATTAAATTATATTTAAAACTAATCTATTTGCTACTAGCAATTAAATATTGAAAAGTGTTTCATCTACGATTATTTTATTAGTTCCAAATAAAAAATATATACGACAATAATTTAATCATTAATACATTAATATTGTTAATAGATCATCTCCTAAATATTTTTTTAACAAATGATAACAATAATAATAAAATGTTATCTTTATTAACTTAATTTTAATAAAATAATAAATAATGTCCTAATCATGAGGGAGTTACTTTATTCAAATTGGAAAACGATATGTAATATCACTTAATTTATTTTAGTTATTTAGTTATCTTCCTTACTGTATTGTTTTTAGGGCTTTAGAGTATGTAGAAGTAGTTAGATGTATGTTATAATATATCTTATTAATTGGATTTGTCTACAATTCAATTTTCAAACAAGCCAATATCGCGACAAATTAAGTTTTATTAGTTATTAATTCTTCTTTGTTTTATTTACTTTTTATATTTTTATTAAGACTCTAATAAAAGGAAGTTATAATTAAGTATCAAGTTACTAATTTTTAATTTAAAAACTTTACTCAGTACTTACTTCTCATTCTAAGGCTGTGTTTCCCAACCTTTATTTTAGTTAGTTTTGAATATTTTATTTGAAAGAACCTAAAAATGTTTTATAATTCTTTGGGGACCCTCAATGGCAAATATGGAATCATATAGTAGGACAAATTACTAATGTTTAAATACACATTTTAGTAAAAAAAATTATATTTAATTCCAGTAACAACTACTTATTGGTTATTGGCCGCAAAAAAATATCTTTAAAAATATGTCATATACACCTAATAAACTTTCTCTGGCACTCGTTTAGATTAATAAACAAGTACCCCCCTTATAAACAACAGAAGGGAGTAACAATCTAAAGAAGGTGTGTGGAATGTTCTTCTTTAGTCTGTTACTCCTCTAATGATAACAGAAGTAGGATATTCCTTTGCCCCAATATACATTGGACCATTGAACTAAACATATTTTAGTTAATAAGTTATTTAGAGAATGTAATTTTATCCTAAAATTGTTTGGGGGAGTAACAATCTAAAGGAGTACACTTTCTCATATAAGAATAAATAGTTAAATAGTCCATTGTTATCCATTTATTAATTGTTTCGAGTTTTTTTATGGTTAAATTTAATTATTACTGGACATTTGATCACAATTTAAAAAACAACTCCCCCAGCGAGGAATCGAACCCTCTCTCCAACCGCCTTTAGAGCTACTTTCTCATGAACTAGATTTTTACCGGTAAAACAACTTATAGGGTTAGATTCATTTTTGTAAATGGACTACATTTTAGAATTTTTCTCGTATAATGTATTTACGTTGTAATATATTTTTACTTATAATGTATTAACGTTTTTTTTGGAGGTGGGAGGGGGGGCCTTAAATTTAGCCTAACTTTATTTCAAGATGTATGCAAACTTTAATCGAAATCGGTCTAGGTTTGAGGCTGAGGCTCCATGGGACCTCGAAACGTGTAAATACACCAAAATCTCATCATCAAATTATCGTGTAATCACAATACTTCCTCTTAATACATACTACGACAACAGGAATCATATCAACATTATTATGTAGGCGTTGGTATACCAATCTATTACGTAAAGAAGGATATATAATTGTTGGCTCATTTAAAATTAACTGATAAGAAACCTCTTTGATTGTTATTTTGTGCTCTTTGATATTATTTTTCGTTGGATATCTGTATTTCTTTGAACGGATTTAGATATATTAAACTGTTATTTCTCTCTCTCTCTCTTTCTCTCCCTCTCTCTCTCCATCTCCCTCTCTCCCTCCCTCTCTCCCTCTCTCTCTCTCTCTCTTTCAATTTCTTTCTCACGATGGGTATCGTGAGATTCGGGTTTGGAATGTTATTAAGGACTTTAAGGCATTGCCATATAATAACATATATATTTTTTTTTAGATTCGGAAAACTATTTATTGTACATTTCTAACTTAAACCCTATACAAACGGATGTATCTCATCCTTATTATCTGTACTTCCGCTTTATATTAGTTTCTGTTTTTCTACTAACTGTTACTGATAGAAAATAGTTATCTTTTAATGATTTTAAATGTGTTTTAACAGGTGTACATATTTATAATTAGGCAAAAATAAAGGTTTTTTTCTCTCATCAAAAAGTTCCTCTAAAAATTGATCATAAGGACGTATGAGTAACTTACTAATCAATCTTTTTTAGCCAAGTCTATTTCTATTCATGCTCTTTCCAACTATTTTAAATATAACTTTTTTTTAAAAATACATAAAGCAATACAATAAATATTTAAAATGTCATACATTGTGTTATTATTATTGGACAATGTTATTTTTTATCCGTCTCTCAATCAAAGCTCCATGAGGTTTTGCAAAAGTTCTTTTGTGTGGAAGGTTGTAAAATAAAACTTTGGAGGGGCTGGATTCTGTGCTTAACTTTATACTAGGCTTCAAGCTCCTGACATTCTCCAACTTGTTAAAGAAAATTAAAGACTTGCCTTGTTGTTCGGATCGGTTGTGGAAGAAAATTTTACTGGTAAGAAAACTTTAACCCATGTAAAGTTTTCAGTTTGCTTTCTTTGGTCCATTGCCCTCTGTAAACTTGAAAAAAAAGAACTTTCAGATGGAAAAAACTTTTCTGGTTGCAAAAAAAAGTTTTTAGTTCTCTGTGCGCAACATTGAATCTTACATCCCATTCGCATGGGAGAACCGGAACTCGGCTTGTCCTTTCGGGAATTATCTTCTTTTTTTCCTTATTGGATCGTTAATATTTTATCAAATAATCAAATAAA
Source organism: Gerris buenoi (assembly GCA_001010745.2). Classification (NCBI taxonomy): domain Eukaryota; kingdom Metazoa; phylum Arthropoda; class Insecta; order Hemiptera; family Gerridae; genus Gerris; species Gerris buenoi. The sequence goes on along the minus strand of KZ651082.1, from coordinate 1,115,627 downwards.
AAGTCGACATTACTGTCACTAAAATATCTCAGCATTCTTTTTTAAGAGTAGACGTTATCGACGTCGTACCTCCCTTTTTAACATTCTTATTTAGCTGTGACAGCAAGTTGGGAGGTGTATTTTACTTTTCTTTCCTTTCCTCAGATAGGTAGACTAATGAGGCGCTTTCTAAAAGGTTTTTTTTTTTTTTTTTTGGATCGCCGATGTTATAGAAGTTGTATCATTCTTTGTTTATAAATGCTTAAACTCAATTATTACTTTTTTAAGCTTCTCTCGCAAGTTTAAGAATGCTTTATTTGTTTATGAATATAAGCTTTCTTACTTATAACCATATTCATATTGTTCTAGTTTGAGTACTATGAATTAATACGTCAACTAAAAAACTGAAAGGTTTATAATTAACGAAATGGGTTTTTTCCTCATTTATTAGGTCATAATTTATGAGTTTTAATTTTGATAAGTGATTATAAATTCACTAAACTATTCATATTATTTCATTAGGGTTTTTCCACCTGGAGTTAATTGTTTCTCTCTCTTAAAATTTCTAGGCCAATTTGAGAAAAGAAAATTTTCATAATTATTATCTCCCCTAATTTATTAGAGCTTACATTTTTTATAATTTGAGTTCGTCTACGAAATTAGTTAGTAGACCATATATCAAGTTGATGGTAGTTTGTCACTTAATAGGTTAGTTAGTCAAATATTACTCCAAATCAAATATATCTCCCATTGAGTGACAAACTACCATCAACTTGATTTTTGGTCTACTAACTAATTTCGTACTCAGGAACATGAAAATCACATTGACCACCAAAAAGGACGAGACATGGCCGCTCTCCCTTTTTTTTTCAAATGCCTATTGCCCAAGTAGTCCAGTCAAAATAAATTTTGACCTCGGCAAAATTGCAACACAAATGATTCTTTTTGCATTATACTCAAAAAGTGTGTATTTTAACATACTCAAAATCCCCATTAATCCCGGCCCGGGAAATCAGTCAAAATCCAAGATGGCGGCAGAATTTTACCTATTTTTTTTTATTTTTTCTTTTTTAGCTTTTTTGCTATATTTATTGCCTAAAAAAAGATTGCTCTCAAAATGGGTAATTAATGTGTACTGGAGCATGCCCTTTACACAATCACAAAATCCCCAATAACTACGGCCCAGGAAATCAGTCAAAATCTAAGATGGCGGCTGAATTTGACATGTTTCTCGTCAATTTACAGGCATTTCTCAAATAAATAAATTATTACAAGTATTGAATCACTCAAATTGTGTATCACATCAGATAAACTTTTATTACACACCAGACTTACAAGAACAAAAAAAAACCTCTATTATTTGAGTATGTGACCTTTTCCATTAAAAAACAAAACCTTTTAAATTAAAAACTAAATGATTTGGCTTCCATTTTTCATCTGTACTTTCTATTATTCGTCTAGTATTCGCAGTGGACGGTTTTCACTGTTAGTTTTTTGGCACTGTCACAACTGAACTAGTACCTACATTAACATACATTTTTCCGGCAACTACATTTCATGGCACCTCAACCCGTTTTGCAGGTACATCTTATTATGCGTAATATACTTTCAGGTGTTAGTGGCGAATCCATTATTTTTGGTAC
>KZ651082.1:1096701-1109497 GCA_001010745.2 Gerris buenoi | reverse complement strand
AAATAAAAAAAAAAAAAATAAATAAAAATAATAAAAGGATAAATTAATGGAATTTATAATGGGATGTCAAGCTCCACCATAGTTGATAATTATTTTATAAGTAAACAAGTGATTAAGCCCGTGGCAACGGGCAACTTTTACATTTATTTGATAAAAAGTGAAATTAATTAAATTAATTGATATATCTATTTGAAGACCAACAAATCAAAGCAATCCTTTATTTTTATTGGAATAAATGTGGTTGCCTTATCTTATCTTATCAATAACAAATCATTTTGAGGGACACTACACTGTTGCCGGGACACTACTAGATAAATGTTATACAGTCTGTGATAAGAGGACAGATGACTTACTTAACTATATCATACAATTGACTTCTTTAATTTTAACAATATACCTATATAGTTATTAATAAATAATAGTTAAAATAAATTTAAGTTAAATAAAATTATGGCTTACCTTAATTTTATTATATTTACTTTATACTTTCTTATTTTATGCAACGACTAATTTATAATAATTAACAGATAGTATAACATTGTGGTAATTTTGAAGAACACACATTGTTTGTATCAGAATTCAAAAATCTTTTTCAAACATCAGTGAAAATATATTGGTCCCGTGTCCCGTGTCTGTCTGTCGTTGGGTTCACAATTTTTGTGAATTAGCATTATCTTAAATACTACTCGTCTGATTTTAATGAAGTTAGCATGGTAGAGGTTACAATTAGCCCAATATCGGTACCAATATTTATGTCAACCCTCTGCGCCCAATAATAATTTAGGTATATGTTTGAATACATTTAATACGTATATTGTCGTTCGTGGGAATTGTGGGAAAATGCCTCTTATGTGTAAAGTAATTTTATCTACGATTGATACGAAATAAAAACATTGTATCTCTGTTTAGATGCGTAGAAAGTGATTCTATACGTACTTGCATTCATTGTGCATGTGCGTCTCATAAATCTGAAGATTCCTCTTCTTTGCCGCCCTAGGGTGGTAAAAAAAAAGAATTCTTCTCCTTTACGCACGATTAGCGAGTTTTTTTACATTTAACAAAACTAATTTGCTGTTTGTTTGATTAAATTAACTGTTCATATCGAGATTTTCGCTAAAAACAAAAAGTGATTTAAGTGATTATGACGAAAATGAAGAGAAGAAAATTCAACTAATAAATTAATGTCATCTTTATCTAAAGAGAAATACGAACTTACATACAGGACATTTTTTCCCCCTCTATTTATTATTAAAATCCAACAATCGTGGATAAAGTGCGGTACGCAACTCGTGCGAAAACGGCATTTTGCATTGCTCGTGTGGTTTTACTACCCTCGCTATCGCTCGGGATGCAAACTCCACACTCGCATGCAAAATGCTACTTTCCGCACTAGACGCGTAATGTACAATTTTGTGAAAATAATGTTTTGGATGATTCTTCTCAATTAATTTCCCCGTTGTTTGGTAAAATCTCAANTTCCGCCGTAATCCCTGCCGTGACAAATTGGGACTCTAGTTGTAAAAACCAGAGCTGCGGCCTTGTTTTCCAAAAAGGAAGGACTTTAACAGTAACTCTATTAAGTAAAATGTTCGAGTACTCACTTTGTTCAGAGTTAGATGTCCGTTGAACTCCTTCGTTTTTGACCTCGGTTTCTGACATCTTGAAGAAAATTTAGTGAATACGTTTTTTCTTTTAAAGATGTGTTCTTAGTCGCGGGTCACCAGATGTGGAGGTACTTGAGGTGGCGCGTGGACTCGGAGAAAGATCGCTAAATAACTTAGATTATTCTATAAATAAGTTGAACAAAGAAACAAGAGAATTGTGTCACAATGCTAAACGAGTTATGAATATATTTTGGAACGTTTGACAGTTAGAGAAAAAGGTAAACAAACTTGTTGTTAAAATAATAATAATATAAGGTTACATGTTGTCATCCAAAACTATACATTATATTTTGTAAATCTATTGTTACTTATTAGTGAATTATTGTCTGTAAGAGATTGATTAGTAAGCTGTGTACTAGCAACTCATTATAAATGGGCAGCCTCACAAATGTTTTATTTAATAAATATATTGTGTTTCTCTCTCTAGTATATAGGTTAAAATTAGCCCTATGTCGGTACCAATATTTATATCAACCCTCCGCGCCCGATAATAGTTTAGGTATATGTGTTTGAATACATTTAATACGCACATTGTCGTTCTTGGGAAAATGCCTCTTATTTGTAAATTAAATTTTTGTGAAAATAATGTTTTGAATGATTCTTCTCAATTAATTTCCCCGTTGTTTGGTAAAATCTCCAATGTGATAAATATAACCGGTTAATTGAAACAAATATTTCTAATACCTCCTATGTGAGGTTTTCATCAACCCTATTTTGGCGCTCCTGTAAAATTTCTATTTTTACTCATAGTAGATATTTTCTTTCGAGTGACGATATATGCATGTATATACCACGCATATGAGAATGCAACATACACATACAACAGTATATAATAAGAAATCCAAGTTTTTAAGGAATAACCAGAAACAAAAAATATAAACCTACTTAATTAATTTTTAAAAAAACCTTTATCATGCAGAAGCCGAATTATTATCCGATTTTAGGTCTTTTTAAACATTTCTTAATATATGATTTCTAAACATTTTTTTTCTTCTTTACATTCAACGATGTATAAATTAAACAAGGTAAAAAACATACTCGACTACTCAAATAAAGAACTTAGAATGTTGAAGGGTACTCAGAATTAAAGAATAACTTCTTCCAAGTATGTGTATAAATAATATTTTAAACAAGTGGAAATATATGCTTGCGTTCCTTTTATATTTATATGTATAAGGATGTACTTTTTTTCAAAAGTATGTTAATGAAATACGTGTATAGCTACTTGAAAAGAGTTATATATAGTCGACATATATAGCTACTTATTCAATATTCATGATGTAGTAATGCGTATGTTGAATTCTATACATATCAAACTGAATAGGTTTAAGAAGTTTCTTTTAAATTTCCTTGCTTCTACTTGAGACCCCTTAGAATTTCATCTCATGAGTGAGGAGTTAAGACCTTTAAAGGACAAGTAACTCGACTCCATATTTAGATTTGTTTTACAACTTAATATTCAAGATATATTATAACTTTATCAGGCTAACTTATTTTTTTCAAATTTATTTAAGTTTACGTAAAGACCATAGTCATACTTAATATTCATTTTTAGAGAAATGTTCCTTTTTTGTAAGAACTAGAAATCAGTATGTAAGAACAGTCAAATTCAGAGCGCTCACCGGTATATATGAAGTTTGTTTTTTTAAAATTTGTTTAAGTTTACGTAAAGACCATAGTCATACATAATTTTTTTTTTTAGAGAAGTTTTTGTAAAAACTAAAATCAGTATGTAAGAACAGTCAAATTTAGAGCGCTCACCGGTATCTATGAAGTTTGTATGCAGTAGCTCCCAAAGCGCTGAGAATTTCTCGTAATTTTACCGGACCGGAGAAAAAAGTGAGTTAGAAGTAAAAAATTATTTACATATACCGTAAATGTCCGCACTCGCGTATAATATGTACTAATGAATTTAGTGCTGAAATATTAGCAAACTTTAAAATTCGCCTATAATACCCCTGAAATTTGCGGATAATATTATGCAAGATTTCACTATTGCTTCCGAGCTTACCGAAGGTAACGGAAGCATTGTGTTCACTTTTGAGAACGAAAAACTTTTATGTCTCCGATTTTAAAAATTCCAAGATAGAAATCCGTTTCAGACATCGGGGAACATTTTTGGTCTCGTGTCTGTCTGTCGGTCTGGGTGTCCGCGAATTTTGAAACGTCCGACGATAACTTGAGTAATTCTTGACCAATTTTAATGAAATTTGGTAGACATTTTCATTTTACCAATGCCCAGGACGAGTTCTTTGGACAACGTTATCCGTCCAAGCGTTCACGCGTAACGCTCACGTATACGTGAACTTCAAATTTAAAATTGAAATTTTAGGACGGGAAATAAATCAAACTTCATCTATTCAATGAGACAAACATTTTTTTTAAAATACAATTTTTTAGTAAAACCGACAGCGACACTGCTATGAAGTGTTAAAGATCGCTAGAACTATTAATATTTTTTATACAATAAACAATATAACACAATAAAGTAATACAACAATAATGTTAATGTTAATACAAAAAACAATCAAGTACATAATAGGATACGAGGAAGCTATGTGCAGTGCAACACTAATTGGTAGTCTATTATTTTATTGTTAAAATGAAATACATAAATAAATAAAAATAATAATAATAATAATATTTAGATTTAATTAAAAGGTATATATTATAAAACCCGCATCCTGGATCCATTGGACGCTTTAAAATGAATCATACCTTCAAGAGGAATATAACAATGTATTAATTTACAATAATTCTTAGAAGGTGGGCGGAAAGTTTTGAAGTCAAGATTAAAATAGGTAACAATATTTCTCGGTAATCAGGCCGCGGTATTTTAAAATGTTAAAATCAATGTTTTCAGTGAATTTACGAAGCAAAAAACAAAACTTGTATTAATTCTGTTTAATTAATAAATGAGTGAACTCTAAAATTATAAAGATTTTTATAATTCAACAACTCCCTCCGCACACGGAGCAACTCCAAACAAACTCAACTGGAAACTCCACTCATTTTGAAGGTGACAGAAAGCAAACCCGGTTTGTAATGAGTTGCTCCGTGTGCTGTGTCCCATTCAATTACACAGGTTGAAACTCATAGTCAACTGGTAGGTGATTTGAGTTTGTAATCAGTTTGTTTTGAGTTGCTCCGTGTGCGGAGGGCCTAAGACTGTTACAATAAACACACAATAATTCTTTAAGAGGCTTCATTCGATTACTTAAGAGTGATATAAAATATAAATGTAAACATGATAAAGTTTTGAAAAGTAATTTATATTGTTAAATGAAACATTTACGTCCATATTTCCTTACATGTAGAGTAGTGTACAAAGTGTGTGTGGCATGCTCAATGAATACAACTAAGAAAATAATCACTTTCTATGCATCTAAACAGACGCGTTTCGACATTTACAATCATCATCAGTGTGTTATGTTAACACACTGATGATGATTGTAAATGTCGAAACGTGTCTGTGTTAAAAAATAAAATTGTGGTGACAATATTATTGTGTTCCTATCTCAAGTAACCTCTCTAGTCATAATTATGAAGTGGTACCACAAAATCTCAGTCAAAACAACTAATTATTTGTCATCTAAACAGAGATAAAATGTTTATATTAAGTATCAATCGTAGGTATAATATTTTATTCTATTTATAGTACAACACATAACGAATGTGTAGAGATTATGACAAACTCTCAGTTTGTATTGTTTGATAGTTTTATTATTTGTAAGACTAAAACTGATTTCTATTGGGATGTGTGCACTATGAATGAAGACTAAACAGAATGTATAATTTCTTGGGATTTTGATTGTAACTCAAGCTGAAAAAAAATGAAAAAATGTAAATATTGACGAGAACACGGTGAAGCTTTTAACAGTTTAATGGAAACCTCCCCCTCCCTTTAGTATTTCCCTACATTAATGAAAGTCCCTTCAAAATGGAGAATATAGGAAGCAGTGTGGAAAAAAAGTTGCAACACGGGAATTCTATTATACGCGTTTGAAGGTGGGGCCTCTGTTAAAAAATGCATGATTAAGTCCTAGGAGAGTAAGCTTTGGGGCTTGACGTGGAGGCCAGGCCAGGAGTAATACATAAGATATGAGGGCAATCCCTCTAGCCCACCGTGTACCAAGCCACGTCCACCCGCCCTAACTAAACTCACCCATTATACTCTAGCCAGGAAAATTTAATACATTTTACATTATGTGTCAACTGCATTCAAACGATAGTGAAAGCTCCCGTCTCTACCTTATCAATCAGTGACTTTAAAAATCTTCGTCTATTTAACCTTCATATTATTGCCTTTAGGATATAGTTACAAATTTAATAATTGAAATAGTTAACAAATTTCTAAACATTTGAGAGTATGAAAGTAATCTACGTAAAATGTTTATTATAACTAGAGATTCGTTGCATTCCGTTTTAGCTTATTTAGAATTTACAGGGGAATAATAATCATTATCTTCTAAAAAAAAACCTTTAATTTGATATACAACATGGAATAAGACATACAAATCCTTAATTTTTGTGTTGTCGGTCGTTTGTGGTAGCCAATTGAAATGTAATGTAACAATATGTATTCATCCTCTCTCTACTCATCAATAGTTTTTAAATGATGTGCAACATACAGTATAAAGATGAAACTTATTTTTCCAACATCCTCATACCCGCCATATTTATTTTCAAAATGCCGACAAAACATGAAAATTTTGTAATAATAGATAATACATACCCTTTGCAATCTCTTAAAGATCTTTAAGACGATATATATCTTGTTTTGCTAATTAAAACATTTTTCCAGTCGTCCACCATATTGGTCGTCATCTTAAAATTATGAAGTGTGAAATTTCTAAATACTTTGCAGTCGTCACAAATGCTGTTATACACCTATGTGTCGAATTTTGTTTAAATCGGTCAATTTTTACGTGTTATAATGGGACAAACAAACAAACTTTTCAAACCCCGTCTTTGAAATAAAGAACTTACTATGCTTGTTCAATTATACGAGTAATATATGTATAATAAAAGCTAAATAATAATTTTTGCTTAAGGTAATTTATCCAAGCTATAAGTCGAAGTCTACCAAAGGATTATCCTATCTTTTACGCTGCCATGGGGGTAGTAAGTACCGCAATCGTGGTAGTTAGACTTCTGCTTATTTCTGTTAAATCCAAGAATATCAGTTACAGTTTTACTTCCATTGCTGGAAGCATCTTTATAGGCGTGTTTTAAGCATTCTGGTGTTAGTTAGTGTTGTTGCTTCAAGTTGATTCTATGATACTCATCGCCCATGAACATGTGCTAGACTTCAAATTAATAATTCTGGTCATTTTTATGGTATATTTACTTTTTTTTTTTTTTGAAAATTTATAAAGTATGTTTTTATATTTGTACAGCATTTTCTGTAACAGAGTGCCTTTTGGCCGCAAGATTAATCAAACTCGTGTACTAATTCCAACAGTAGCTCTAGCAGGGCTTCCATTCCATAAAACACCCCGCGTTATATTCCTCTCGAGCCCTTATTGTGTCTTTCTGAATACGCACAATGGGGTGAAAGCCTAGAATGCAGCCATCCGTACATTTATATACGCACTGCATGTTTTTACATTGCAGTACGCTCTTTTTTTATAAAACAAAATATAGAAAAATATATATCGTTTAGAGATATATAGAAGGGTGAATTGGAATAAAAAAATGAATGTTTAGGGTCACGTTGTAAATTCGTATGGAGGGAAATATTGAATCCTCTAGACTCTAGAGGGTTTCAATATTTTGCTTTTATTTATAAAAGCTCGAGAAAAACTTACGGTTACCCCTGGCAAATCGATTTGTTCAGTTTTTACCCAAAATTATTTTATCCTGTCAAAAGTAGGAAGAGTGATTCATATAGATGAAAAATACCTTAGAATTCAGATTTTTCTTTCATTTTACATAATTCGACACCAAGTACATACGAATCACGAGTTTTGGTTGCTTTAATTGTGTTTTAAGAGTGAAAATAAGGATTCAATTATTTCAATTAATTTGTTTTTTCCCCATAAAATAATGATTTGTCTTATATCTGCTTTGTCTTAAATCTTGAGTTCTAATTAGAAGGTTTGAGGTAATAATCAAAGCATTCATTTATTACATGTTTTTGAAGCTTCCACTTCAAGGAATAAAATCAGAAGTTATTTAGGATGGAAACCGTGATTATGGTGGTACCGTGGTGAAATGGAACTCTGAGACAGTTTAGATTGTCTTTATTTTATTGATTGCTTAGGAATATTAGGAATATGTGCTATCTCTAATTTAAAATATTAACTATTGTAGCCATTTAGAAAGCTGTAAGTGGGCAACAACAATTTGGGGTTCAAGATCCAGCTCGTATTCGTATTGTACTTGGTGATCTTTTTGAGGGATTTCCGTTGTAAAAACACATTTGTCTATTCTACTAGGCTCATATTGTGGATTAACCGTATTTTAATTACATTTATAGTACATAGGAAGGAAGGATCTACTTTCTAAGGTTATATGACGATACAGCCACCATAAACGAAATAGGGTCGAATTCAACCTTATCAGGGTAGAATTGCCAAAAATGGTGTGTGAGTCCAAATAAAACCGTACTATAAAAGTATATTTAGGTTTTCCTCGAATCTCGTTGGTTGGAACGAACTAAAAGAATTATAAATAAAATAGTTGGGGCATGTGCTATATACGCCTGATAAAAATCTACCCACCCTAGTAAAAGGGTGTATAACCCGTCAGAGGAAGTAAGTTAAGTCCACGACTGAGTTAGAGGATGGACTAAAATATTGCATTATCGGGATGAATAATGCATAAAAAGGGCTGATGATGACATTGAACAGAGTAAGATAAGAATAACTGACGTTAATAGATGGCGTTTCTGATAAGCCAAGAAAATAAATAAATGTTGGAGGTTGATTAATATTCTATTTAATTAATTTTACTTCCTTTCGTTTTATTAGTTTTATGGTTAGTAGTTATTTTTTAAAAATATAATATTATGATTGTTTAAAGTTATTTAATATTAAACATTTATTTGGGCTTATAATTACTTAGATCTATGTATGAAAATATATAATTGGGTAAGTACAACACAATTAAGCTCCATCTGATAATATTAGGTTGAGTAATATTATTTAATTTTGAGTTAAATTTTCTGTAGTTATTCAGATAGGAATTGCTGTTACAAGCTGTATCAAGCTAGCCCTTTATACACCTACACTATTTGTTCTCAATATTCACCCTATTTACAATATTGTTATTTCATATATTAATTTTAGCTTAATTGTCGAAATGTATTATAGCTATTAAATTGGCATCGTATCAAAGGATATATAATTGCTTCATTCAAATCCTTATCAATTATTCTAAAAATTATTTAATAACTATGTATTTAACATTTATGAATATAATACTGAGGCTAGACTGATTAAATTGGGGGTTATATTTACTTTCCTTTAATGAAATCTGTAGAACTATTAAGGACTTGGTTTATATTGGTTCATTATATTAAGCCTAATACTACGCCCACGCTGCAAATACAGCTTTCAAATTATCAATCATGCTATTGTTGTATATTAGTTAGTTCTTAGTTCTTGTGTGGCTATATAATATTACTCGAGCCTATATGTGAGGTTTACTTTCGATAGAAATGTAAGGGGTTACACAATGTTATCTGTTGTTAACCCTTAACCCTACAAATAGAAATTCACCCTCGAAATTTCTGTGGTCGGAGAACCCTTTAGAACCTGTTACCGCAATTGCAATCTCGAGAATTGAGGATTGAAATTGCTTTAACCCTTTCGCAGTAGACTGTAACGTGTGGAGAGAAGTATGTATGCGTGTCTCCAGTCTCCATGGAGGCAATTATCGCTCCTTTACTCTCATCAGACAAATCACTTGAAAATTGCCGTTACTACTCTTTTAAAAAGTAAAAAGGGACTTTTCAGGATGTGAAAAGCTTTACACTTGTAAAGAGAGGGTTCTAAAGTTTAAATTAATATGTTCAGATATAGAAAGGCTGCCTTTAAACTCATTCTGTCTATATTGTGTAAACCTTACAAGTTGAAAGCCGGCTTTTTACTACGGGTTTACCTACTTTGAGATTGAATTTGAACACATTTATTCGATTGTGTCGTTTTAAGTCAAAGTTGGAAACTTTGTTAACTTGCAGTAAATTGAATAAAAGTTTCTCATCAAAAGCTGTCAGATCCTCAACTCCTGCTCTTCATGTTATGTTACATAAATGTCAACCTATGTCTCTAAGCAAATAAATCGTGCTTAAAATGACTTAAACGTGAATCAAGTTATATTCTGTACCACTGGTTCTGTAGTTCTAACTATGTAGTAAAAAATATATTTTTTTAAAAAAACATGTACTAAAAAGAGGATTTTTTTAGCAGCCACAGTAATACGAGCGATCACAGTGTATTATGTCTACAAAGATTAAAGCTTAGGGCGCTGTCAAAAAAATACAAAAAACTATTAATGATATCCCACACTTTAATATTTATTAACATACTATACAGTGTGATCGCTTGTAGTACTGCGGCTGTTAAAACAAATATTTTCTCATTTTTAGTGAAATTTATTTATTTATTTTTCTCGTTTTTAGTTTATTTATTTTTTTACTACGTTTTTATTAGCTTGCTTTCTTGTTTGTTTGTTTGTCCAGTACACAGTACAAATCTTGAAATCGACTTTTAACTAACATCCCGAGTAGCGAGACATTTGAAACTTTTAGAATAGCTTAGAACACGATGACAATGCATTATTTTAATACTTATAGCCACCTTTCAGCCAAATTTAATTCGTTTTCAGCAAATTTTGCTTTATGGAAGTTAGTTCGGAAATAATCCACAGTTATTTTATTTGTTTTGACATGATCCATGTTAACGACCATCATTTTGACGGGTTTCAAATTTATGATTTATGACAGAAAATTTAAAAACCTAGTATATAAAAAGTTCTCTTTATTTTTTAATTATGTTTGCTTTATTATCTTTGTCGCATACATTTTTTAATTTATTCTAACCTGACTTAGCTGTCAGTGGCTCGTCAGAGATTCGTTTTAAGAGTAGTTTCCTAGGATTTTACTGAAGATAGGAAGCTGGCGAATTAGACGATAATATAGATGTGAGGTGTTGATTTTTATTGGGTTTAAGGAACATCTTTTAATTTACTTTGCTTTCACTGGTAAGTAAAGTATGTGGTGTGGAGCACAGAACAGTAAATATAGGTTAGGAATATAATGGATTTTTAGGAAGTTGTTTAATTGTATGATAAGGTCATAGCCGGGACTTTTATCATTTGACAAATGCTTTATTATGTATTTAATGTTAGATGGGGTAAATACTTTAGGAGGAGGTGAGAGTTGTAAAGGAGTATCAAGGTCTTTAAGGATGGAATTAACGTGTTCAGGTTCAACTGTATGTCTGAATGTGGTTGGAAAAGATCTGAAAGGTAAAGGGAAAAATGATGGGCTTTTTCTTCAAGGGATTTGGACCAGGAGTTATCGCTTTAAGGAGAGGAAAGGAATTATTTTTTTAGGATAGGATCCGTTTAGTTGCTATCCAGAGAGATTTGTCCTTTGTCTTACATCTGTAGTGTCTAAGTGCTTTTTTTAGTTGCCTTGTAGGTTAGTTTTTCCGATGGAAGTTAAAATCTCTGCCATAGCCCTTGCCTGACGCCTCTCCGTATAATTAGTTGGCGAAGTGAGATTAGGATGAATTGTGTAGGTGGTGATTTTCTTCGTTTTGATGAGGTGGAGTCCCAAACGGAGCGCTATTCTTAATTCAATATAAAGTTGTGTTATCTAATTTTTATTTTAGTTATTGTGTTATTCCAATATTTATATATTTTGTTAAAAATAAGGTTAAGTGCTTTCTTATTTTTAAAATGTAGCCTTTTAAAAATAAAATTAAAATATAACTTTAAATTTCATTTTTAAGTTATTGGTAGTATTCATGCTACGGAAAGTTTAAATTTTAATTTAAATCAAATTATAATTATTATTAACAACGGGAGACAGACAGAGAAAAATAGACTCCAGCACCAGGACTCGAACCGTTGGCCTCTATATTTCGTGACTAGGTATCCTTAATGACAGAGGAAATTATTATTCAGTGTAGCTTAGTTGGCAAGAGCACTATACTGAAAATATAGAGGCCCGTGGTTCGAGTCCCGGCGCTGGAGTCTGTTTTTCTCTGTCTGTCTCCCGTTGTTAATAATAATTATAATTTGATTTAAATATAACTTTAAATATATTTAGTCGAGATTCTATAAGCGGGCGAAGTATGAGTAATATATTTTGATTTTTCTTTTTCGTTCGTGTCATCATGGTTGAAATATATAATGAAATTTTCTCTCAGAGTAGATGAAAGATCGTGGACTTGCTTGGGATTGGGAATTGCGTATAATCTTTATCTGTAATAACTGCGGTAGGAGTCGGTACGTGCGAGGAGAGACAATGCACGGTGGAAGGTGTATAAACACGTGTATGCGGGCGCTAGGAGTAAATGGCTGTGCGGTGCCGCAGGGGGCTCTGGAAGGGGATGTATGAATTGTTCCTGAGGAGGGGGCGGGAAGGTCGGTAGAAATAATTGCTTTAGTTTGAGCGAGGGGAAAGCTAGAGGCTAAAGGTTTCCAGGAGAATTCGGTGGGGGTTCATAATATAGTCAGCAAGGGGAGCCCACAGTACCGGCAAGTCGGGGTAGCGCTTCGAATTTCTGAAATATCCCTTCACAGAAGTAACTTACTCAGGCAAAGTCCCTTCCTAAGAGTATTAGACCCTACTTGGACATAGCTTTACTCTGACACGTTCCAATCCTTTGAACCTATTAAGTGTTACCTCAATTAGAACCTCTCATTATTGTTTAGCATGATTTGGTTTTATTGAGCTGAGCGAAGCGAAGCTCTTATACTACACTTTGCATTTTTTCTGATGCATACTCCTCCTGAACGGCTGAACTGATCCGCACAAAATTCGGCACGGTCATAGTGACCAACCGCAGAAAGGTATAAATCTGAAATGGTCCAAATCGGTACACAGGGGTACGAGGTACAGGGTACAAAAGTTTTCTCCTGAACGGCTGAACCGATCCGCACAAAATTCGGCACGG
>KZ651082.1:1047629-1060784 GCA_001010745.2 Gerris buenoi | reverse complement strand
GACGTTGCGCGTCGAATGGCGCAAACCGCAAGTCTCTAGCTCTTCTGGAAGTGGGTAAACATTAATGTCAGTCAGTGAGACAGTGAGCCATGCGGCTTTGTAGTATAAGACATATTAATTTAGTACGATTTGAAGTGCGCAGAATATTGAAATTTGGCAGTTGCTATCTGCAGGCTACTTTCGACAAACCATAAAAATTTCATAAAAATCAGATGATTACTCTTAAAGATATAGCTATAAATAAATGTATGTTTGCGTGCATGTAGAAAATGAACAAATAACTGCAAAAAGTGAAATTTATATGGGACCAACAATGGGCTAATTATGACCTACTTAGTAAATTTCATTAAAATCAGACAGGTAGTTTTTAAGATATGGTGGTTCGCAAAATTGAGCGACAGGCCGACCGACAGACAGACAGACACGACACCAAAAATGTTCCCTGATGTCTGAAACGGATTTCTGTCTTAGAATTTTTGAAATCGGAGGTATAAAATATTTTCGTTCTTTAGAACGATCACATAGCTTCCGTTACCTTCGGTAAGCTCGGAAGCAAAACAAAAATTCTTCGTTTCTGAGATACAGGCTGTTTTCTTCACTTTTCCTTACCTTCCAAGAAAATGTCTTGTTAATACCAAAACATTTTTCATACAACATTCACGGAATTATCCGTTTTGAGTGCTGTAAGAGCATTTTAGTAATTATTAGCTAACTCCCTATCTTTCTATGCTTGTGTCTGTGTCACGCATAACTAACAAAGTTTTTAAGCTATAGAGAGTTGAAAATAAGTACAAAAATCAGCCCTTACATATAGTTGTGTCCACTAATCCATTTTGCTATGCCATCAAAAATTAAAATAAGTCGTAAGACATTGAAAATTGGCTTTTTTGTTACATATTGCTTATTTATTCCAGGAGTAAAGCATTTAATATAAATGAGGAAAAATAGGGCACATCACTGCATTTTTTAAGTCTGTTATTTTTTTAGATTGAACAATTCATTAAACTTTAGTTTGTTTTACGTACACACCCTATTTTTCTTTCTGAGACGCCCCTAAAATAAATGACAACAATAGTACATTACTCGTCGAGTGCGGAAAGTAGCATTTTTCATGTGAGTGTGAAGTTTGCTCCCGAGCGATAGCGAGGGTAGTAAAACCACACGAGCAATGCAAAATGCTGTTTTGGCACGTAACGAGTTGCGTACCGTACTTTACCTATACGATTGTTAGATTTTACTAATAAATACAAAAAAATAAATAAATAAAAAATGGAAATTGAAATACAAACACTTCACAAATACAGTAATAAAGCATAGAATAACAAAAAAATTAAATTTATCTTGATAATTATTATTATTTTATTTATTTAACACAAAGACAGGGGAGATCTTATCTTATCACAGGGGGGATTTATCTTGATAATTATTATTATTTTATTTATTTGACACAAAGACAGAGGAGATATCTATGGGAAGTTAAAGATGTAGAGCTACAAAGAGATAACAATAAGAAAAATTCGTTTCATTAAATTTCACTATTTTTAGATATAATGAAAGGTTAAACGACAGAATAAAGTTTTTTTTTAAAAAAAAAAATAAATCATACAGGAACATAATAAGTTTGAATGAAATCTTGATTAAAATAGAATATAAAACAATATTGGTGGATTCCTAAAGATACACGTGAAATGGTGGAAATTAAATTTAAACAAAGGTACTTTTGTTTCAAATTTTGTTGGAGATAAACGAAAAAAAGAAGAAGTTTGAGTGAAGAGAAAACTGGGTGTTTTTGTATGAGGGTGTATAGTGTAGAAGCTCTAGGTTTTCTCAGCTTATTAATTAGCGAGCTCTTAGTATGAAAACAGCGAGGTGGTAACATTATACGTTATACTTTAGTTCTAACTAGAGGATTGAAAAGGAAGGTATTGTATTTGTGGTTGTTTTCTTTTCCCAAGCATCTCGTTACTTTTAAAAATCTCACCGTCGGTAAGTTTTACCTCAGTCTATTGTGAAAAATGATTCCTTTTGTTTCCACTCTCATACTGACAGATGTAAACAATAGAAGAGTGTATAAGTTTTTTTACATCGTACACTGTGCAAAGTTGGCCTTTAGGAAAAGCATTGAAAAGTTTTAAATTGGATTAACGTGCATGAACAATAGGTGTTCTTCTTTCAAAGAAAAGATTATAGACTGACAGCCACATAAGCAAACGTCAAGCTGAATACAGCTGCAATTATAATAATGTAAGAAGCTTATGTAAGCAAATTTTAAAGATTTTGCTGCTTAATACTACCCACAATATTTTTGGAGAAGAAAGAGGTTTTCTGAGATGCTGCTAGTTTGACAATACCATCAATCATCTGTTCCTTGATGAGGGATGACTTATTCGGTAAATTTGATAACTTTAGTGGATATCTTATTCCGTTAATTGCCTAATACTGATGAGGATTGAGACTGATAAAGAAATTATATTTCGAAACAGAAGCATAACATCAGGAAATTTTGGAAACAATGACAACGACCAGGTCCATCAAAGGTTGTTTCATTTTTTTGCTGTTTCGTTTACGTTCCGATCCCAAACGGGAGTTCCTGTTCCTTTACTCATCAACTCGATGTGATCATCAGAGTGAAATATGTTTTATCTCTCTGGGATTCGAAATCCCCTTATTTATCGGTATTTTGACCTTGGTGTTGGGTGGAGTTGCGCCTAGAATTCTAATCACTCGGCTAAGCCGGTATCAATTGTTCTCCTATTTAAAATCCAAGCTTTGCGTTGTTGACTCATTGGTCGTTAGACTTAAAATTTACAAAGCATGACGCATCTGGTTGAATTCCAAAGTGTAAGAAAAGTTTGTTTCTTTGGAAGTGGGCAACTGTTGTAGGCCAACTTTTAGACCACGAAAATTCGCCCAACCATAAAATTGCATTCCTTTCCACACATAACTCCTCAATATTGCTTTATAACAAACGTATGCTTAAAAGCATCCAATTTCCATTTTCTTGAGAAAAAAAAGTTTTGTTTCCTCTTCTCTTGTATTTTATCATTTTAAAATACTAAATTTTTTTGGTTTAGCTCTGTCGCATGCGAGGACCACATTTTTGGGTGTGAAATCTCTTACATTTCGCGGTCTTCCGGTGGTGATAGCGTCGCTTAGAAACTATGTTTTATAATATGAAGCAGTCAACCACTGAAAGACTTTGAACTTGATAGTACGCATTTATTCAACATCAAAAATTTAGTTTTTTTCAATGTGGAATACAAGAAAGAAAAAAATGTGCTGTTCATAAGTAAAATAGTTGATAGAAGTCTAATTGAATTTGTCGGTGCGTATGTTGTCTTTTATGTTTTTCGTCTGGGTAGAAAGTTTAGTCGACTGTTGTGTCGGTTGTTTAAGATTGATGAGGTTCCACGGGCCGCCTTCAGATTTCACTTCTCCTTCAGAAAACAGAGCCCAAACTGGAATAAATCATTCTCTTTCTTCCCATTTACAAATCATTGTAAGAACTCGGTAAAGCCCTTTCTCGGTCACAATTCTGTGTGCATTCTTAGTCTTTATTGTTTGTATAAAGACAATAATGGAGAAAACACATCGAGAAGTATTGATCGAATACAAATACAATCTAAGTTTTAAACTCAAGTAACGTAAAACTTGCTCCATATTTTTTTAATTTTAACTTTTTTTAGAAGATATATAAAACCATTAATATGTTATGTTAATTTAATACTTTAGTTATTAAAACCATTGNAAGTTGGCCTTTAGGAAAAGCATTGAAAAGTTTTAAATTGGATTAACGTGCATGAACAATAGGTGTTCTTCTTTCAAAGAAAAGATTATAGACTGACAGCCACGTAAGCAAACGTCAAGCTGAATACACTGGCTTGGAATACATCTGCAATCATGATAATGTAAGAAGCTTAATGTCTAATGTAAGCAAATTTGAGATATTTTGCTGCTTAATACTACCCACAATATTTTTGGAGAAAAAGAGGTTTTCTGAGATACTGCTAGTTTGACAACACCATCTATAATCTGTTCCTTGATGAGAGGATGGCGTATTCGATAAATTTGATAACTTTAGTGGATATCTTATTCCGTTAATTGCCTAATACTGCTGAGGATTGAGAAGAAGTTATTATTTTCAAACGTAAGCAAAACATCAGGAAATTTTGAAACAATGATAATGATCTGGTCCATCAAAGGTTGTTTCCAATGCTTTAGCAACCATTTGTTTTGCTGTTTCTTTTACGTTCCGAACCCAAACGGAAGTTCCGGCTCCTTTACTCATTAACTCGATGTGACTATCAGTGTGAAATATGTCTCACAATATGTAAGGTGGAGTTGCGCCTAGAATTCTAACCACTCGGCTAAGCTCTCATCAACTGTTCTTCTATTTAAAATCCAAGCTTCGTGTTGTTGACTCATCTGGTTGGATTCCTAAGTGTAAATAAAAGTTTGTTTCTTTGAAAGTGAGTTACTGTTTTTGACCAAATTTCAGACCAAGAAAATTCGCCCAACGTTGCTAAAACCAAGACTATGGTAATTTCGAGGCAAAGTCTCGAGCACAGGATCACCATTCACGAAGAGAAGCTGGAACAAGTGAATAGTTTTAAATACCTTGGAGTAGTGGTTAGTGCAGATGGCAAGTGTAAGGAGGAGCTGGAGGCGAGAATAGCGGCTACAGGTAGACTCTATCATACCATGAACAGGGGGTTCATCAGTAAAGCAGAAGTAAGTCAAAAGACGAAGATGACTGTCTTCAAAACTGTTTATATGTCCACACTTACGCATAGTTGCGAATCGTGGGCATTAACAAAGAAGAACCTCAGTCGCATCCAAGCAACCGAAATGCGTTATCTTAGGAAGGTAGCAGGCAAGACAAGGAGAGACAGGGTCAGGAACTCAACCATTAAGACTAGGGCTGGACACACAGCCTGCAACACTGACAGTGGAAAACTCTCAACTCAGATGGTTCGGACTGTCGCGCAGTGTGAAACTGGTCTAATAAGTATTATTGTGTATGTATCTTAGTGTGTCGGCTTCTGAGGTCATTTCATTGGAGTTCTTGGTCTTCCGGTGGCGATAGCGTCGCTTAGAAACTCTATTCCAATATGACGCAGTCACCACTGAAAGACTTTGAACTTGATAGTACGCATTCTACAACCAAAATTTAGTTTTTGACATTTTCATGTCTTGACTATGGCACATGAACTTGAAAAGCGTTGTTCTGTACTCATATGAATATAACTAAACTAATGTAACTAATATGAATTATACTCATATTAACTCTAAACGATTAAACATTTGTATTTGAAGAACAATCAATATAACAGTGTGACATAAATAATAATCCAGGTTGGTTTACCTGTCATAAACTAAAGTGACAGCTTTCAATACATAACACATCTTCCGATTTAGCCAGGGACGAATCTATCAGGTTGTCGGAGGGTGGATCTTCTTCTTAGTCTATCTCCATAGAGAATAGACTTAAAATAGAGTTGACATTTGGCGCGATTTCTTGTCCCTTCATGAAAAGCATGAAAAGTGACATCAGCGCTATCTNAATTGGTGTGTATTAAAATATTATCTATGGAATTATATAATTAATCATACTTAATAAGTCAAAATTTTAGTTAAAAATAATTTCCCATCCGAGAATTTTTGATACTTCTTCCATCAACATCGTGATCTTCTTTATCATTTAATAATGCGATTCTTGGCCACTGCGTTTTTTTTAAATTTCGTATGTGACCAAGAGGGTATTTCTTTAGATTGTTACTCACCTTTATAATGAAAAAATAGGGGAGTAACAATCAAAGAACGTGTAGAGAATGTTCTTCTTTAGACTGTAGAAACTCCCCTTATAAAAACAATCAGAACTGCGATATTCCTTTGTCTCAAAGTACATTTGACCAAACATCGCTTTGTCTTGATAGTTATTTAGTCAAAATAATTTATGTTTTTTTTAAAAAAAAACATAGGGGAGTGACAATCTAAATAGTACATGTAAATGTTTATAGAGTATTTCAATATCAAAAGTTTGATTTAGAGACTGATGGATTTACGTTTTATCGTCCCCTCAGTACAAAAAAAGTGTGTTTTTACTTTCAAGCTTACCAAAAGTAGCGGAAGCATTGTGATCTTTTAATAATTGATCTTTTATCATTTTGATCTTTTGAATATTTTTAAAACATTTATCTGTAGTATTCCCTGCAGACTTGTGGAGCCTAAACTATTGGACCTATCTCGATGAAATGTTAGACATACTTATTTATTAATATGCAACTATTACACTTAATATTTAAACTTAATCGTACAGAAACCGGCGATTGTCGCCTCACGTAAAGACAATAAATTATATAAACGACGATAAATTATATAAACAATAAATTATATAAACGTGAGGCGATTGTCGCCTCACGTACTTACTTGAAGCGCGCCTTACTTGTTTACTATTTTAATTACTATTATTTAATTTTACTATTTATTTATTATACTGTTTAATTTTACTAATTTTATTACTGCATTATTATTTTATTATTTCATTATTACGATTTTATATTTACAACCAAATATAATATCGTTGTGAGATTTATAAAATTAAAATGTGCATTAGAAAATTTTGTTTGGAGTTTTTATGTTTTAGTAATAAGTTGATCAATTTCGCTCTTGTGGTTTATTTACTAAAAATATTTTAGTATTTATTACTTAAAATGAATTAAACATTAAACAAAAACAGTTTGTACGAGATGTTTTGATGAATGTAAAGCTTAAACAATTCATGTAGGTATAGAAATATTGGTGAGAATTGGGGTGATGTTTGTGAAAGTAGGGCCACAGCTAGTTAGAAAACTCGTCGATATTCTTCCATTTCCTGTAGACAGGGATCTCTGCACTGGAAACAAAGTGGAAGGAACCCTCCCACCAGATATATAAATCAAACTGTCACATGTCTCTTTCTATTTCTAGAACTCCCATCCTTCTTCTACCTGGCGTCCTTTTTTCCGTCCCCTCTCAAATGCTTTTATATCCAAAAATATTAAGAGGAAAGAGAATATTATATATTTTTCTTTCTTACATGTTTATATGTATTCTTCTTTTGTTTGTTGATATGAATAAATATTTGTCCTCTTAAGGATGTAAATATTTTTACAATTTGAATTGTTGTATATATTTTGAATTGCTAATACATATATTATAATAAATATTACTTGTCTACTTTTCGTTGTAATTATTGCATGGGATCTTACATTGTAATTATTGCATGGGATCTTACATTGTAATTATTGCATGGGATCTTACATTGTAATTATTGCATGGGTACACTTTCTGCTTGAACTTGGCCCCTTAAAAAATAATAATAATAATAAATACTATTAAAAGGAAAGAAATACTATTTATTTTCCTGATGTTTTGTGTTGTGCTCTAATCGTTAAAAGGTAATTACATAATAAAGAAATGTGAATAAGTTTATATATTGGTTCAAAGAAACTATCCCTCCACGTAAAATAATGAATGAACGCATGAATGCCTTTATTGGTCTATACAGTGATGTGTGACATAGTTACATAAAGTTTTATTTAAAAAGGTTAAACGAAATCAACTTATGCTGAGACAAACCACGTAAAATAATACTGGTTTTTATATTAATGCAACTTTCGGCATTCGTAAGGTCATCCATCATAAATGTCAATTAAGAAAGAACTAGAATTACATTTGTAATAGTACATTACGCGTCTAGTGCGGAAAGTAGCGTTTTGCATGCGAGTGTGGAGTTTGCACTATAGTGACAGAGAGGGTAGTAAAACCACACGAGCAAAGCAAAATGCAATGAATACAAGTACGTAAAGAATCACTTTCTACTCATCTAAATAGAGATACTATGTTTATATTTCGTATCAATTGTAGATAAAAAATATAAAGGGGAATGATTCTATATATGATGGTGGAGACCAACAACAAATACTACTTAGAAAAATGAACTATTAAATTTTATTTTACCTAAATACAGTTTCTTTGAATCTATTAAGATGACCTTTATCAACGCTTAGTTGATTTATTTCAACTTTAAGTTTACATTACCTAGTTTGATTAAAAAATAATTCCGGTATTTAAATTAGGAATGATTTCAATTAGATAGTGAATAGGACAAAGAGAGAATATAAAGAATATTATAAAGTATAATAAAGGATCCGAGGAGTTAGTCGAGCAGGCTTTTCATGTAGTCTTTTTTACCGGTCAATTCTCTCTATTGTTCCTCAACTCCCATTGTAAAATTATTATCCTTTTCAACAACTCCATTTATCCCTCGTTTTATCCTTTTCAGACTATCTTTTAGTCTTGTATTGCATTTTAATATTTATAATTCATTTCTTTCATTTTATATAAATTATTTATCTTAATTAAGCCTTTATCTATTATATTTGATAAATAATTAATTTATGTAATATTTTAAATGAAGCAATGGTCGTTATTTTTTGCATTGTACTCTACAATACGGGACTATTTCTTATTGTAAGCGTTCCTTTTGTTAGGAAATCATTTCGGTTGTTAGATTAACTGAAGGGTTGAGTAAACTTAGTGATGTGCCCTTGTACCCCGTGTAACGTTAATCCAATATTGATATGGATTCTCCGGCCCTTCGGAATCGACTCGATTGTGTTGAGTCTCTCCCTGAGGGTAAGGGTCAGCTTGTAGAATGATGTCGGTGGAATAATGCCCTGGCCAGTGTCGGACAGGAGCTAGGGAGGGTAAAGGGCCTCGTGAACCTTGTATATAAAGGCAGCTAAAGGGATGGCAGGGCATGCTGTGAATTAGTAATGCAAAACCCTCGTAGCTCCTCCTGTACTACGGCTTGCCTCCTATACCTGTGTTGCCCTACAATATGCCCCCCATAACTCCCTAACTCCATTTTATCAACTGCCATATTAATTTTGCCCTTAACTTTTCAACATAACAAAGACGCCTTAATTAACATTGATTGGAAGATTGGGGTGTCATGTGATTCTGTCTAAATCTAATTTAAAGTTTCAATGTGATTTGCTTATTTTTAGTTACTTTCTACTTTATATCAATCTCTTGAATAAAATTATCTTATAAACCAAATTTTAGTTCTAACATCATACTAATTTCAAGCCTCTGATTTTTAGAAATTTCGTTCTAAGGGCTTTACGCTCAAAAAAGACCATGTATGTGGCTCCTTAGAACAAACTCGAGTTCGCCTTGTGTAAACCCAATACTGGATTGATAAAAAACAACCAAACCCATCACACATATGTGAAGTGTTGGCCAGTAAACCATGTATTAAAAAACTCTTGGATCATTGATTTATGATCGAACTACCATGAGAGTGTCAGTTTCGACCATGGTTTAATATATAACAAACAAACTTTCTCTCCACGCGTAAAAACATTATTTTAGACAGTTTATTTGTATTTATTAAGATGACCTCCATCGACGCTCTTATTCCTGATGTTGTTACAGCTTTTAATCCTTCTGGCACTATCTCTTTAGAGTAGCTACCCATTATTTTTAAGCAATTCTGTGTATAAAATGTGGAGCCTGGTCTGGAGCTTAAACCCAGATCTGAGCCTCCACCCATCTAAGTGGTGACCACGCCCGATTCTGCTTACCTTTTATGATTGAATATTATTAAAGTCTCAGGTCTTATTATTACATAGTTGTTTCGTGTTACTATGTTTTGATGCACTTTTATTTTAAACTTTGGAAAATAACAAAAGGGGGAGAGAGGGTTCCTATAATATAAGCTTGCAATTGCCACTAAAACATGTGAGCAGTGTGATATGATTGATAAACCGATAAAATTGCACTTGTATTGAATTGAAGGAAGCAAGGAAAATGCCTATAATTGATTCTTTCTTATTGTATTTCTCCCGAAGTCAAGCAAGGTACTCCTGCTGAACTTTATTGTCTCGATAGAGGCGAAGGCGCCCGAAGATAGCGTTCCCTTCTAGCTATTGTTTTTAATACGAAAATGATTTAGCTCTGGAGTACAGAAGAAATTTGTCACGCAAAAAAAATATCGTGCTAAAAAGCTAGAATATAAGTGGGAGTTAGATTGGTTTTCACTTGTATTCATTGTAGTACAATATTTCACCAATAGAAGTTCTATATTTTATTTAAAATGATATCAAAGCTCCTAGTGGACCAAATAGTAATCGAAATGGATTCACTTTTCATAATTTCATACCTTAAGATCCATCTACTATCACAATTAGACAAATAGACTGACTTTCTCCACTTCATGGAAAAGCATTGAAATGTTGAAATATGGATTTAATACCAAAAGGCATATCCATAATTCAATTATTTTCCATGAAATGAAGAAAATCAGCTGTTTTTTTCCTTCTTATATTAAATTTTCTTCGTACCCGAGTTCACTTCACACTTTTTTTTTCTCACATAAGTGAACAGGGTTCGATTCCAGGCGGAAACCTTAAAAAATAGTTTAAATCGGGCATTGATTCTGTTACAATTTAAACCTTCGTGTCAACTATAGGGTAGAATCTTTTATTTATTAACATTTAACCAGACCTTTTGGACAATGTTCTGAGGTTTTTTAAGTGCTCTTATTAGGGTTCCTTCTACTAACTTCGACAGACCATTAACCAGAATGGTCCTCTTGGTCATTTATGATACCAAGGTGTAAACATCTCCATGCCCTAGTATTCCTCTATACCCAAACGCATCACATTTAAAAATTATGTGTCGGGTTGCTGTCATAAACTGTTCCCACATTTTCTAAATATAGAGAGTCTTTTAATGNATATATTATGTATATAAAATTTTATATATGCTAACATTTTTCTCTTCAAACAATTTTTTTTTTTTTTCATTCTTTACCCGTTTTAACTTTTATTTTAAAATATATACGTATTATTTTTAGTTCAGTTATATTTTAATTTATTTCTTGTTATAATGCATTTTTTTTATGAAGTATAAAATAAGGTAGTTTTTATTTTCTTTTCTTACTTTTCTAAAAATTACTGTTCAAAAAGTTCATAATTTGATAAAAACTATCAGTTTAGAAAAAAGAATCAAAAGTTAAAGACTGTAAATAAGATCAAAGTAAAATTCATTTAAAATAAAATAAAAAAAGTATGAAAAAACTTTTTTAATTTATTCCCGCTTATTCAAGAAGTTTTTTTTATAAAAGTAAAGATAATTTAATATTTTATTATGAAGTCATACTTTTTTTTCTAGTCAACTAGCTCACAAGGAAACCATTAAATTGAAATATAGTAGTTTAACAAAAGTTTTAATGTTGACTCATATTAAAAGTATCTTATAAATTGAGGAAATATATTTTTAAAGGAAACAAGGTAAATATTATGTATTAAGGGATTTCTTCTTAATTAGAGATAAGTTAAAGAAGTACTAGTATAAAAAATTAAAAAAATAAAAATAAATAAAGTTGGTATAATAGATAAAATTTAATTACCTTCTCACCATTATCAAACACCTCATGGTGCTTTTACTTTGGCGCTTCCTCTTCGCATCTGGTTTATAAAATGCCATCAATTTTTGATGGAATTTATCAATTTCAGCTAACTGAAGGCAACAGAATCATCATTATTCTTATTTTGTCTTAAATTATTCTGATTAAAGGTGTGCTTCAGACAATAGGGAACATTTCTGATCTCATGTATGTACGTCGATCTCAGTCATCATTTTTGCGAAGCCCATATTTTGTAATTTAGCGATTTTAATGAAATTTCGATGGTTTGTTAAATGTATCACCAAATCGCCCGACAATCTTTTTACTCATCTGCGCACCACATTTCTTTTGTATGTTACTGCATATTATACGCACATCCTTATTTTCATTCTAGTAAAAGAACACGAGGAAGTTGTGCCGCCCTTTTTGGCGGACACCCTTCTGCACACAATATTTCTTTTGTCTGACACTGCATTCGCACAACTTTATTTTCATTATTTTAAAAGAACACGAGGAAGTTGTGCCGCCCGTTTTGGCGGACACCCTTCTGCACACAATATTTCTTTTTTCTGACACTGCATACGCACAACTCTATTTTCATTATTTTAAAAGAACACGAGGAAGTTGTGCCGCCCGTTTTGGCGGACACCCTTCTGCACACAATATTTCTTTTGTCTGATTATGCATACGCACAACCTTATTTCCATATTAGTTAAAGGATACGAAGAAGTTGTACCACCCTCATTGGCGGACTTCTGTCTTTTTGTTTTTTTACGATTTTATGCCAAATATTAGTTTTAAAACAAAAAAGTTTTATTTCGATTTTGGGAAACTCCTGCTTTATTTAGACTACAGTCAGGAACTTTTCGCGCGTTAGGTTAGTTCGATTATAAGAGCTAAACAAGAAAAATAAATTATTTCACCTCTTCAATGTTAATATTAGTTAAGAAACTTTTACTGAACATACGTGAAAGTATTAAAACATTTTGTTCTAAGTGGGTCACACCTTTAGGCTTCAGCTTCAGGCAGAAATAGGTTAAAACCTCTCAACTCCGCCTCAATTGAAATCCTTTTCCCCAACATAAAATTCCAGCGGCCTCTTATTACGAAAAATTTCAATCATTATATAAAACTTTGCTTCAACAATTTCCTTCACAAGGACCGTCTACCCTCACCCGACTCGGGGAACCTTATTACAACTTTCTATTGTGTTAGCACTTTAAAATGAAAAAGTTTCTCGGGATTGGATCCTGGGTTTAAGTTTTTTCAACAGGCCGAGGAAAAAAAAGGAAAGAATTCTAATGAAATTCTCAAATACAATTGACTTTAGAAAAAGGTTCTATATTGGAAGTTGAGTCGCTTGTTAACGTAAACAATGCAGGTCTGAATTCTTTGTTATAAACTAACTTCTGGCCCACTCGAGATAATTTTGTGCCATTTTATCCCAAATAAAATTGTACTTTAGATTTTAATGCTCACAACTTACCGACCAAGACAGATCATTGTGGAACGCAACCAGACGGATCCTCTCCCAAAAGTCCATCCCTTCTCCCATCCTAAAACCTGACAATTCCTGGGCAAAGTCTGAAACTGAAAAAGTTGAAGTCTTTGCTCAACACCTTACAAACCTTTTCTCCCCCCATCCTGATGTAATAGATCACACCCATGAAAACCTTATAAACCAAGATCTCTTATCT
>KZ651082.1:1013318-1031952 GCA_001010745.2 Gerris buenoi | reverse complement strand
ACCATACAGCTATAATAAGAGCTTTCCTAGAACCAATGAATCACCATAAAGCTATAATAAGAGCTTTCCTAGAACCAATGAATGACCATAAAGCTATAATAAGAGCTTTCCTAGAACCAATGAATCACCTTAAAGCTGTAATAAGAGCTTTCCTAGAACCAATGAATGACCATAAAGCTATAATAAGAGCTTGCCTAGAACCAATGAATGACCATAAAGCTATAATAAGAGCTTTCCTTAGAACCAATGACCATGACCATAAAGCTATAATAATTTGGTTTCGAATTACAGCAAGTTATAAAATGTATATCTGCACAAATGTAATTGCATTATAAGAAATGTTAAATAGCTTATTCATTGTCCCTTTTAAGTTATCATGGAAATTAATCACTTTGAATAATTTGTTTACTCACTAAAGAAAGCCGTTAAGAATTGCCTCAGATGTGATTTATTCATTTTAATTCCTATGTATCGTATAAATAGTAAATATATATTGTTGAATTTAAATAATTAAAATGAGATTCTTTCATCTAAATGGCTCGCAGATTACACTGTCCGGTGGAAAAAAAAAATCGATCCAAGAGTTGCTGGATACTGTGAATAACTGAAGGAAAGACCGTGAAAATCTCTAATATGAGTGACGTAAGAAAATAGATAAGCCTTGGGTCAATCTATCTCATGTCATCAAATAAACGGATTTACCTTGAGATAACTGTCCTAACATTGACATACTCAAATTAACAGAATTCTCCTTAATACTTAAGATTAAAATGTATAAAAGTTAATCATATGTATATTTACTTTAGCAGTAGATGTGTAGGGAAAAATGAAAATATAAAAGAGAAAATATTTGCTGAAATTCCTCCACCTCTTATTTATTGTAATATTTGTCATTTGATGAGATGTTAGATTTGATGATCCTAAAAGTCTTTATATATTTTATGTTTGATATGGAAGCTTCTAATTAGGTAATCTTTAAGAAATAACATAAATTGGTCTTGACATAAATTCTAGCTGGTTTAATAAACAAATTAGCCAAGAAAGTAGTAGTTTTCAGCCTTCATAAGGCAATGCCCTTATCCCAACAAAACCAAAACTAGACCAAACCAAAACCAAAACTAGACCAAACTGGAAAACTAATAAAATAAGTAAAAAAAAATACGTGTTCAGCATTTTTTTCTGGGTTTATAAAGGGCACAATTTATTGACCTTTTATTGATTTTTTGGTCATTAGGCGATTATTGCATAGTCATACTATGTCCAGGTACTAATCTTATCTGTATTATATATACCTTGAATACACCTTATGGCGTAGAGGACGTATATGTGCCTAGTAAAAAGCACAAGGAGCCATGTTCCAGTAAATAGAGGTGCCATAGAAAGAAGCAGCGGTTTTCGTCCGATCTTGTCAGCAAGGATAGCTGCAGGCAGTGGCGAGAAAAGGTTCCCGACTTCTATAAGTGAAACTACCCAAGATACATCGTCATGAGTCAAGAACACCGGTGCATCAGGCTNTAATTAAATTTAAGTACGAAAAATTGGTCCTACTTATAATTCTCATACTTTTCATGCTTATTGTATTGATTCGGGTAAAGTTTCATGTTAATCCTTACTGTCGGCGTTTTTATTTTATCAGCGTTCTATTTTATCAGGAACTAGATTTTCGCGAAAAAAAAAAAATACTTGTAGGGTTAGTTTCGTATTTAAATTAGCTACATTTTAGAAAATCGTAGGAACGGTTTTAGATTTTTTTCCGAATTTTTGGTGGTGACGCCCCTAAATTTAGAGCCGACATTTACTTCTCGATTTTTCCTCTGGTTGTGATTTTTCTGCACACTTGTATATACAAACTTTCATCAAACTTAGCCCAGTAGTTAAGTGTTAGTACAGGGACAGAAATAAATAAAAATAACAAATACTTTTTGGGACTTTTGGGAACTTCAAAACGTTGTAAACCTATTAACATCTCAACTGTAAATCCATTAACACCTCAACTGTAAACCCATTAACATCTCATAAATCCATTAACATCTCAACTGTAAATCCATTAACACCTCAACTGTAAACCCTATATAAGAAAGTTAAAAATGCAAAAGTTTTAATATGCTAAATCAGGATTACACTGTTGTATATCTGTTTGCAGCGTTGACCATGTTAAGATTTAAATTAATATAATCATTTTGAAAAAAAATAAACATGATTCTCAATTTTTCGAAGGTCAGCCAATATATTTACCTAAAATTATTTATAGTTTTAACAATGTGGGACCTGCTAATTATAAATACCAAATTTATTGATATTATGTTTTCACTAGATTGTGGTGTGTATTCGTAAACGCCTTCGAAGTTGCATATTTAAAACAAGAATTAAAAAGTTGTTAAACTCTTTTAAAATCTTTTGTCTTTCATGTTGATTATCTTTTTGAAATGCAACTCTTTCAGATCTACTTTTAAAACCTTAAGTGTTGTAAAATGAACTTTTAAAAACTTTTCCAAACGTTTTTTTTTTCTCTCCCCCTTTCTTTTCACATTCATCAACTTCATAAAGTGAAGTAAATGGGGTAGGAGAGATTGCTCGATTTCCACATCCCTAAACCACGGTTTTTCTAACAAGAAGGATAGGAAAGACCTTAGGGTGTTTTTAAATCGGGGTTAAAAGTAGGGGACAGAGGATGTAAGGTTATAATGGTTGTGTAGGGATGTAGTTGAAGGCGGTACATGTTAAAGGGACGTCTCAGATCTTTGAAACGGTCCGTAGACTAGAGAATTATTGAGGAGCACTTGACGTTAAGGGGCCTAGCATGTATGCCAAGTGTTAAGGGTGCATTCATTTTAACAACTACACGTATGTGCGTATTTCAACAACATTCTTTTGAGTCTAACAATATCCCTTCGTATCAGTGTCTTGGTGTTATGTTTTACTTCACTTTAGTACCCCTAGTTGTTATTCTTGCATGTTATTTTGTCGCTTGTACTACAAGGAGGTGTACAAGTAAAAACACCCTTGGGTTTTTAAAAAGCAAAATACTTACGAAAGTGGTGTTCTAGTAGGAAGATGATGACATTGAGAATTCTGATGAATTAGGGCAAATGTCTACTAATGTAAATTCTCTTACTCGTTTCAAGTCTTTGAGTGACAATTAATGGTTTTTTTTCAAGTGTGTGTTGTGATGTNTGGGACCTGCTAATTATAAATACCAAATTTATTGATATTATGTTTTCACTAGATTGTGGTGTGTATACGTAAACGCCTTCGTAGTTGCATATTTAAAAAATATCATTTTCAAAACTTAAGGGGAATTATTGGGCCATACAATTACGGTCTCGCTATGTATTTAGGTATATTAGAAAGTTGACGTAAGAGTTACTTGTGCACTTAAATTTTAAAGCGTAAAATTCAACTTCTATACAGGAACTATTAAAAACTGACAAAATTAATATTGAAAATTTTCCTGTTAAAGTGCTAAATTCTCTAGATTCTTACTCCCCTTATAAAAATAAGTAGAGGGGAGTTATAATCTAAAGAATGAAGAATGTGTAAGGAATATTCTTCTTTAGATTGTTACTCCCCTTATAAAAACAGACGTGTGATTCCTTTGTGGTTCAACTGAAGGAGATGATATGATCGTAAATCGCTTGGCGGCACAATTGAGCTTGATTTATACACTTGAGAGATAATATTCCTTTGTCAAGCAGTACATTTGTAAGATTTAAACGTTTGAGAAATTATATTATATGTATGATTTATTCATAGGAGAGTTGATATCCCTTTGTAAAAAAAAATTCACTGGAGTAAGGCCCCGCCATTTTTTCTATAGACCTCGTATTCTTCAGTTTTACCTCCTTTGTCCAGAAGTACATTGTACTAATTATCCCTTTGTCTTAATAGTTATTTTGTCAAAGTCATTTATATTCTAAAAAAACTCTAAAGAGGACTCTAGGGGAGTAACAATCTAAAGAAGTACCCTTTTTTATAGATTATTCTTTGTAAAGCGATTGTATTCATAGCCAAAAGAAAATGTTTAAATAAAGGATTGCTAATTCGAAAGCACGAAGTTCATTGCTATTTTAATAAAAATAAAAAAAAACATGCAACCAATAAGTTCAATTCGCGCTTCATCGGTTTAATGAACAAGAAAATAGTCCAGGGAACGTGACTTTTTATTCACAGTTGAAACTGTTTGAGACTTGGGTAGGCACTTCATGTAAAGGCAAGTTTAAATTAAATTCCCAACTCCTTTTAGTTTCAAGTAATTCCTTTTTTTATTTTTCAATTCCAATCAAACAAGTTGTGAACCGAGCAAATCGCCTTTTTTTAGAAAACGGCTAGAAATATTAACTCGTTAAAAAAAATACTAAATTAAATTTAGTCCCACATAAAAGCAAGGTTTTATCAAAGAATCTCAAATATAATACTAAAATAAATTTGAAAAAAAAATATATATATATTTGAAACTAAAATCTATGATAAATATGTGCAAAAGAAGAATTATCCTTAGAAAAAACAATTTAGGATTGTAAAAGTGATAATGTGAGACGTATTTTTACTATTACTACGTTTTTATTAGCTGGATTTCTTGTTTGTTTGTTTGTTTGTCCAGTACAAATCTTGCAATCGATTTTTAATTATCTTTCCGGGTAGCTTGACATTTGAACTTTTTAGAATAGCTTAGAACACGATGACAATGCATTATTTTAATACTTTTATTTAGTCATCTTTCAGCAAAACTTGATTCATTTTCAGCAAAGTTTGCTGTATGGAAAGTTAGTTCGGAAAAAATCCCCAAGTTATTTTATTTGTTTTTGCATAACCCATATTTACAATCTTCATTTTGACAGGTTTCAAATTTATGATTTATGACAGAAAATTTAAAAACGTAGTATATAAGAAGTTCTTTTTATCTTGCAATTTTATGATTTGGGAATTGGAATAATTAAACAGATGACAGCTAAATAAATAAATAAAACATAAAAACACAAAAACTTTTAGTTGTACTTTTTTGTTTAAAAAAAAACTTTTGTATTTATTTATTTACAAGCAAAAGATTCGAGATTTGTATACATAACATTCTACATACATTCACTTAAATTAATTTAAAATATAATAATTAAATCGTTTGTTTATTAAATTCGTTTATTAACTCAATGGGTAATGACTCCATTAATATGATAAATAAACCTTTATTACTATAAACCTTATTACTTATAACTAAGCAAAAAAAAAAGGATATTTTAGAAGTTCAGTAATAAATAAATTATTTATTTTATTGATTATGTTTTTTTTACAGACAGCCTAATTTTAATTTAACGATAAGTATCTGCGTATGAATATCTAATGCTAATTCGATTAAAATTGATTTATGCATATTATATTCATTTTACAGTTCGAAAAAGTAAAATACGTCAATAACACATACCAAACGAAAAATAAAAATATTATTTTTGTTCTTACAGATTATGGTGAAAAAATGTTTGTTCTTTCTATTTATTACAAAAAATAGTTCTATAATATGGGTATTATGTATAAAACAACATTTATCTATAATTATATTACATATTTATATTTAGCACTAATATTAAGTATTTTGTTAATTCTCAGTAATTAAAGGGATTGATTTATTTTAATTAAATTTAAGTACGAAAAATTGGTCCTACTTATAATTCTCATACTTTTCTTGCTTATTGTATTGATTCGGGTAAAGTTTCATGTTAATAAGTACGTATTTTTCGATTTATAAGAAGGTACGTGGTAAAGATACATAAATAAATAAATTAAATTATTAATTTAAGTAGTTATTTACAATCAAAAAATAAATTAGGTATAAAAATAATTATTTTAATAAATCTATTCTCATTAAAAAAATACTACTTTTTTAACTTAATATATTCTACATAATTTTCTAAGGATTTTTTTTTTATCAAAACCTCAACTATGGAATGTATAAGCCTCGTGATAATTATAATATTTATTTACATTCACCTGAGTATCCGTTTATTTAAATGCTCAGGAACACATTTAATATTGTTAAATATTAGAACATGTAGAATTTTCTATACATTAATTTAATATCACACTTTAAGACGCTAATTCTGCTAAAGTTTTTAAATATATATTTACTCCAAATATCAGTTTAAAGTAGCTCCTGAATTTCTTGAAAAGTTTTTCCCTTAGTTTCCGGTAGCAACATGTAAATGAGAAGTGTTCCCAATAATGCGAATCCAGCATACATAGTGTAGTTGAGAACGAGTCCTACACTGTACTGAACGGGAAGGTAGATCTTAAGCACGATGAAGGACATTATACATATGTTCACTGCTGTTATTCCCGATGCAACACCTCTAGTTGCGTTTGGAAAAAGTTCGGCTTGAAGAGTTGGCAGAAGTGCTGCTAAACCGAAATTCATGATACCGACAAAGGCAAAAATAGACGCATATGGTACCCAAGTCCACGCCGTAGTGTCTATACTCGTTTCTTCTATGATGAAGAAGTATATTGCCGTTAAAGAGAGACAAACGAAAGATCCGGCAGACGAGAATAGTAAAATTGGCCTTCTTCCTGCACGATCAACCATACCAGCTGAGAATAATGTAACGATTAAAGTAACACCTCCAATGATCATAGTAGATATATCAGGATCGATTAAAGTATCACCAGAAGATTTAAAAGTATCCGTTGCAAAACTTAATATTGCTGTAAACCCAGCCATCATCTGTGCCATAGCAACCACTTGGACGATAAGAAGAGATCTTCGTCCTGGTCTGGTGTAAAACAGATCTTTCCACGAAGCCTCGGTCTTGCTTGCCTCTGTCGCTGCTTCTAACATCATTTGCATCTCGTCTTGAACCTCTGAGACATCTGACTTGCCGCGGAGCCACATGAGTGCGTTAGCAGCTTTGATATTTTTACCTCTCATCAGATAAAAATGTGGGGACTCCGGAAAATACCAAAACGTCGCTGCATATATCTATGGGAAAAATGAAAATGATCAATTCTAAAGCATGAAAATAAATAAATATTTATATATATTAGGCGTCATTAATAGTTTTTGGAAGCTTTTAACTTTGTAGTAGACGGGAATAATGTTTAAATGATTATTATGATTCAATTTAGATTCTTGATCAGCTTATGACTGATTATAATTATTGATTTATTTATAAAAGTTAATGGGTTACCTTGGACATTACTCATTACCATGTATCAAAGCAAATAATGAATGGGATCTTAAAATGGAACCACTTAAGGTTACTCTAAGATTTGATTAAGGATACACTAAAAAAATGATTAATAATTCTAAAACTTACTACTGGGGGAACCAAGCAGTACCAGGTGAGATCCTGGTAGGATACGAATGGTCCGATGCAGTAAACTGACAGAATTCCAAGGAACCACATTCCTATGAAGAAAACACTCATTGTTCCTCTAAGCGCTGGCTCAGCTATCTCTCCTAAGTACATGGGAAGGATGGCGTAAACTATTCCTAGTCCCATACCTGAAATGTAAAAAAAGTCCACGTCAGTCATCAAACTCTTAAATAGTTCATATTTATAAATGCAATTTTTATTAAAATTAGCTTCTAAAATGGTAGTAAATCTTAACAACTCTTTCTCATAACATTGGTTTTGTACAATTGTGTTATTTTAAGTGGAGAAGTATTTTAACATGGATATATTTTAGCTCTGGGGGACGGAAGAAATTTTCGTCATGCAAAAAATGACATGAAAATGTGATGCTTTTAAATACCGTGTCAAGATAGGAAGGTAGGATTTACCTGGAGGTCGATAGGTTTTCATTTATAGTAGGTACAATATTTTGACGATAGGCGGACTGAAGTTTCAATAAACCACATGCAACATGTGCCAGGAAGTTTGAATATAATAGGAAGTTGATTGGTGTTCACTTGCATTCATTGCAGTACTGTATTTATTTAGTTGTTATTTATTTAGTTACTTTTGTCGATAAAAGTTCTAAATTTGATATGATAGGATATCAGAGCTCCTAGTGGACCAAATGATTCAAAATAGACAAATGTTTCATTATTTCACACGTTAGGATCCATCTACTATATCAATTACACAAATGTATCTGGTTTTCTCCACTTCATGGAAGAGCATTGAAATATCGTAAGGATTGAATGCCCAAAAGCATATTTATAATATAATTTTTTTCTATGAAATGGGAAAAAAATGAGCATTTTGTTTAGGCTTAACCCTAGAAATACTCTGTAAGGTAACCAGCATTGAAATTTTCTTAATCACTTAAGGTTTCCAAAGTGGAGAATAGAAGTTTTATAACAATAATTGAGTGTCAAAAGGTGGCAAAGAAGGAAGAATCTCCTAATGTTTGGTTTAATACCTTGAATTATCCTCATGATATAGAGACATTCGATATTCCTCGTGAATAAGACCAGCAACCATGTTACAACGTACATAGGTGCTGTAGAAAGAAGGACAGGTTTCCGTCCAATTCTGTCGCAGAGGAAAGCGCCAGGTATGGGTGATATGAGATTCCCCAATTCAATTAAAGATACCACCCAAGAAGCATCGCTGTGAGATAAAAAGACATCCGCTCCCGGCTTCTGAAGTCTTGGAAGAAGTGGCGTCGTCCATACAAAGGAGCATCCTGCGCAGAATGCACTTAGAGAACCTAATAACAAAAACAAAAAAATTGTTAATTTTTTAAAATTATTTATCATTAATAATAAATAATCTCGTTGGAATTAATGGTTTTTTTTCAAGTGTGTGTTGTGATGTCTAAAAAATGCAAAAATAAATTAAAATAACTAAATCATTCAAATAATTTATTACTGTCTTACATAGGCTTTCTGTCTATGATATCAGAGTTATTTTATTTGGTAAGTATTTACAATACTTCCATTACCTTCGGTAATCTCGAAGTAAAAAATCTTATATTAATGTTAATAACGTTGAAATATAGCGTAGAAAAAAAATTATATAAAACAAAT
Source organism: Gerris buenoi (assembly GCA_001010745.2). NCBI lineage: Eukaryota > Metazoa > Arthropoda > Insecta > Hemiptera > Gerridae > Gerris > Gerris buenoi. Next base: position 1,022,990 of record KZ651082.1, on the reverse strand, counting down.
TAGTCAACCTCATAAGAAATCCTACCTGTTCATCATTAATAGTCTTAAATTACATATTTTGTTTTAATTATTTAACAACTTTAAAAAGAAAAATAGTCCTTTTTTTTCACAAAGAAGGGTAAAAAAACCAAAATACGGTGCCCTTATTATAAATTAAGGCAGTTTGGTACTTAAAAGGCTCTCGAGTATTCGACCTGAGCCCAAATGAGGAAATAAGCATCCTCGAACCCCTTACACATTTCCCGTTAGAAGGAAATAATTGCAGCGTTCTCTGAACCCTTCAGCTTCTCCTTGCCATTAAAAAGTGCTTTTCGCTTGATTTGTTTAATTAAAATGTTTTCCCTCTCGTGGTTCTTTCCTTTACAATTTTCTTTTTTTTAATTTTTAATTTCTCTTCTTTAATACAATATAATGGGACATTAAAAGAATGTGTAATTTACCTTTTTAAAAAAAAAAAATAATAATAATAAATAAATAATAAGCATTACGACTTTTCTTGGGAAATTAAAAACATTTTGTGTTATTAATTAATATGGTAATTTTATATTTTTAATTTAAGGATAATAATAATATGTTTAAGCAGAGCTACCATCTTTTAAGGTTAATTTATAAATAATGGAGATCAATGTATCCGAGAGGATACGGAACCTACTATAAACCGTCCATACACCAAAAAATAAACCGGAAAATGACATATTTTACTTTTTCTATAATTATTATTGTTTTAAATATAATTCTATAATTACAATAAGTGGATAGACCATTAAACAAACAATTAATGGTACAATTATAACCATTTTCCTTAATTATGTTTTATTAGCATCGTGAAAATGAAAATTAAAAACCCTCAATGCGTAGAGGTATTGTTNTTTTCAGAAAAAAACAACACATTTTTTTGCATTTTAAAAATTAAAAAAAGTTTATATTGAACGTCTGGTCGTTATCTTGGATAAGCTAATAAGCTAAATGTAAGTACGTAAAAAGAATAGATGAAAACTAAAAGAAGTACGTACGGGGTCATTGACAAAATTTCACTTCACTCGTGCAAAATTTCACACAAGCTCGTTTAAAATAAAATGCTTTTAGAGATTCTCTTCTATGTAACTTGTCCTAATAATTTATTAAATATGATGCTTTTTGGTGATTTATACTTGCTCATTATTTTTTATATGTGTATGTTTAATTTATAAAATATGCAAGGGAATATCGTATAAATCTCTTTTTTTCTCGTCCTATATTTCTTTGCTCGTTTTCTTCTTCGTGTTTTATATGAGAGAGCTTAACATTTTTAAAGGATATATTTTCATCTTGGAAACGCTTCCTTTGCGGGCTCCGGGCCCTTTCACCAAGTTAGCTTATTAGGAGAAAAAAAAATGAAAAAAAAAGTCCAAGTTAAAAAAGAGAAGATGGAAGAAAGAGAGAAAAAAGATATAGGATAATATATGGTGGTAGTTTGCCGAGGGTGGCTCTGGCTTCTGGGGAGAGGAAGGCATGATGAGTTATGGCGGAAAGGCGGGGTAAAACTGCCCCTCAGGGGGTTTATGCCTAGGCCAGACCCGCAAAACCTTCGCCAATAATCCGCCTAAATCAAGCTACAAGACCGCAACACAGATACAAACCAAACGTGTAATCATGCACGCCAACTTACCATGTGTTAACTAGTAGGAGAAACTTTGAAAGCTGTGTTAACCCCTAAACTCGTAAATACACATTTAAACAGATACGCCCTTATTAGGATGTTATGGCAAAGTGTGAGACCTAGTTGGTAGTACTTATCAGCTGTAGATTTCTCAAACTTTAGGTGATTGTATTGGTCAAAAGTTCTTATTTACGTTAAGTCTAACACCACTATCGTATACTTGAACAGTAGGAGACATTCGTTTTTGCAATTTCACACATGTATTCAGCAATATATTATTACTAGAATTCGTGTATTTCGTTATTATACATACCGATCGGCAAAAGTAATAGGCCATTCATGCACACTCGTTTACCAAACTATTATTTGTGTGGAAAATGTGTTTCTAAGATTAAAACGCGGTTAATTGTTGTTGGTTATTGAAACTGTTGGTTACTGGGGGAGGAAAACCGATCTTCTCACTATTTCTGTTTGCAATAAATCAATTGTTTTGCGATCTGATTTTTAAATAATTTTATGTGTCTCCGCAAATGCTTAGTCTTAGATTTTAAGGAGGGAGCCAGCGTGGCCGTGAGGATTCAATTTCTTACCCCCGTCTACCTGTCTAGTCCTGGTAATAGGACCTTATTCGTACTTATAGTTTCTAAGAAAAAGCTAATTACGATTTGGAACATCAGTCATCAGTCCAGCATTCGTAAGCATATCCGTTTTAATGCCCCCAGTGCTGAAAGTTAACTATGAAACAAATGACGTTTTTTTTTCTTTTAGAAGGAAAAGTTCAGAGCATCTATGCGTAAAATCTTAATTATCCTAGACTACGCAATGGGAAGATAACATCAAGTATGTTTTTAAGGGAATTAGCAAAAAATGTATAGTGCAGGGGTCTCCAATTTTTTTGGATAAAGGACCGGATCACGATATGATGGGTGTCTAAAGAAGGTCGAAGGTCGGATGAAGTACGCAACCCTCTGCGACTGGACTTGACAGTGGCAGGCAATATTCGGACAGGTACTATCAATTTCGGCCAAATAAAACTTCAATTAGACTCATACTGACCTTTCTTGATGCTTGAAATTGCATTTAATTATGGAGAACTTATAACTACGTATTCGCATAGGGAAAGGTTCATTTGCTAACTTATTTTGTGGCACGGGACGAATGAAAACGTCTCGAGGACCGTATCCGGCCCGCGGGTTGTAGTTTGGAGACCCTTGATGTAGTGGGTAGTGCCAATTAACTATTATTTTTCATTCACATAATAGTAATTCCTCTGTATACAAGCACTCAGATTATATTGATAGATGGAGTAAGGTGGGTCGTCCCTCAGGCCCTTTGATCTCCGTAATCAGTAGTCAGTAATGCCTAGTTTGGAAATCACTGTCATTGGGTATTTAGCACTTTTTGATTTGATCATTTTTCACAATCTTATCATAAAATGAAGGTATTCGACAAAATATATATATATATATTTTCCCCCCAGGGATTATGGGGGTATTGCCCCCAGATTAAAAACTAAAATTTATTTCTCTCTTTTCCCTCTGGGTATGATTTTTCTGAACTTGTATTCCTAATTTTATCGAAATTTGAGCGAATTTTATCGAAAAAACAGCTGTTCAGGCTCTATGTATATGTAACAACTGGCAGCCATGATTTAAAACATTTACATATTGACATTTCTTAAAAACCACTTTTTTGGACTCACGACGACCTTAAAACGTGTTAATCAATCAAAATCTCAAAATAGAATTTTGGCGCCATCGCAATACTCTATCTATATATATACTACTAAAATGAAATAGAGAATTGCAATAAAGGACCTATGTAGTATAAGGGAATAGACATGCCTGAGGCGGTATAGAGTTAGATTGGATTTGGTATCTGGGTGATCGAGAGGTTCAAATCGTCTCCCTTGGTGCTAACATAGAAATCTCTGGATTTAATTACGGTGGACAAGACAAACTTCCATGGAACGAGTATACTACAATTACGCTGTGAATCAATATGAAGGCCAAGACAAATAGACAGTAAATTAATTAATATAACGAGTTTAATTCGTTATACAATTGTGTAAATTTTCCTCTTAACTTATTTTATATGTTAATATGTATTATATAATAATTAATATGTTGTTAGTCATGTAGGTAGAACCAATGCGAAGAAATATTTCTATAATATCGATATATTGCAGATGTGTATGTACCTAAATGTTTGTTATTACAGAGGTAAGGTATGTTTAAGGTCAGAGGTTATGTACTGTATATAATAAGGTTTAATTCATGTTGGATTAACAATTGTAATTGCAAATATGTTAATGCCAATTATAATTTATTGAAATATTTATTTAAATATAAGCTTAAATATAACTACAATTATTTTAGGCTTTTCGTGTTAAACCTTCCTAACAACTATCTACCGTATTAATAGAAAGTATGTATCTACGCAAAGTACGGCCCGCCACATGGTTTTGAATAACCCATACAATATATTTTTTTTTCTCTCTATCTTACAGGTGAAATTATTTAAATAGAAGGAAGAGAAGAATAGCAGGAATATCATTTAAATAGAATTATTATTGTATAAACGTTGAGATTAACACCTTTCAAAATTTTTAGCAATTTCTTGTTAAATGGACTTCTTTTAGGTGTATTAAAAACAAATTTATTTAGTTTTTCATAAAATAAGACGTTTCGACCCTTATAGGGTCATCTTCAGTCATCGGTTTTTAATATATTTTGGGTGAAATAAAAATCTATCTCCATAAGAGAGTGTCTTGAAAATTAGAGTTAAAAAATTTAAAATTTATAATAATTTAAACATTATTAAAGGTCACAAACACACGTTACTACAAACAAACAAATTAAATGACTAGAATATAACATGTTTTTTAAAATTTCTAGTGATGTTAAAACATAAAAAGAAATAGTAATAAATTCATCTTATATATACAGTAGTCACCGCTTAATGTGATCACGGTTAATGTTATCAACCGCTTAGTGTGATTTAAATGGCTTGGAACGGGCCCTCCCAGTACCAATGCATTAAAAAATATCCGTTTATTGTTATCGGAATTTCGTTTATTGTGATCAAAGTCAAGTCGAGAACGTTGAATTTTTTTAATATAATTTTCGGGGAAACGACTACAGCTGCGGCAAACCGAGAAGCGTTTCGTCTAAACACCCAGGATTCTCAGAAAGTATACCTCACGCCTCCTTTCCCTTCCTCTATATTACTACATAGACATAAAAAAACATCTAAACATACATTTCTCCACCTATTTCTACGACATTTTACTTATACAGAGGTTTTATTGCTATACAGAAACTCCGTTGCAGTTTCTATTGAAATTTATACCGTAATTATTATAGTATACTACAACTTACTATGTATACTATAGTACGAGTAATACTTACTATAGAACTTAATATACTATAGTAATACTTACTTTAGTACAAATATAGTNTATTTCCGGCGCAAGTCATTCTACTTTTTGAGAGAAATTTCCACAAAGATATATTATTGTATAATATTTCTAGTCAAAAATATATTATTTAGGGACCAAAACCTTTTGAGGATTAGAAGTCATTCACTGTCTAACGGGGCACGAAAACCCAATGTTCGAACCTTCTACTAGGTAATAAAAAATTGTTTGTTTCATTATTTTCCGGCCCGCCTAGATAATTTTTTATTTTATCTGGCCCTCCCCTTAAAAGTTTGCCCATGTCTGAATCTACCCAGTGTATAGTAACACCTATCTAGTAATAATAACACCTCTAATAGTAACACCTATCTAGTAATAATAACACCTACCTAGTAATAGCAACTATCTATCAATAGGAATATATACCTAGTTATAATTTCACCTACCTTTTAATTGTAACTATGTACCTAACATAACACCTATCTAGTTATAGTATCTTTCTACCTAGTAATAACTATCTACCTATTAATAGCGATTATTTACCTATTAGTCAACTATCTATAGTAATAAATAAAATAGTAGCTACCTATTTATTAATAGTAACACCTACCTAATAACAGTTACACCTACCTAATAACAGTAACACCTACCTACTAATTGCTACTTGTACGATGGTATATAGTCTAAGATGTTTCGATTTAATACATTATTTGGTTTAATGGCATTACTTAAATAAACTATTAATTAATTACTATGATTTTTAACGATAAATCCAAGTTTTTTTTTTTAATATTTTCACTTAAACATATAATTTACTCCTAATGTACCTATTTCTAAAGTAAATTGTTGTATTCGTTTAAAAGTTAGTTTTATACGGTCATTTTATTAGAAATAATGTGACTAATAATAATTCTGGTTAGAAATAAAGTTAACTTTTTAAATAGTTAGATATTGATATTGAAACTTACTTTGGAACATTGCAACAAACTTAAAATACTTCTTGCCTCTTGCAATATTCACTATTGAAAAGTTTAAAATTTGTTTTATCTATGGAGTAGAGTTCAGTGCGACCGGGAGCACAGGAAACTATATCCTCTAGGCTTGGCAGCCTTTATTACTAGCTCATCTCCTAGCCTCGCCTCTTTAGTGCTTCCAAGAACAAAATTATATGGGCTTTATACCGCTTGCAGCTACTTGAGCCCGGCAAACTCTTTAATAATATACCCTTTCATCCATTCAATTTAACTTTGTCCGATAAACTTGCACTATCTACTTTAATTAAATTTGAAATTATCTTCAAGTTTTAATATTGAAAAATCAATGCTTGCTCTTGATAAGCCTTCATAAGTAATAATTATACTTTGTCTTTAACAATAATTACGATTAGCGCGTACTTTCATTTAACTCCTTGGTTTTGTAAATTATTTTCTTGTTACTTTGCTCGTAATATGCTTGTTGCTTTAAGATTATTTTAAATTCATTAAACTAATTTTATTTTATTTTAGTAGAAAAGTATTTAAATTTTTCACGATGCAATGCTTTCTTTTCATGGTACGTTTTACCCTGAGTCAAACCATACTTACTATATCATATATACATATATATATATATATATATATATATATTACTTTCTGGTAAGTTCTAGTCTCACAACTAAACCTATTTCGTTTTACTTTAATTTACGTTACATTACTTGCGTTCTATATTATATTATTAATGTTTATGAGATTGTGAAGCCAGATGCATATGTATATTATTAAACAGACTACCTATTAGTGTGGGTGGCACTTAGCTTCTTTAGGAAAACAATGAACTACCCAGCAATTAGCAAAATCGGTCTCTAGGGCCTTAAAAATTGATTTTGGGTGGAATTGTTCTTTTACGCATGTGCAGTGGCTACTATAAGTCCGATTATAATGATATAAGTTCGGGGCCATTGCACAATCCTTGAACATTTTATCGAAATTGGATTGAAATTTTGGCAAGGAGCTCACGTTTTCACTTGCGCAGTGGCTACGACTAATACGATCATGATAAAATTCACATGACATCATTATACGTTCAATCCTTAACTATCTTCTAAATTTGAGCGAAATCAGAGCATTAGGTCGCGAGAAATTGACGTTTGAAGGATTTTAAGTTTGTACCTGCGCAGAGGCTACTATTGATTCACGAGCGATGAAGTTATGCGTGTGGTAAGGATTTAAGGATTCGTGGAAACACTGACCAATAGACAGTCAGGCACGAAATTAAATTTGTCTATATCGTAAAATACTGGTGCAAAATTTTGTATTTTGGAGGGAATGCTTCCGGTACTATACCAAGTTTGGATACAGAAAATTGGTAATAAATTATATTTTGTAAACTTCAGTAAACACATAATACTATTAATGTTACATTCATTCCGATTAACATTTCACATGCATCTTATAGCATCTTTGATTATATTATTATGTTAGCTCTCAAAATGAAAGTATATTGTTGATACAAGATTATTCAAGTACTAATAAAATTAATTTAATTGATTTACCAGCGACTCGAGTTGAACTTGAAAACATGTAACAATGTTTGCTTTAAGCCTGAGATTAGTTTCTAGTTGGATTAAGATTAGCGCTAATTATTTTGAACTGCTGAGCCCGTACTGCTGGCAGTAATTTGCTTAATGAGCTCAATATTTGCACTGCGGTATTTTGAGTCTAGTCTAGTTGTTTGAACACCAGAATTTATTTACTTTAGCTTATTTTACTAATTCCTCTACGTTCTGTTTACCTAAATTCTGCGCGTTTATTACTCGCATGTATAGTCTTCTTCAGTTTTCTTAATCCTACTTTAAACATAAGTAATATTTTCTCAAGAATAATAATTGTTGCAAACATGTATTGTTAATTAACAACACTTATTAATTGAAGTTATTATAAGAAAATGAATTCATTTTCTTTTAATTGAATAGCTAATTGCTATAAATATATAATATACAAACAAATACATACATTATGTAATAATAATAACGTATTGAGGAACCTTTTTTGAATTGCTACTATTTGATGTTGCTATAATAATTGAATGAATGTAATATGTATTCATTTGTTTTTACAATATTATTATTTTTATTAATAAGGCTTTTTTCTTTGTTACAGGTAAGCGTTTGGGATTAAAGCTACGTCGGACCTTTTGACTTATTATGTAAGCAATAAATATTATTTAACTATAATTAAACGATTGATTACTATAGTATGAAGAATTGAAATTTATTACACGTCAATGTTTAATGACTAGTACTAAATGCCATTAGTGTTTATATAAGAGATTTATTCAAAGAAATCTCTATGTTACATTGTAAACAAAAGAACAATCATATGTTTTTTGTGTTTGTACAAAATATATAATATCTATAATACGAGTATATATGTGTGTGTGTGTGTCTTATTGTGGTTAATATTATAGAATAGATAAGATTTAATATAATTTAATATATTATTTTCCACGTGAGTTACTTTGGAACTGTTCCAAGGCTTGTTCTATGAGGTACATTATTTCCACGTTTCTAGTTTGGATAATTTAGTTGTAAAATGTGGATAAACCAGTTTGTATTGTTCTTAATGTATTCAACAGCGATTTTATAACTTTAAGAACAGTTTAACTATTAAATATTTTATTCTGTTAATAGTCTTAGCTAACACATAATCTAACTGATTCTTTTTGTTTAAATAATTTATTTTATCCACGAGATAAGTCAGCTGTTTATAAAGTTGTGTAGTTATTTAGAAGTTATACTTAATAATACTTAAAGAGCAAATTGATAAGTTAATTTGAAATTGTCCAAATATAATTGTTGAAAGTAAGACTTAGTAAAGGTCTTAATATTTTATTTTCCAAATTTATACAATCTTTTATTCTTGGCCGCGTATGTTCATCCTAATATTCTGCTTGTGAGGTTATATATTCGAGTATTATTGACGTTTTTAAGAACATAGTTCCACTTCTCGCCCATTTATTAATGGATGCATACATGATTCCATAGCCGGCACTTTTTGCTTCCGAGCTTACCGAAGGTAACGGAAGCTATGTGATCGTTCTGAAGAGCGAAAAATTTTTAGGTAACCGATTTCAAAAATTCCAAGACAGAAATCCGTTTCAGACATCAGAGATCATTTTTGCTTCCGTGTCTGTCTGTCGGTCTGTCGTTCAATTTTAGCGAACCACCATACCTTAAAAACTGCACTTGATGAAATTTGGGTGGTAGGTAATAATTAGCCCATTGTTGGTCCCATATAAGTTTTAACCTTTTGTGCCTAGTGCCTAATCGTTTCTATTCCACGGGTGCACAAACATACATTTATTTACACCTATAGCTTCAAAAGTACTAATCTGATTTGAATGAAACTTTTATAGTTTATAGAAAGTAACCCGAAGATAGCTCCAGATTAATTTGAACTGACTACATTCTTTAACTTTTACTAAATTAATACTTTAATTCTTGTAAAATATCAAACAATTTTGACTCATTAAAATAAATTGGTTAGGCGTGAAGTCTCACGTAAAAAGGGTTTCGTTGGTATTGTGAAACAAAATTAGTAAGGGGGAGTAGGGGGAGTTATACGAAAAATTTCGATGT
>KZ651082.1:980770-1012573 GCA_001010745.2 Gerris buenoi | reverse complement strand
GTGTGCGCGTCAAAACGATCTTTAATACTGGTAAGTTTCACGCTTTTATCTCTTTTGCTTCAGAAGTTAATGGAACCGTACAGAGTGACAGACAGACAGAAAGACAGACACATGAACGAAACTATAAGGGTTTCTTTTTTTTGGTTTTACCAACGAAACCCTAAAAAAACGGGGGAAACAATTAAACCAATTAGACAATAATGGCTTGTAAAGAATAAATACAATAAAGTACGAGGATAGGATGCGAGGAAGCTATGTGCCACACCAATTGGCAGTCTATTTTCTCTGGCGCTCGTTATTACTACTTTCCCTCTTATTTTGCGCTTTTTTCTAATATTAATTTTGACGCTTAAACCAAAAATCTTGATATTCTTTGCCATCTTTTTAATAATACAGAGAAGATGTTATTTAACTTGGGAGATTTTCAGATAGTCTGCAGCAAAGAAATGATACCTTCCTTGTATCTGCACACTTGAAAGTTTTACTGAAAAAGCAAAAAGCTGGGGTTTTTTTTATGCCTTTCAAATTAGTCCGAATCTTGTGCCTCTTGATGGCGTCAAGAGGCAGCTTTGAAGGCGTCAAGTGAAGGCTTTGTTTAGCTTTTAAATAAGGCACACTAAAATCTACTAGTCTTCTGTCAACAATACTCATGATTGACTATTTTGCTGATGTAAGATATCTCTTTCAAGCTACCATTCTATTTTTAGACTGTCTACTTAATTAATATTTTTAAATGTTTTACTTAAACTTATTCAAAATATTTTATATTAGAATTATGAAAGATAATATTTAATTATATCCCTATATATTTGCGAGAATGGATAATCCTTAATAATGTTCCCATCTTATCTATATGGTAAGAATAATCCACTTTACTTTTGATTTCCCTAAAAGATTATGATTCCCTTTTTGGGGTAAAAATTTTGAACTATAGGATTCTATGGAGAGCTTTTTTAAAAACAAAAAAAGGGGTGAGTATTTTTTTTAAAAAAAAAAGAATATTCACGAATAAATTTAAATTATTCTTTGTGGGCTATTTTGCTTCCGAGCTTACCGCAAGTAACGGAAACTATATCATTGTTCTGAAGAACAAAAATAATGTCTCCGATTTCAAAAAATTCTTAGACAGAAATCTGTTTCACACATCAGGGAATTTTTTTTGTTCCATGTCTGTCTGTCAGTTTGTGGGAAAATTTTTTCGAACCAACACATCTTAAAAATTATACACGCTCTATTTTAATGAAATTTAGACGATAGGTAAAAATTAGCCCATTGTTGGTCCCATATAAGTGTGAACTTGCTATGTCCATTTGTTTCTTTTCCACATGCGCACAAACATACATTTATTTTCACCTATATCTTTAAAAGTACTCATCTAATTTTTACCAAATTTGGTGGTTTATCGAAAGTAGCCCGCAGATAACATCATGTTAATTTTGTGCTCTTTAACTTTTGCTAAATTGGTACTTTAATTCATGTAAAAAAAATCGGGTACGTGGTACCTCGGAACTTTTCCTCACTTTAGAGGCCACTAAAGTGGCCTCTCCTGCTGCTCCTGCTGCTTCACAGCAGGAGGGAGCAGCATTAGACTGATGTATTATCATTCTTAAAAAAACAACTTATTTTTAATAACTAAATTTAATTTAATTATTTAAAGTTTGGCGGTATTTTGACAGAGGTAAACAAACTTTGACGTCATCAAAATTATCGCACTAATAAATAATTATATTCACTTGTAACTTTTAAACTAATTAATAGAATTTCATCGGTTTTTTTTTTATTTGTTCCTTAATTTTTTACGGTTCCAACGATATAAGTCAAAAACCTATAAGTAATTTCAGTATTATTAACTGTCAAAGTTTAAAAATTTATAACTTCAAAATGGCGGCCAATATCAAAATGAAATTTGGCAGGCTTGTTTGTCATACAGAGAGGTACATTCGTGCGGAATTTCAACTCGATCAGGACCATTTTAGATTTATTACGATTTTTTGTAAATTTTTGCTGACTAAGCAAACTGGGTTCAAGATGGCGGAAAAAGTTGATTTTCCGGGCGGCACAACTACAGGTTAGGACTGATTTTTCTGCCAAGTTTCAACTCTCTAGGTTAAATACCTTGGCCGCTACGATGATAACACACATACATACATACGCCATGCTGAAAACCACTCAGGAGGTCTTAAAAACACCTAAAACGGATAATTCCGTTGAAATCTCGAAAAAAAAATGTTTGGTGAAAACAATACTTTTCCTACTATTAGTAGTGAGGAAAAGTAATTAAAAAAACGGGGGAATGATTAAATAAATTAGACAACAATTGGCTTGTAAAATAACTATTTTTTTCTATGGCTCGTAAAAGTATAAAATTAATAAACTACGTACTAAGATGTGGGGAAGCTATGTGCCACACTAATTGCAGGCTATCTATTTATAAATATAAATGCATAATAGAAGTAAACAATTATTTTACTCGCAATTAAGTATTAGTCGTGTACAACTTAAAACATTAAAATAAAAAGATGGCTCATGTTTCCTTGCAGAATTATAAAAAATCATCCACTTATTTGTTTCTTACATATTACATAAACAATTACCTTTTGTTAATATAATTTGTTAACTATTATGTAATAATTAACCTTTTCGAGGAACAATAATATGTAATGAACGATTCAATTTTTATAATTTAGTAGTTCTTTCTCTTTCTTATTAAATAAAAATAAAAATGATGAACCATACATATAAGTAAATGTTTTATTAAATAAGATACATAGATGTAAAATTGGAAACAATTAGACACAATTTTAGATTATATTTCTAATTCGTTTATATTTAGCTCGGCATTATCACTGTATAACCTTCACGAAACAATTAACTATTCCTTTGAAAATTTTACTATTTTATAAGAATAATATTTAAAATTGTTTGTAATTTTTCCTTCATTTTAACCTGAAGACGAGGTAATAATGTATTCCATTCGTTATGTACACATAGGAATTAGTGATGGTTCGACAAGAGATAAAATACACACGAGTCTGAAATATAATCAACGTTGTTGCAAGGTCGCTTCTTATAATTCTGCGTTAATTCCAAATGAAATAGATCGTAATCTCCTTTGTCTTCTATCTAAATTGTATTTCATTTTAGACATCATTAATTGTGATATATTTTAGTTGGTAGTAAAAAGAAATAAGATAAAATTTAATTACTATATGGATTGTGTGAAACTATTAAATTTAATTTTTTATTTAAATGATTAAAATGTAATTATGACGTCTTATCACACTGTCTGTAAATATGACGTCATTTATATTTGATTGATGTGTGAATTTAAATAGTTTAGGAATAGCAGTAACCATTGGAATTTCATATTTTTAATATTTAGAAAAGTAAAAATTCACATTTATGCTTATAAGTCTTAAGGGACAAATTTTGACTAAAATTAAAGTGTCCTCTATTGTCTTTCAAATTTTTTCAATCGATGGGCTTAGTTTGTATATCAAGAACTTTAATGTTGTGTAATTAGTAGTGAGGCATATAGCTTCCTCATATTACTATTGGATGAATGGTCACGGTCACACGATTATAAACTAATTTGGTCCAACTAGGCATTGAATTCTAGTAGGGTTACATTTTATCTGTAGTCAATATTAAAAATGTGCTCGGATGTTTGAAATTATTCTTCTTCAAAATTATTCAAGCAATATGAATAGTTTAACTACATATTTTATTTATTTATTGTAAGATAATTTAGTATGTAAGTGCTTTCTATTATAGTTCTGCATGTAGCATCCTTAAATTAATTTGTCAGTACCACATTTTTACCACTTCTAATTCTACTGAATCAAGTTATAATTCTTTGACCGATGAATCTCAATAGAGAAATTTTCACTCACTACAAATTTTAAATTTTTTTAAATACTTTACTCCTTGTCTAGGGCAATAGATGGTATATAGCAATTGTAAAATTGATTTATCTTCAGAGCTTACCGAAGACAAAGGATGCTATTCGATCAGTATGAAGAACGAATTTTTTTTTATGTCTCCAATTTCAAAATATTCAATGACAGAAATCTATTTTATTTATCAGGGAACATTTTTGGTCCCCGTGTCTGCTTATAAATAGTTTAAATTTTGCGAACCAACTTATCTTAAAAATTTTACTCGTCCCTCGTTCGATTTTAATAAAATTTTGATGGTGGGTCATAATTAGCCCATTGTTGATCCCTCTTAAGTTTCAACCTTTCACGTCCATTGGTTTCCAGTCACAAACACAACATAACTTTATTTACACCTATATCTTTAAAAGTACTCATCTGATTTTTATGGGATTTGGATGGTTCGACAAAAGTTGCTCCAAGTTAGCCACTGATTAATTTTCGACTGTCTCCGCTTATTAAATTTAGCTAAATTGATTCTTATATCCATGTAAAAAGTCAAAATAATTTTGAAAAATTTTAATTTTTGATATTTGATAAATTTGACAATAATTGATTGTAGAAGCAAAAAAACAATAAAGTATACGAAATATGACGTGACCGAAGCTATGTGCCACACTAATTGGCAGACTATTATTACGGATTTTAATTTTTTAATAATAATAAACATAAAAAAATGTGATCTGATCAGATCTTAATTATACTTATTGTGAGTATCGCTAAAAGAAATATGATAAGATGTATACCATCGCCTGATTCATACCATATAATCTAAAAATAGGCCCACTTTCAATCCTTTTAGCTTGTTTACACTTCAACAGAAACTAAAAAAATCAGCTATTAGTTCTCAATCAACAGTTTTTGTCCATTAAACATTAATTTATACAAAGTCAGTTCCACTGAAAAGCTACTGTCAATATATGATCAAAGATGTTATCTAAATAATTTTAGTGTTATGAAAAAAAAAAAGCCATTTTTATCGTCTGGTTCATTAAAGAAACAGTCTAACAGTTAACAGACTAACAGTCTACCAGTTAGAAAGACCATCACAATTATGATTACTCGAAACAATTAATACTAAAGTAATTAAATCGGTAAATAATACCATGTCATGTTGTGAAACAAAAAAATAATAATAGATGTGATAGAACGATCTAATTGAATCAAATAAATGATCATCAATATACTGTCATAATTTTATGTAATTAAAATGGACAAGGTTTAAGAGTAAATATATAATGTTTTTTCCCCAAAGGCCTTGACAAATCAGTGTTTTTTTCATTATTCTTTAACTTAAATTTATTTTTACAAGGAAATGTTGGCACATAACACATGCATTTCGAATATTCACATAAGAATTATAATTTTAAAAGTTATTTAAGAGTTTTTCCTTTTATCAGTATAACGTTTATAATGATATTTTCTCAGAACCAAGTTACAAATTGTTATCATCTTTTGGCAGCATTTCAATATTTATTAAAAATTATTCTCAGGGTCGGATAAAGAAGGGTTTGAGAAAGGACTTGATAGGTATTCACTAAGGGCCAACAACCTTTAAAAGGCCACAAGTAAAGGGAAAACATTTCTCCCTTTCCTTTTTATAAATGTGTGCAGATAGAATTCTTTCTCTTTAAAGCCATACAAATATACGACGATTGATCATTCACCTCCCGATACGACCCTGGGAACCAATTTTCAAAATTTCACCACAATAAAAGCTCATTTAATAATTTTTTTTTTTTTCACTAAATAAGAAAATGAAAGACACAAAAGGATTTGGAAAATAATTTAATATTTATTTGACTTAATTTTTTTTAAATAAAAATGTTACAGTACAAATAAGTGTTCTGCTAATTTGTCGTAGAAAAATATATGTAGCGCTGTTATTTGTCCAATTCTTATTGTAGTAAATTAATTATTATTGCAGTATGTTTAATTTAATTGTTTATTAATATACAAGTTAATAAATTACTTAAATATTTATTTTACTTACTAAATATAGCGGCTAAATACTGTCGTAAATGTGAAGAATTCATGATGATTCACTTAATTTTATTAAGTGAAGAGCTTCAGTTAATTTTTTGCTTCGAAGTCTTCTTTTGTTCCTTTTTCACTAATTAACTGCACTTACTTAATCATTTATAATGCATTAAAATGACTTTGGTCTTTTAGTTTATTATCACTTACATAAATGTATCTTATTATTATTAATTGATAAACAAATTACATAGCTTTGAAATTAAACACAATAGTACAACGGACATGATTTTATAAAGATTACGGAGTTTTAGATTTTATGATATACTTATATATTTCAAAGTCATTAGGGTGATTGATTTTTTTTTTTTTATTGAAAACAAAAATAAGTTGATATTTTATAGATAAAACATAGTTAAAATTTAAAGAAAATAAATATCTGTTTGTATTTATAAAACTTTTTTTCTTATTTAACTCTACATCTTTCAGTTGCTTAATTAATTTATTAATAAATAAATATTTGTTAATGGTGGGATAATGCAAGTAAAAATGTTCATTCAAAAGTACAACAGTAAATAAACCGTACTATGAAGAAAACTCACGAATATATTACGAACTATTATTAGATAAACAAATTATATTATTATGAATAACTGCCCCATNTCAATATATATATATATATTAGTATGTGTATCATAATAGTAATATATATAGTAATTAAAACAATTTTAACATTGCTAGGCACTTAGACAGATCATAGAACAATTTTAACGTTAGAACACTTTAAATTATGGTAATGACGTAGTTGTAATAAATATGAATATGTATTTCCCCAACAAACTAGAAGTTATAAACAATAATGATAAATTGCATTTGAAACTATCAAGCAATATTTCATTGTCTCTAGCAAATGGATGTGAGATAATACTAAAATGCTGAATGGAAATTTTAAACTACTTTAGAAGACGACTTTCAGACTCTCCATTTTTATCAATGCCGAATAAAAGGTTTATCAAAATTCGTCGAAGATTCACTTAAAATAAACAATCGGAAAATGTTTTCCGTTTTGTTTATCTTATTTAAGAAGTCCTACTTTTCGCTTTTTACTTTTTGTTAACAAAACGTGTTCATTGTCTGTTATTGCTGATAGACTAAAAGCCGAAATTAGTCGAATTAGTGAACATTATTACATTTATCTTTCTAATTTGACTATTGTACAGTAAATAATAAATGTACTATCGACAATGTTAAATAATGATATTAAATTTAAGGATTTCGAGCGTGGGTAAGTCAAAAGTAAATGGACGTTTCGGAGAATTTATTTTTTTATTTAATTTATAATACATTATTGGTCAATTCTGTACTCATAATTTTATTGTAAAGTAAATTGAGATAATTATATCCAATAAATGGCCCAATTAATGTAGTATAAATATTATTTATTATAGATACAATTATATAATAATATTATAATATAACTATGAGTAATATTGACTAAGTTATTCAAGAACTTATTTATACTGTTGTTGAAGTTGATAATTAAAAATATTCCCTCGCCTATATTGATTTAACAATAAGGAAAACCAATTATAATATTCTAGATTCTAGAAATTAAGATTAATCAGAGTTCCAAAAAATCAAGCAGGCCCCAGATCATCAAGAGACATCATAAACAATCTATCAGTGAATTTCTATTTTGAAATTGGGGTGCAGGTGGAGCTCTCTAGTATAAATATGAAGATAGCAGAGGAGATTACATGATCCAATTAGACATAAAAATCTTAATCTTAACAATACTGACTATTTGATAGAACCAATTTACTATTTTAATACTTTAAGTATATGTTATTAATTCTATAAAGATTTTGTTCTGGAAATAAAAAATATTGTCATCATTTTAAAAAAAATAGGTCTTAGACTAACTTTCCCATTTAATCTCGATCCCGTATCCATTAAACTTTTTCTGCTTTTACTTTGCTGTCGAATTTCAACAAAATCAGATTTGTTTTCATGAATAACTTGGAAACTACATTTTTCTGGAAAAACGGCTTATATCTTTAAATTCGTATTCAAATAGACTAAATATTAGAATTTTTTAATCAAAATCGTCGGTTTTTCAAAGTTTTGAGGAAGAATTCCCCCAAATTAGGGGCTAAAATTCATTTTTCGATCAAATTTATTTCTCGGGGTATGACTTTTCTGAATATTTGTGTAAAATTTTCTGTCCACGCGTCTGCCCAGACGACTGACAACACAATTTTTTTTTACTTATCGGTCCGAGACAACTCAGGCAAACTTTCTTGTATACGAGTCATAATTACTTGGCTTAGTGTTTTCCATTTATTAGTTTCGAGTTTATTATTGAACATTAACTATAAAAAATGTATCATAAAAATAACTTCTCTGCGGGGAATAGAACCCAGCCTCTCTCCGTCTGGGTTTAAAGCTGTCTTCTCATGAACGATGTCTACGGATTCTGTTTCTTTTTTCCTCAATTTGATTTGATTATTTGTATGAGATTTTTTTGTTGCCTCTGAGGGATTCTTGTCCAATACTTCAATGTTAAGAAAGGATTGTGGTGAGTGACATTAACATTTGGCTGCTCCAATACTTCCATGTTAAGAAAGGATTGTGGTGAGTGACATTAACATTTGGCTACGCTGACCTCTTTGTTATCTAATATTATATAGCATTTAAATTGAGAGTAAATGCCAATAGAATTAATGAACCTGACAGCCTCTTACCTTATTCATTTTTTTTTTTTTAACCAAGTTCAAATGTAATATATACATAATTATAGTTCAGAAATATGTTTCTACCTATAATATCTATGAATGGTAGTATGGATAGAAGCAATTTATTTGATCATAAAATAACTTCTTTAATTTGTTATCTACATTTCTATTGTGCAAAAGAACCCTTTCCTGTTGATCATCTATTACTAATCCTATTGAGATCGTTCTGATTTTATTTTAACTCTTCAATTTTAGATTCAACTAAGTTTTAAATGATTTACTTAACTGTGACGATGTTTTCATAAAAGTACATAGAAATCGAACCATTAAATGAAGAAGGAATTTTAAAACGTTTGAATCCATTGAAATCCCAGAGTTAGTAAAAAGAAGCTACCATCTATCATTACATTTTTTTATTTATTCTCACGTAAATTAGATTATAAAATTAAAATGTATGCTGACAATTCATTATAAATCAATTCTTAATGTCATATATACCATAAAGTTACCATGAATCCATTTAATAAAGATGAAAACTTTCCTTATATTTGTAATATGTAATAATAAAATATATTTTGTATGTAGAATCATTAATTAGATTTACCGTAATATTAAAAACAACAATTTTAAATAATGGAATACTAAGTACAATAATAGTTTAATAAGTAATATTTACCTTTTTGATTAATAATGTAGTATATCCTTTGAATATAATCGATAAATTAATTCTTCGGCGAATATTATGGTTATTTTATTATTATCATTCTAATTTAGCAATGTTGTTTAAGCATATGATTCATTCAACAAGTGGTAACTCGAATGTAAACAAATCAACAAATGTTCCCATGTGGATTTTATTAGCAAGGGATATTCTTAATGATTTTTAATAAACGAAAGGCTTTAAAAGGGATTAAGGTGTGATTTAAGGTGTTAGTTATTGAATGTTATGAAGGTCAAGGGTGTCGCGAGGAGGGCTTGGAAGGGCACGTTGAGCCTGTTGCCTTGGCGGGAGAAGAGACGATAGGTTAGCGGGATGCTGAGTACGGGGCATGCGGGTAGGAACTGAGGCTGAACCACGGCACTGTTCGGGGGGTCGATAAGACTGCTTCAACACTCAACACTGGAACCTCGTTACGTCAACCTTGGCTCTAGCCTCTCCTCCTGACAGTGAATGGTCCTCAACCAAGATAACCAACTTGACACTGACACTAGAATATTAGAGACAGAATATTTTGTATAAAAAACCATTTATTACTAGAGAATGTGCCAAACTAGATTTAGTGCGTTGACAGCGCGGGAAAAACAAGTAAATGGGGTAGGGAGCCAATGAGGGCTTAAGATTTACCCTCTGGATAACCATATAAGAAGGTAAATGTGTGCTTATTTTTCCCCTTAGAGGTAAGCCAATGTGTGTGTCACTCGATTTCCCGCGGTGTCAACACACTAACTCTCGGCACAGACTGTAAGGTTTTGCCTTTAGTCAACTTCACGATTAATTGAAAATTGGACTGACAGTTAAATCAATCAACTGTCTTTTAGCTGTTTATCGCAAGTTTTATTATTGTTTAAGCCAAATTATTGTGAATGAATTGTCAGCAAACCTTTTACATTTTTAACCTTATTTACGTGAAATAATTAAAAATAGACCACCAATTAGTGTGGCACATAGCTTCCTCGCATCCTATCATGTATATTATTGTTATATTAACATGATTGTTATTTTACATTAGTGTTGTAATGTTTATTGTATAAATACTATTAATAGTTTTTGCGATTTTTAACACTTCATAGCGGTGTCGCTGTTGTTTTTACTAAAAAAATTGTATTTTATAATAATAATATAATTATATTGTAAAACATGTCTCATTGAATAGAGATGAAGTTTGATTATTTCCCGACTTAAAATTCCCATTTTAATAATTTGAAGTTCACGTTTACGCGATCGTTGCGCGTGAACGCTTGGTCGGATAACGTTGTCCAACGAAATAGTCCTGGGCATTGGTAAAATGAACATGTCTACCAAATTTCATCAGAAATTGGTCAACATTTACTCAAGTTATGTCGTCGCACGTTTCATGACTCGCGGACACACAGACCGACCGACAGACACAGAACTAAAAATGTTCCCTGATGTCTGAAACGGATATCTGTCTTGGAATTTTTAAAATCAGATACTTTAAATGTTTTCGTTCACAAAGGTGAACACAATGCTTCCTATACCTTCAGTAAGCTCGGAAACAAAATCGGTCCAAGACAACTCAGACAAACTTTCTCGTATACAAGTTTATAATTACTTAGCCCAGTGTTTTCCATTTATTAGTTTTAGTATGTACATTTAATTATTATTATATATTTTATTAAAATGTATAGTAAAAATAGATTCTTCTCGGCGGGGAATCGAACCCTGCCTCTCTCTACTCGCGTTTAAATCTATTTTCTCAGGAACTAGATTTTTTTTTCGGGAAAACGGCTTACAACGTTAGGTTTCTATTTAAATGGACTAAATCAAAATCGTCGGAGCTGTTTTTAAAAAAATAATGTTTTTGTGGTGTAGCGCCTCTCATATTTGGAACTTAAGTCCATTTCTCGATTTCGCCTTGGGATATGATTTTTCTCAACATGTATGCCAAGTTTTGTCAAAATCGGCCCAGTATTTTAGGCTCCATGCGTCTGCACTGACAGAAGACGAAGAGAAATTTTTTAGAAACCACTTTTTTTAGACTCGGGGACCTCAAAACATATAAATCCGTCAAAATCTCAAAATCGAATTTTCGCGCCTTCACAATATTTTTTCTTTATACGAGAAAGTAAAGAAGGTAATGGCAGACGATTGCTTCTTTTTACTAACTCTGATACGTAGTGTGTAATAGAAAATCGATATATTATTTAAGTTCGATATATTATAGAAGTTCGATATTGAGAATTCGATGGATTCAAACGTTTAAAAAATTTAACATTTCTCTTACATTTTCTGGTTTGGTTTCAATGTAATTATGCTCACGTGATCAAAAATATTTCTGCTCCAAATTAAACCTTATTACGAACCATATTAAATCCATTGTTAATCATTTCTTTTATCTACTCACGGCAGCAAAATTAAGCATTGTTGTACTGTTTTCAGTCTGCAAAATGTCATTTTTCTTGATTCTTTTGAATAAAGTGTTATCAAAATATCAAAGTGTCAGCAAAATAACAAACAGGCTGTCACATTTTAAGAAAATTTTACTACAAAAAGGTTACTTCATCGCAGGTTATAAACACTCCCACATTGTTTATTTTTATATATTTAAGCGTAATATTCTGCTAAATAGCTATACCTTTTTTGAAAATAACTTAAATAATTATAGGGATAAACAAATTTTACTATTTTACAATGATTATTTAAAAAAAAAAAAAAAAAAATCGCTAAAAATTGAGATAAAAAACAGTTGTTAGTAAAAAAAAGTGGCAACATTGTTTTGCCTTTGTTTTGTTTTCTTGATGACTCAAACTTTCGTTTCTTTACAACTTTAATTTCTTCAAATGTTTTATATATAAAAAAGGGAATATAATAATTACTGTAATTTTTCTGCCATTAGTAGATAAAATATTGTATGTAACTATGCAGCAAAGTAAAGTTGAAGGAATTAATGTATTCGACATTCTTCTGAAAGTAAAAGTAAGAGCATTGCTAAACCAATTAATAAAATATTGAATATACATCAATCAGTGTCTATCTATTTTTCATATTAATCCGTCATTTTTAACGTACTGATAAGCTATTATCAGTTTTCTGATTGGGGATAGCATTAATATTAAGTCTTCAAATTGGTCTGCATATTATGTTGTAAATTTTAGTTTCGGAATAAGTTAATATCTTATCATTTTTTAAATATAATTGTGTGAGAAATTGCTCAAAATCTCGATTGGGACAATAATTTTAAATTAACTATAGAGATATCCGATAATGAGGAATCTATTATTATTATTGTTCATAATCATGCTCTATTTTGTTTCTAAATTTTATCCTTAAAAATAGAAACATGTTTTGTAGTGATATGCCTTTAAGTTATTCTACTTCAGTTTATTCTTTAAAAATATCTAATGTTAGAACTAAATACGATGTAATATTTTTATATTATAAGTAACTTAATTAGCTGAATACTATTGACTTAACTATGTTTACTTTCTTTTGTCACCTTGACGTAATTACTTGTTATTATCATATGTTATTTGTATAATTTTTAAATGGCTCATTTCAGACCGTCTTATATTATCATTTTTGTAAATATAATATTGTTAATATTATCGCAATCTATAACTTAAAAATGTCTTAAATGCGTAGTAAAATAAGAAATATATGTATGTATATGCTAAATAGACCCGCGTGTTACTGGGGACTTAAATTTAATTTTATGTTAACAAACATTAATTCGTAATAGTTATTTACGCAACAAGGGAGAGAAGTATGTTTTCCGGCTCGAGGTTAAGTTTTCTCCTGAGGCAACGCCGAAGGAGAAAACTTTATTAGCTCCCGAGGCCGTAAGGCCGAGGGAGATAACTGTAGTATTAGCTCTTGAGGCTTGCCGAGAGAGATAATCCCGAGAGTAGAAATACTTCGATCCATGTTGCGTATTAAATTTTATCTACGACTAGTGCACCATGGGTAATAGCTATTAAGTTTGTAAATATAAAAGTTTTACCTACAAATTCACGCAATTTAAACACCTTAAACTGATATTTAGTTACTTGATTTATTAAAATAACCATTCTTATACTAAATATATACGTTTTTAATTTAATTACATTTAGTTTGTTTTTAATTTAAAGACTTTGTATGATAACCTAAAGTAACCTTCCCGAAAAAAAGTAAACAAAACAGCTAAAAAAACAACCTAATACTTAAAATTTACCTAAAAAATACCTTTTAAGTTGGTATGACTGTTTTTTTACTCCCAAGGTTCCCTCCCTGTTATTAGCAATGTAAAGTCTACTTACAGTGAAAGTCGTAGATAAATATATTATTCATATTACAGCGTGTAAACGTTATTAAAATATGCTAAAATATCTCCCCCATTTATCTAATTACTCTTTAGTTTTAACAATTTTTAGTGGTATTTGAATTTATAAATTTTAAACCGGACAAATTTGCAAGTAGAATACGTGTGATCAGATTGATTTATGGAATAACAACCGAAAAGCTTACACCTTCACCACAATGCATTAATGTATTGCGGCATTTTTTAATTTAATAAATTACAAATTACATTATGGTGAAAAAATGAAATATTATACACATGAAATGTAAGGTTTCATTTATTTAATATAAATTAATTTATCTACAATTAATTAGTATGGATATTGGTTATTGCTTCCGAGCTTACCGAAGGTAACGGAAGCTATGTGATCGTTCAGAAGAACGAAACATATTTAGATCTCCGATTTTACGGTTTCAGATATCAGGGAACATTTTTGGGTTCCGTGTCTGTCTGTCGGTTTGTAGCCACAGATTAATATTTACCGTCTGCGCTCTTTAAATTTTGCTAAATTGATGCTTAATTCATGAGAAAATCAATTTTGACAAATATAAAAAACGGGGGAAAAATGAAATAAATTAGATAATAATAGGTTTTAAAAGCATAAAATCATTAATTTTTACGAAATAGGTTGCAGCTATGTGCCACACTAATTGACCGACTATTTTTAATACCTATCATGAGGTTTCTTTTTATAAAGGGATCTTATCTTGAGGGTCTTCTGAAATGAACCCATCTCAAGGGTCTTTTGTTAAGGGTCATTTTCAAGGTTCTTCTGCAATAAATCTATCTTGATGTCCTTTTGAAATAAATCAATCTTAGGGATATTTTTGGATATGTCTCACCTTAATTTTTAATACACTTGTAATTTGGAGGTATTGATCATAATGTATCAAGTTAGACTAAATGACTTAACTTTTACGATTTGAATGTGGCAGTATTACATTTTTTAACATTATATTTTTGAAGAATCTATTTTTGACATTTTCATGTTTTGGCTATGTTACATAACTCGAAAAGCGTTACCCATGTATCAGGAGGTCAGCAAGAGGTATAAGATAAGTTTATTGAGCCTTATCCGCTATCGCTAGGGCGCGGGCGTCCCCTCCCCAAGCGACTCAAAACGCGGTACACTGTAATAGGAGAATAGAAAAAGGTAGGAGCTAACCAAGATGTGTATAATATACAGTGGTTTATTTTATTTTTTTAAAAACAACCCTAAAAGGTATAGTTTTCTCCCATTCTAGCAAAATCCAAAATATGTTTACATATTTTTTAATAGTACTAAATTTAAAAAATATTTATTGATCAAAATATATATGTATAGCCTTTAGTTTTAAAATACTAATCATTTATTGGTTTCAATCAATTATTATAACAAGTGTGATATACATTGTTTACAAAATTATAAAATTAGTAGTTGGGGTCTCAACCTCTCTATGGACTAGCTTGAAAAAAAGCAACAGTTTTAATATGTTAAACCAGTAGTACACTCCTGTATTTCTGATAGTAGTGTCAACTGTGCTTATTAATTCTAAATGGGTCCACAACAGGGATGCCAAATAGGATTTTATCAAAAAATAATATAATAAGTATATAGAGGATTTATTTCTTCAATAAATAGCCTTTAAACTGCCATTCGCAAGGTATTTTATTCTTGTTATTGGAATAAATTATATGTATTACAGTCGTGACTTATTTCTATATGTTACAAAGGATTTAAGAAACGAAACGAATACATATCTAATTACATGATATGCAATATATTATTGCCCTAGGAAACATTGCCCCTGATTCCTGGCATGAGCCTCATGCGGAGCACGTGTTGAAAACTATTATAAGACGTATAGGTATTTTGGAAAATTAAGTAAATATAAAAAACACAATACAATTAAAACTTTTAATTTTTATAATAGAAAAACACGTTCTACTAAATTTATATACAACTTTGAGATTAATACACAATTTAATTATCCTAAAACATAATATACTTTTTTATAATTTACAATACTAGTAACAAAAAGTTGATTCTATAAAAAAGTAAAAATTAAAGAACTCACCTAAAATATAATTATAAAACCTAAAATTGATATTCTCTATTACTATAGTAATTAAAACTATTATTATCTACATATACAATACATAAAAATCTAAGTACCACTAACTGACTCTCTGATTCATCACATTATCTCTGAATCCACTGGTTCTATAACCTTGGAATTTGTAAATAGGTTTCTCTTAGCCTCCAGATGCTCACTAAAATATCTTTTAACGATCCACCTTCTTTATTCAAAATAGTGGTCATTGGTATGTTAAATTCGATAAGTCGAATCTTGACATTTGAAAGGCACCTTCCTTTTATGACAAATTTTGTAAAAGGTTTTCTTATCGGCGATTTAATTTATGATGGTGGTAATTATCGCCATTATTATCACTTATTAGAAACGTTTAGTAAAATCATTTTGGTGTGATAATTTTTAAAATAATATTGATGTCTTCAAAGAAGACGAAGACGAGAACGATTTCTGTGAATTTTTTCCCTTGAGAGGCAAATAGGGGCAGATTACAAAAAGAAAGTAATTGAGCCTAGATTGATCTTCTGGAGTTAGGAAGTTAAGCTCTTTACAATTAAGCAACCTACGCCCTCAAAACTAATTAAAGATTTTTTTGTTGTAAAAATTCATCAATTAAATATAAATTTATTTACGTTCATTTAAGTTAATAATTTACGTCTATGTATTCAAGTATTATATTTCTGTATGAAAATTGCGAAAACATTAATGTTTATAGGTTGCTTTATTTTCACACAAGACGCTGATTATTTATATGCTACTGTTATTGAATATATTTTTACTTCAATAATAAGTTTAAAGTAGCTCTTGAATTTCTCTAAAGGTTTTACCCTTGGTTTCCGGTAGCAAGAAGTAAATAAGAAATGTTCCCAATAAGGCGAATCCAGCGTATATAGTATAGTTAAGAACGAGTCCCACACCATACTGGATAGGGAGGTAGATTTTAAGCACGATGAAGGACATTATGCATATATTCAGTGATGTAATTCCCGATGCAACACCTCTAGTTGCGTTTGGGAAAAGTTCGGCTTGAAGAGTTGGTAGAAGTGCTGCTAAACCGAAATTCATGATACCGACATAGATATAAATAGACGCATATGGTACCCAATCCCACGCCGCAGTATTGATTTCGGTCCTCTCTATGACGAAGAAGTATATTGCTGTTATAGTTAAACAAACGCAAGATCCGGCGGACGAGAATATTAAAATTGGCCTTCTTCCTGCACGATCCACCATACCAGCTGAGAATAATGTGACGATCAAAGTGACACTTCCGATTATGATAGTAGATATATCAGGATCGATTAAAGTTTCTCCAGCAGATTTAAAAGTATCCGTTGCAAAACTTAATATTGCTGTAAACCCAGCCATCATCTGTGCCATAGCAACCACTTGGACGATAAGAAGAGATCTTCGTCCTGGTCTGGTGTAAAACAGATCTTTCCATGAAGAATCGGCTTTTCTATCCTCTGCCGCTGAGTCTAACAGCATTTGCATCTCGTCTTGAACCTCTGAGACATCTGTCTTGCCGCGGAGCCACATGAGAGAGTTAGCAGCTTCAAAATTTTTACCTCTCATTAGATAAAAATGCGGGGATTCCGGAAAATACCAAAAAGTTGCGGCATACACCTACGGAAAAATACTATAGATTAGTCCTTCGTAAATTTAGTAGTTTGTTAAATATTGAGTCGTGAGCGATGTTTAAATTTTATTAAGCTCCTTTAAGGATTTTTAATCTAACAGTTAATAATCTATCTTTGACATTACCTTTTTGTGTGAAACAAAATAAATTATGAATTGATGTAAAGATTAGCAAAGGTTTCAGCTTATGTTTGATGGAGATTGCATTAAAAGAATATTATATGCTTCCAACATGAATAATAATTTACTGTTATAATGTATTTAGACTTTAATGCTTTAAAACATTGGAATCCCAACAGAAATCCTAGAATATGATTGTGGATAGCCTATTAATAACCAATAGTAATGTCAATCAACTTTTTCTTTTACTAAATATACAACTTACTATTGGAGGGATCAAGCAGTACCAGGTGAGAGCCTGATATGATACGAATGGTCCGATGCAGTAAACTGACAGAATGCCAAGGAACCACATTCCTATGAAGAACACACTAATGGTTCCTCTAAGTGCCTGCTCTGCTATCTCTCCGAGGTACATTGGAAGGATGGCGTAAACTATTCCAAGTCCCATGCCTGAAATATAGAAAATTTATGTCAGTCATCTAACTCATAAGTGAATCATATTTTACCAATGGGTAATCTAAAGGTGTAGTAGTTCTTGCCATACGGATAATTAGTTATTCATTCCCATGCCATACGAATAATTAGTTATTTCCATGCCATACGGATAATTTAGTTATTTCCTTATAGTTAAACCAGAGGTAGTAGTTCTTACCATACGGATAATCTAAAGGTTGTAGTTATTACCATATAGATAATAATGATAAGTAGTTAGTTCTTGAGCATAATGATAAGTAGTTTGAGTTCTCTGAGTTCTTGACAGTAGTAGTTCTTGAGCATTGGCAGGCCTATGCTCACTTGGGCTTTAGCGCTGTGAATTAGTTATTATTATTTATTGTAGCACTTTTTATATTCTTATCACTCTTTCTCTTATAACTTAATTTGTCTCTTGATGGTTTTGTAAAATTGTGTTAAGGGATATGGATATGTATTTATTTAATAGGTTGTATTGACTTGTAATCGATTATTTCTTTACAATAAATCCTAATCTTAGTGTTATCTTTATTACAACCTTCATGTAACTAACGAAAAACGTATTAAGTTAACTTTTCTAACGTTAATTAATTAGCTTAAACTGAAGCCATTTACGGCATTTAGGCATTTACGTTATTTTAGAAACCCGCATTTGAAAGTTTCTTGCTTTATAACTTATTGTATCATGTAAGGTTTTCAAAATTTATATTATTGACTAGAGTATTTCACCAATAATTCTTAACATAATCTTAGGAGTTTTTTTTTAATAAAAAAGGAATTAAATGTATCAATATTTTAACATGGCAGTAGTTGATTGACCTTTTTGTGTATTTTTTCACCGTAAATATTTATTAAGTCAATAGATTATAAGGTATTAAATTAAAGCACTTTAAATTACTTCTTATGCTATATTTCGCCTCCTCTTGTACTGTTATGAGTGGACTGTATTATCCTCTTGAGGAAAAAAATCATATTGGTTGTTAGTAATATAATGTTGCATAATTTTTTTTTTTTTTTTTTTTTTTTTTTAAATGACAATGTGTGCTTATGCAGGTGATAATAATGAAATAAAAAGATAATTATAAAAATAGTAGATTAAAGTGATTTAATTTAATAGCCTATAGGCCTTAGAAAGATATATTGAGATGAAATAAAGGTATTGTTCGATACCTTGTATTATCCTCATGAGATAGAGACATTCGATACTCCTCGTGAATAAGACCAACAACCATGTGACAATGTACATAGGTGCTGTAGAAAGCAGAAGGGGTTTTCGTCCAATTCTGTCGCAGAGGAAAGCACCCGGTATAGGTGATAGGAGACATCCTATTTCAATTAAAGATACAACTAAAGAAGCATCGCTGTAAGATAGAAAAACTTCCGCTCCCGGCTTCTGAAGTCTTGGAAGAAGTGGGGTCGTCCATACAAAGGAACATCCTGCGCAGAATGCACATAGAGAACCTGATAACAAAAAAACACAACTGTTAAATTCATTTAAAATAATAAATAATGTTGAAATTACATTTTTTGTTAAATGTTGTGTTTTAATAGCTATTTACGTACCTAGAGCGCAATAAGGGCGTTATTACAGGCCGAGGGCGAAATTTGAAAGCTCGAGTGCGTTTAACGCCCGAGGCCTGTCATGTCGCTTACTGCTCGTGGTGCGTGCACTATTTTATCGCCCACCATATGTAAACAAATTACTAAACATGCAAACTATTTTGCCGTAATCTTCAAAACAATAAATGCATATTATTGTTGATAATAATGAAATAGGTGTGGTGGTCAGTTATATATTAAGGCGACATCAGTATCATTACCAAAACAAACTGCAGTTATAAAAATATTAATTGTTTCAAATTTAACAGCTGACGCTGAGAACTACCAGCGCTTCCTGCACGCCGCGGCCAGGAAGGGGCCGCTTCTCGAACTAGCAGCCCTGTAAAGATAAAGAACGCATTTTTACAGGCCCCAGGGCGGCAAAATGGAACTTTACCGGCCGCTCAGGATAGGAATATTTACAAGTGGTGCGCGATAAAATAAGTTACAGCGTTGTTATTTTATTTATTTATTTTAAAAAAGTTCTGATCAACAGATTAGGTCATTACAGGACGTCGATTATTATTCGGCCAATTTATTCATCTGGTCTTTAATTTATTACACATTTTAGCTAATCTCAGATAATATTTATGCACTGGTGATGGTTACAGGGTTAATCCAGGTTTTTATTTTATCAGTGATATTATCTATTTCGCGGGACCCACTGCTATTTGATTTGTATGCATACACGGGTTGCAAATTTTCAATATAATGTTTTTTTTTTTTTATTATATTATTTTTTTTTTAAAAAAAGAAAAAAAAATTAAGTGTTTTATAATACGATCAATAAACCTCTTAGTAAAATGTTTATTAACAATGATTAATAGGATTAAACTCTTCATATTAGATGCATAGTCATGTTTTTTGTTGTTGATAATTTAATTGGTTTTTTTATTACATCCTCATGTCGAATGATTTATTTGAGTTTATCTTCTACATTATAAGTAGTTTATAAGTGTCAACTTAAGAAAAAAAAAATTCCATAATTTTCTAAAGCTTTTGAAAAAACTAATTTTAGTTTTAGCGTAATGTTGGCTCAAGTGGTCAATTTTTTTTTTACAAATATTATAAACAATAAATATTGTTGTATACTTATAATTTTACCGAAGATAACGGAAGCTATGTGATCGTTCTGAAGGGCGAAAATTTATTATATTTATGTTCTATTTCCATCATTCCAAGACAGAAATATGTAGTAGGCATAAGGAACATTGTTGGTTCCCGTCAGTATGTCTTTCGTCGCTCAGCCGATTTTAATGAAATTTTGATGGTGGATTATAATTAGCCCAATGTTGGTTATATAAGCTTCAACCTTTTTCGCCCATTTTTTTCCTCTACCACGTGCACAAACATGCATTTATTTACACTTATATTTTTAAAAGAACTAATCTAATTTTTATAAAATTTGGTTGGTTTGTCAAGAATATCCCAGAGATAGCTGACAAGTTTTTAAGTTTTAGTTCCGAGCGAAAAGCGAGGCTAAACAAATTTACTGCAGAGGCGAACCCGAGGCAGGAAATTTACTATTTTACTGACGAGGCGAAGCTGAGTCAGGAAAATTACATGTTAACTGACGAGGCGAAGCCGAGGCAGGCAAATGTTAATTATCTGCTGAGGTGTAACCGAAGAAGGTAATCTTTAAACGAGTCAGGAATGTTTCCTTTGCTGCATAGTTACATACAACATTTTATCTACTAACAGCAGAAAAATTACACTAATTATTATTATATACCCTTTTTAATAAAATATTTAAAGAAATTAAAAGTTGTAAAAAAAACCTAAAGTTTGAGTCAAGAAAACAAAACAAAGGCAAAACAATTCAGTGTTGCCACTTTTAACAATTGTTTTTTTATCTCAATTTTCAACGATTTTTTAAAAAAATAATCATTGTAAAATGGTAAAATTTGTTTATCACTATAATTATTAAAGTTATTTTTTTAAAAAAAGATGGTATAACTATTTTGCACAATATTACGCTTAAATATATAAAAATAAACAATGTGGGAGTTAACCTGCGATGAAGTAACCTTTTTGTAGTAAAATTTTCTTAAAATGCGACAGCCTGTTTGTTGTTTTGCTGATACTTTGAACTTTTGCTGACACTTTGATATTTTGTTGACACTTTATTTAAAAGAATCAAGAAAAATGACATTTTACAGACTGAAAACAGTACAACAATGCTTCATTTTGCTGCCGTGAGTTGTTAAATATTTTTATATCATCACATACCATTACTGTTATAAATAATAAAAAATTAAATTGATTAAAAAAAAAGATATTTAATGCTGAAATATTCAATAAATAAAAATGCAGTGTTTTACGAAGAATAATTATTTAACGGAGATCAACAGGTGAGATCAAAATATGTTTTTATATATTATGTGTACTTTATTTAACAAATTATTAAATTTAATTGAATTATTATTGTACGTTATTTAATTACTTTAAGAATTATTTTACTTACTAAATATCGCAGCTAAATATTGCCGTAAGTATGAAGAATTCATGATGATTTATAGATGAGATTCACTGAGAAGTTATTTTTTTCTTTCCAAATCTTCTTAGTTTCTGTCACCAATTAACTGAACTTATTGCATAATTTATAATGTATTATATCAGTTTTTATCTTATCTAATTATTATTACTATTAATTGGCAAAGAATTTATTAAACACGATAGTACGATGAACTATTTTTTTTTTAATTTACAATTTAGAGTAATGTTAAGTGTATATTAATTGATATTTATACTTATTTATTCTTTAAATTCTCATTTTGCTAATGGAATCTTTTTTAATTGGTTATAAAAAATAGGTCAATGGTTAACTTAATATTTTGAAAATAAAACGTATTTAGAGATAAAATGTACGAAATATATTCAAGTGCTACGCTTTGTAAATAAATAAATAAATAAATATTCCAAGAAAACTCATAAAATATTTAGAAAACTCGAGAATATATTACGAATTATTATTATTGTATTGACTGTTTATATTAATGCGGATAAAATTCCAGTTTTTAAAAAGATATCGGAAATATTATATCTTGATAGATCCAAAGTTTCTAGGTTTGTTTCTTTAACATCGTCTCATCTGAAATTGAAATAAAAAATGGAATAATTATTTCTAATCTTATGATATCATTTATTATTTGCTATATTATATATTTATATGCATCTTTCCTAATAATATATATTTACATATTTAATGTGCAACATAGTACCTAGTGCCTACTACTAAACTGCTTAAAATGTGTTAATTAATATATAATTCAAACAATTAAAACATTGAAAAACTGTCTATTAAGATACATACGTTGTTAAAAACTATAAATTCCCTTAATTCTCTATTCAAATTTTAAGTTATTAGAAATAATGATAAATTGCAGTTAAATCCATCAAGAAATTTTNTTGTAGTATACTTTGGTATTTTAAGTCGTTCTTCTTTTTTTACAGTAATATAATCAATAAATAAATATATATTACTCAAAATGAATATTAAATTTGAATAATTAGTATTTTATACTTTACCTAGATAGATTTAACAATAAATAAAAGCTCAATACAATATCGTAGATGTTATGATTAATGTGGAGTTTTTAAACATTCTATCAGATCAGTGAAAGAAACAATAAAAATATAAATTTGTACACTCAATTACAATTTCTACTCTTAAATTGGGATGCAGGTGGAACTCTCTTGTATAAATATCAAGATTTGTTTAGATAACAGGTGGGATTATATGATGTAATGACACATAACAGGCTTATCAACGCATAATATAATTGATGGATCTAATTATTATAATACTCTAATTATATACTATCAATTATTTCAGTTTATAATTTTGATCTGGAATTTAACATCTTATATTAAAATGATTGTTAAAAAAAATTGTTGGACTTATCAAAACAAAAATATTTTTTTTATGTATTGATACAATTAAATTTAAAATCTTTATATATAATCCAGATTAGCCTCTATTTATTGTAATATCGTAATATTTATTTATAAATATTGCATGCTATTATTATAAGAGCGGAAGATTATTGTATTGGTCTCTTTGTTTGAAAAAAAAAAAAAAATCTATAAGTCTTTTAAAATTGTGTTGAGAGTCGAGGACGTATTTTTATTTATAAACTAGAGACTAGAGTATTTAGCATCCTTTTGAGACTCTTGATCAAGATATAACTCTGCCGCTGATACTGGATGGACGCTGGATACTGAGATTTAGCGTTCAGGCCTTAAATTAACCTTACGCTGGAAATATTTTTCTTTTCTGTCCCTTGCTAATTTCCTGTTAATAGAAAAATTGTCTACCAGTTAGTCTGGCACAAAGCTTCCCCGCGTCCTACTTCTTATACTTCAATGATTTTAAAACTTATTGAAGTTAATTTTATTTAATTTAACCCCCTGTTTTTTAAATTAGTTTATTGTTAAATTTGTATTACATGAATTAAAGTATTGATTTAGAAAAATTTAAAGAGCGCAGATGGTTGAAATTAATCTTGGAGCTAATCTGTTTTTTCTTTCGATAAAACATCCAAATTTTAAAATCTGATGAGTATTTTTGAAGATGTAGGTGTTAATCAATGTATGTTTGTTCGTATGAGGAGGAGAAATAAAAGGGCGCAGAAGGTTGAAACTTACATGGGACCAAGAATGGGCTAATTTATACCTATGATTCACATTTCATTATGTACGAATGAGTTATTATGATATGTTGGATCGCCAATCAGGTACGAAACCAAAAACGTTTCCTCATGTGTGAAACGAATTTCTTCTATCTTGGAATTTTTGAAAACGGAAACATAAAAAATTATTGTTCTCCAAACGATCACATGGCTTTTTTTCCTATTGACTAGAGATTAAAGGGTTAATATTATACCAGCAATGGTGCTAGACAAGGTCTTATAACTGTTTCTAAATGTATCCCCACTCAGCTGAAAGTACCTCCTTTCTTTTATAAAATCTTTCTTATATAATAAACGGAATTATCCTTATTTCTTACGTCTTCAGTTCATACCAATTTTATATCATGAATTTTCGTGAAGCAATAAAATGTGAATAAAAGTTAAAATAAATTATATATGTATTATACTTGAAGCTTAATGTTATTTTGAGTGGGGTTATTTTGTGCCTTTGTTTGTCAGCAGGTATTTAAGCGGGTATCATAGGCAGTTTGTGGACTTACGTCAAGAGGGGAAGACCAACCTTGCATTTATCTATACTATATACTAGTAAACTGAGGGAAANCCATACATGTATAGTGAACAACCGGAATAAAGTAGGGAACTTATTTTATATATTCTTTGTTAATTCTTGGCGATGAAAAGATCATACTTCACCACAATACACCGATGTATTAGAGCGTTTTAAATTTAGTAAATTACATGATGGAGAAAAAGTTTAAACACACTATACATGTAATAATTATTTATTTGCATTAAATTATTACGGGAGCACATCCTTTATTCATGAAAAATTACTTTTATATAACGACTACCCATTTTTATAATAATTTTATTTATGCAGTCAATATAACTTAACAGTTAGCTGTTAAACATTTTAAGTAGTACACTAGCTTTCTTGTTTGTTTTGTACGAAAAAATTGTCAATTTTGGACCTGAGTAAGTCTCATTTTTTCTAATTTTTATTCTAGTATTGTCAAAAAGGTATAATTCACAAAAGCAGGGTTTTGTGAAGGAATTAATCACATATTTCTTTTATAAAATAATTATTGTTAGTTTAATAATTCTACTATTATATTCTATTTAAATATTATATTGTAGCTCTATCAGTAACGCCTGCGTATTGCAGTGATAATATCGAATATTAAGATAATAGTTAATCATGATGAGTGGCAATAGAAGGTTGTGGAGTGGGGGTGCCGGGCAACAAAATGTCAAATGTGTTATGTGTAATTGAGAAAAAAATTCCATAAATTTCTGAAGCTGTTGAGAAAACTAAATTTAGTTTCAGCGTAATAATGAATCAAGTGATCAAGGTTATTAATTAGTAGGTAGGGTTAGTAGTAGTTAGGGTTTTAATTAGTATTCACTACATTTACTTAAAATTATTTGGACAACTAAATGTTCTCTTATTTAAACGTATAAAATCTCATCTATATTTCATGATAAACCTAATATTTAATATATTTGTATATTTATTCTTTTTATAAGTCTCTGCTGTAAAAACTCAAATCTTACAAAACTCTTTAAATCTTATTAATAGGATAAATTTAATTTATTTTTTATTCCAGTAAATCAACTAAATTAGACTGCACGTATCTGCGCTTCAGCAGTGGGACTTTTAACTTTATCTATTATAAGGTAAAAATAAATGGATAGAAATTAAGTATGATTTTTTAAAATGTCAATACTTTCATAATTTTATGCAATTAAATTGGACAATGTTTGAGTAAATAATTATGTACTTTTTTCTTGATACTTTGATCAATAAGTGTGTTATTTTTTCCTATTAAATTTTTAAGTGAAAAATATTTCTCAACTCATGTATTTTGCATATCACAAATTTATTGATTGGTTTTGGGTGTTTTTAAGACCATTTTAGAGGTATATTAGCTGGGTGTCTGTCTGACTGTTTCACCAATAGCTTCCCGCGCTGTTTTTTAAGCTAGAGAGTTGAAACTTGGTACAAAAATCAGTCATTACTTATATGCAGTTGCAGTTGTGTCGCCCGAAAAATTTTGCTGAGTCAAATATTTGTGAAAAAATCGAGAATTGTTGTAATTGTGCTGAAATTTGCTCCGATTACACCTCTTTATATAGATTTGCACTGATTTTACTACGTTTTTATTAACTTGGTTTCTTGTTCTTGACCGGTACAAATCTTGCAAACGATTTCTAACTATCTTTCTGAGTAGCGAGACATTTGAAACTTTTGCAATAGCTCAGAACACGATGACAATGCATTATTTAAATACTTTTAGCCATGTTTCAGCATAATTTAATTCGTTTTCACCAAATTTTGATGTATGGTAATTTAGTTCGGGAAAAATCCGCAAGTTATTTTATTTGTTTTGACATATCCATATACACTATTCATTTTGACGGGTTTCAAATTTATAATAATTTATGACAGTGACTTTTGAACTTCGAAACTTCAATGTTAAATAATTTCTATACTATTTCGCTCATTGAGCAGAAATTCGCATCAAAGTACGTTCCATATGATAAATAGTTCCTTCATGTTTTAACTTAACTAAAGATTTAGGTATACAGTAAGAGGCTATGTAGTTTATTTTATGATAGTTTTTTGAAAATACAAAATAAAACTATAATAATATTTATTTACAAATAGCTGATTGTAACAAATAGTTAAATTTAAAAATGAGTTATGACAACATCTTTTGAATTTCTGCAAATGTTTTTCCTTTAGTCTCTGGGAAGAACAGGTAGATTAGGCAAGTACCTAAAGCTGTCGCCACGGCAAAATGAACGTAATTAAGATAGCAGAGCCCTGCATCGTAAATGGGGAAATAAATGTACAACATATAAAAGGTGATTCCTGCTTGCGTTGACGCCATGATTGATGAGGCTATACTTCTAGTGCTGGTTGGAAACAGTTCGGCCTGAAGT
Organism: Gerris buenoi; assembly: GCA_001010745.2. Classification (NCBI taxonomy): domain Eukaryota; kingdom Metazoa; phylum Arthropoda; class Insecta; order Hemiptera; family Gerridae; genus Gerris; species Gerris buenoi. The sequence continues at coordinate 985,407 of KZ651082.1, read as the reverse complement.
GTAGGTATTAGGGCACCCAGAGCGAAGTTCAAACCTGCCGCTAGTATAACCATTGACGCATACAGTACCCACAATAACGGATACATGTTCAAAGACGTTTTGTCGGCCAAAAAGAAGTAACTGGCGCAAAGTGATGCGGTGACACATGATACGGATCCAGAAGTGAGGAGCATCGCCCTCCTTCCGATAACATCTACTAAAAACAACGCTAACACAGATAGCACAAGCGTTACAATCGTGAAAATAATCGAAACCCAAATGCCGTCCATGGTGGAAGTTTTGTCCATGTATCTTGTTAATGTATCGGCAGCGAAGCTGAATACGGTAAAGAATCCTCCCATCACCTGAGTTCCCACTACAAGGGTACCCAAAGCTAATGACCTCAAGCCTATTTTGGATTTGAACAGTTCTCGCCACGGGTTCTTGGCTAGCGTTCTGATTCGTTCTGTCGAGTGAAAGGGTATTGCTGGAATGTCTTTGACTTCCCTTGTTACACCTTCGAGTTCATCATCGACGTCCTCTACTTGTTTCGCCCCTCTAAAAAATTTCAGTGACTTGGCTGCTTTTTCTCGTTTATCATTAAGAATATAGTATTGCGGGGTCTCAGGCATAAAGGCAAACAGTACCATAAAAACCTGCATTAATAAAATAAAGAGCATTAGAATTATGGTGTACTAAATAAGAGATAAATAAAGATGAGACTAAGTAATTTTATATATGTCGTATTATCTATGTGTAAAGTTTTTTTACTGCCACGAGCATCAATTATCTATTTTTTCACTGTTGATAATTTTTAGTCTTGGTATTTAAATTATTAAATACTTTTTAAATTTGGTTACATAATTAGAATCGGTTATTTCTTATTTTAGCCCAGTAAAATTAGACACATTAAAGCCAATCGTGACAGAAAAATCCCGCGGTTTTAAAAATCGGCGCAGTTGTTACTTGGTACTCTAGGTTGAAGAAAATAAAGTCCTGGTGGGAGGGGGTGAGCTAGAGGGAGGGGAAGCCCTTAAAGGTGACTTTTTCTCTCATATATCCAAAACTGTCACTCGTAACGAAAAATTGAAGCTGACAGAAATTTGTTATGTTAGACCAATAGTTTCTGAGCCATGAGCTTCAGAAGATTTTATATTTACCCAGGACTGGAAAAGAGAAATTTTTGACATTTATTATAAAATTTGTCGGGCACTGGTAGTTAGACTAGTGTTTTTAGAAGGGCCCGAACTAAATTTCGTGTTCAGATTGGGTTATAGGATTTGAGGCAGGATTACCGTAGACACCGTGAGACTGTGGGGTATCCCTAGCCCACGGAGAGTGCAGCGAGAGGTAAGGAATGCCGTATAGACATCGTGGTGTATCCCTAGCCCACGGAGTGTGCAGCGGGAGGTAAGGATAGGCAGAAGAGAGGTGAGTAAAGAGAAAGAGTCAAGACAGGAAGTGAAAGGAATGAATCTTCCCAGCCAATCTTCCGTTAATTGAGAACAACAAGGTGGCAGTCGCCACAAATTAATTAAACTTAGACTTAATATGGGGGAAAAACCAGAAACAAGGCAGAAAACACAATAGAATGAGAAAAAATTAACGATACGACGAAAATAACAGTAATAGTAGTGAACATTTTGTAACATATAACAGTTCATTGAAACTTGTTACTTCAGATTTTAGTTTTAAAAATATTGTTTCATTCTCGACCAAAATTATTGGTCATACGTAAAAAATTCAAAGGAACATTTTTTTGTTGGAAATTTTAGTGTTGAGTTTCGGAGATATGAGTGAAAAGGTAAAACAAGTCACTTTAAAAGGACCTCCCCTAGCTCAACCCTCTTCCTGGCAACACTTTATTTTCTTCAAACTTGGGTACCAAGGACAGTTTCAAAGCTCCGACATTTTTTTCTCTTAGTTTGTCTAATTTGATTAGGCTATTTAAACTAAAGATTAAGTTAATTTCATATATTAGCTTTTCAATTAAGTTGTTATCTTTATCGATATTTTTTGCAAAATAATAATAATAAATTTACTGGGAGAAAAATACAATTGAACATTCACCTCAATTTTGACCTCTTTTTTGGTGATCTTGTAATTGAACCGAAGATGACCAGCAATATTCTACTATGATTTTTCCCAAAAAAATGTATTAATGTTAGTATTCGAGTTTTACTTGCTGCAAAATAGTAAGGAATTGTACTTACAAGAGGTTCCACTACTATCAGCCAAGTCACTCCCATATAACTTGAAAACTTGCCAATTATGAATGTTACGAGCATTCCTAAAAACAGGAAGACAGTGAAGAAAACCGAAAAAGCGCCTCGTAACCTTGGTTCGGCTAGTTCGCCTAAGTACAGAGGAAGAATTGCATACACCGCTCCGTTTGCAAGACCTAAGGAGAAAAATTAAGTAAAAGAAATAAATTCGCATATTATAGTTTAAAACAGTTTTATATAAGGATATTTCTGCCTTTTTAAAAAATAATTTTCCATATTTGTGGATCTGACGTAAAAACATGACAATAAATCTCATAACTGTTTTAAGTCAAGCTTATTTTGTGAGAACTACTCTACTATTCTACGATGGTTACTGCGATTGAATAATCTAAAAATCTAAATGGGTATTAGATAAAAATGAGATAATACTGCCTACCTTGGAGAAACCTCATGACCACAAGAGCTGGTACGCTTCTAAAAAATAACGGCAGGAGTCCACCAACAAAAAAGAACGGCCCAGACAAAAGGAGAACCATTTTTCTTCCTATCATGTCACTCAGATATGCACATGGAATCGGCGTCAGGAAATTGCCCAAGTCTATAATAGAGACAATTAAGGCTACGTCTGTTGGCGTCAAGAATATTTCCGCTCCAGGGTGTGTAAGGCGATTGATCAATGTTGCTGTCCAAACGTAACAACCTCCAGCAGAAAATATGCTTAGACTGCCTGTTAAACAAAAATATAAGTTAATTCAATTACATAAGTTATGTATTGTAAGAGTAAATTTATTTTCCGCAATACATGTTGATATTTATACCGGATCTGTACCCGCGATACAGTTGTATCTCTGTAGATCATTCCGTTGTATTTCTCGATTGTATATGTAGGCCTCCAATTCTTATGTCTTATGTGAAGTGTTTAAATTATAAGCGCCCCATCCACTTTCATTCTTTCCGTAAGGAAAGCCGATTCCGTCAAGAAAGAGTATTAGTGTATGGGGTTCAAGAGGGAAGAACGGCAGGATAATCTTGCAAGATAATCTCATCGCGCCATCCTTGTCAACTGATAAGTCTCATATGGATGGGATAGAGATATTCCTTTCATTGTGTTTATGGCATCAAACAAAGGGATTGTAGTCACACGAAAAGTCTGTAGGATGGAATGAGCGGATTGTCTCACAGAAAAGAGTGCAGGAAAGTGGTTGTGTGGATGGCAATGAACATGATTATTAATCATGCCGTGCTTTCCTTCACGATCAAGAAAAAGGAATGTCTGACGGGAAAGAACGACAGTGGATGGGGCGCTATTTACGACTATTTTGTGTCCTTATTTTATTTTATAAACGCCCCTTTATATTATGGTGGAAGATTTTAAAGGAAAAATAATAAGACGGATGAAGTGAAGGTAGAGAAGAAGATAGTTCTTCTTCTCCTCAGAAGAAGAAAAGAGTTAGTTAGAGGTGGATTCTCTATCTCTTCTCTTCTTCTCAGACGAAGAGAAAAGGTAGTTGGAGGTGGTTTATCTAACTACATATCTTTTCTCTTCTCCTCAGAAGAAGAAAAGAGTTAGTTAGAGGGCTATATAAATTACACATTTAAAACTAAAGGTGATTTCTACATGGGACGTACAAGCTAGGGAAAGTTCTTCTTACTTCCAGAAGTTATCTTATTCTTTTTTTTGTGTGTGTGTGTGTGGTTTTGGTCCCATTCAACAGCTTAGGTCATTACAGGACGGGGGTTATCCGGCGACTTTTCTTATCTACTCGATAAGTTTCACACTGATGATCTCTTTCTTCTTAGGTATTCTTAATTCTTCTATTTTTTAATTCTCTACGGAATCTTAAGAGATGAGGCCCTGTTGGGTAAATATGTTGTATCTGGCCCACTTAATTTTATTTGCTCTGTTTTTTATTATTATTAATTATTCTTTTTTACATGCTAAGAATTCAGGTAACTTTGATTTAACAATAAAACCATTCGTTTTTTAAATGATATAAAAGCTCTCTCAAAAATACGGAAAATGTTGTTATAGAGCTCTTCAACGTGTATTAAACATGAAAAATCTCATCAAAATGTTTTATTTTTGTTACACATTAAGGTCTGTACCCACTAGAACGTACCATACTAGGACCGTAACCGTACCGACCCATGCAAAAAAATATTCTTTGTATAGATTTGTTAGGGACTGCACCCATTAGACCGTTCCATCACTGCCAACACCGTACCGTACCATGCCCGTTCAACCCTCAATTGGTCGGAGAGAATATTTTGTATGTGACGGTACGCTCCGTGCATGATACGCAACGTTGCTAAACCGGGGTGTGTACACGGTACCCTACCGTCTGCACACCCGTCCATTACGGTTACCTGATATACTTTCTCTAAAATCGGTGTTTTTTTTTGGTAGTATCATTTTCAATGTTTTCCAACAAT
>KZ651082.1:961505-976924 GCA_001010745.2 Gerris buenoi | reverse complement strand
CATGATGCATATCGTTGAAATGCTCTTTAAGAGTACAGTAATTGTTTTTATGCACAGTTTCATATTTTCATTTAGGAGGGGGGTAAATTTAGGATATTTGCAAATTATCTTATCAAAGAGGAGGGGGATATAAGTAGGAGGAGTCGAATCTAGATATTCTCGCATAGTAAAATAATTAATTTGTATGCTTTCCTGGTAGTTTATAAACTTATCAAATAAATATAAAAACACTCCGTAGCGAAGCACGGGTATCCAGCTAGTTAAATATAAAAAATACTTCTTAAAAGAATATAAGTGATTTCTTTTGCGGGTTTATGAATTTAAATTAATCGGTACGACAAACTCAAAAAAAATCTTTCTCTGAGACTGAATTTAAACCCCATTATTTTGAATTTAATTTATTTAAAATTTATTTTAAACACGTTTAAAAGGCGTTCAACAGGTGGTTGTTTACTATTTGTTTTTTCAATTTTCAGCATTTAGTTTAATTTTCATCAATATTCTAGAATCCTGAAATAATTTATTTATAATATAATGATTATACGGGAATAATTAATAATTAATGGAATAATGATTATACGGGTTAGATTGGTATTTAAATGGACTACATTTTAGAATTTACTCATCAAAATCGTTGAAACCGTTTTAGAGAACTTTTTTTTTTCTTTTTCTTTTTTTTGTAGATATGCAGGTCATCTTAATAAGTTCTCTCCACATATATCATTATTATTCTTTTAAAAAACAACTTATTTCTAACTATATATATTTTTTAACTTCATAACTAATTTCTCTTTTAAAAAAATAATAGTTTTTGAGGGTTTCAACCAAATTTGGCGCTAAAATGAATTCCTTCCTGCCTCTAGCCTAAATCGAAAAATGAAATTTAGCTCTAAATTTGGATGCGCTACTCCCCAAAAACCAAAAAAAAAAATATTTCTCGAAAACGATCTCAAATCGATTTTTTTTTAATGGTCTACTAATTAAATTTGGGAAATTGACTTTATCATTTAATAGGAGCACCAAACATAGTATTCCCTCACTTGTTGATTCCTTGCATTCCCTTGTTGAATTGATAAGATACTAGGAGTAGTTGCATGCTCATACTTAAAATATTATTTTAATTTTCAATTTCTTAGTTCCTTAAGATTTCAATTAGAAAAACTTTAAAACAAATCTTTTTTAAGAAGGCCGCTTGAATAGCTAATTCCCTAATGCTATATATTCATCATATTAGTTTAATATGACTTAATTATGTCATATTGCTAAAACGGTTTATAACTACTTAATTTACAACCTCTGCTATGTTAAACCATACTTTTATCTTTATTTTTATTTTTAGCGAAACTCTATCTATGTAATTTATGACTTACTTTAGCTAAAATCTATTTTCAGAGTTTTATTTTTACAAAGCAGTCTAAAATTGGGATTTTAAAATATCAATTGGCTATATCTTTTAGTAAGACAAAAAGGATCGCCTCTCCACTAATAAATACTTATCTTTGAGCTGGTTATCGGCCACCATCAGTACTTTGGGGGGAGAAAAAAAACAAAAAAAACAAAAAAAAACGGGAAACTTACGCTTGAAGACGTAGACCACGAAGTTGGGCTCTTGGACAAGCTCGGAGAGTCTTGTATCAATCTACTTCATTGATACAAGACAACTAAACCCTTTACGCAAGAGTGAAGTGTTGGTCCGTAAACTATTTTTTAATAACTTTGGTTGCGTTTGATCAATATTTATCAAGCCACCAGAGTTTCCTAGACCGAAATTTGGTGCTCTAAATCTTTCGATCTTATTCCTATTTATTTAAACAATGCCGGGTTGACATTAAGTGGGGCTCGGTCCNGGTCCGTGAACTATTTTTTAATAACTTTGGTTGCGTTTGATCAATATTTATCAAGCCACCAGAGTTTCCTAGACCGAAATTTGGTGCTCTAAATCTTTCGATCTTATTCCTATTTATTTAAACAATGCCGGGTTGACATTAAGTGGGGCTCGGTCCGGGAATCGAACCCACAGCTCAGTGATCATCAGTGCCCAAGATCAAGATCGAACAAGAAATATCAAACTAAACAAAACTTACATAGTAATTAAAACTGACAAACATAAAGAACAAGTAGGATAACTTGTGCGTATTTGATACAGATAGTTGAAACTTTTATTGGACCAAAAATGGGCTTATTATGACTTAACATCTAATTTTTAATTGGTAAAAGGTAAAAATGTAATAAATAAATATTAAATACCTGGTCAATCCGGCCATTTAAACAGATAGGAGTTGGAAACAGTAAACGTATTAAAATTGTTTTTTTTAAATACAGCATGTAAACATTATTATATGATTAATAATAAAGGTTAAAATCTGATCATTTACATGAGAGCGTTAGAGAAAACCGCGTAAAACTGGCGCTTCTCTCAAGCTTAAAATTATAAATGAAGTTATTTTTTACATATTTAGTCTAATTATTGGGAAAATATGGCTTCTCCGAAATAAACTGCCTTGTACTTCCATTCGTTTAAGACTTAATCTTTTTCTCAGCTCGTAGATCATGTCTCTGCATATCTTATAAATATTTCTTGTGTCTTTTCTTCAAGAGGCGTTTCCTTATCAAGCAAAGAATTTTATGAAGTTNATAATATTTTAATAAAAATAATTACATTTTTGGCAACAATTAATATTCATAGATTATAATATTATCGTCAGAGATTTTATTTGTGTCAAATGTTGTGAGCACGTTTTAAAAAATCTAATATTAATATGTTTTTAAGTATAAATTAATGAAGAATATTGTTGATTGCTTTGATCGCTCATTTAATAATGATCAATTTTAAATATTTAATACAATAACTGGATATATGTGGCTTACACCTGGGTAGTTTCAGACTTTAGATGTTAAAATAGCTAAGGCCTGAATGTGCCAGATGTGAGCGAAATATAGCCATTTCTCGATTAATCATTTAACTGTATTATCATGGTGTGGTCTCGTGTGGTTCTTATGAACCATTAGAATGTTTTAAATATAAAGTACTTATTTTGAATTGGAAAAGGTTATCATTATGTTAAAATATCAAATTTTCAGGATTCATTTTACAATAGGTCTTGAATTTCTTGGAAAGTTTTTCCTTTAGTTTCGGGTAGAAACACATATATAAGTATAGTTCCGATCAAGCAGAAAACGGTGTAGATCACATAGTTGAGGTAGATTCCTTCGGCATCTTGTATAGGAATATAAATCCTTAGAAGGATGAAGGAAGCGATACTCAGGACTAGGGTTGTAATGCCGGAAGCCAGTCCCCTGGTGGAGTTAGGAAACAGTTCGGCTTGAAGAGTCGGTAGCAAGGCTGATAAACCGAAATTCATCATGGTAACAAAGGAAATGAGAGTTACATATGGTATCCACTGGTAGGCAGAGACATCGACGCTGGTTTTCTCGTTTAAAAAGAAGTAGATGGCTGTGGCTCCTAAGAATATCGAACAAGCCGAACCTGATGTTACGAAGATGGGCCTTCTTCCAGTTTTGTCGACCAGTCCACCTGTAATGAGAGTTACCGTCATGGTTACCGCTCCTATGAGTATAGTACAGATATCCGGATCGAGAAGGACTTCACCCTCTTTAGTTAAGGTATCAGTGGCGTAACAAAGAACTGCAGTATATCCGGCCAACAACTGTGTCAACGCAACCACCTGGACGAGTATGAAAGATTTTCTTCCCTGCTTGGTCCTGAAGAGGTCCTGCCATGAAGCTTTCTCTTTTGTCTCCTGTTGGACCATAAGTTCTATGGTTTCCAATTCTTCCTTGACGTCACCGAACTTTCCTTGACCTCGAAGCCACCTTAGAGCTTCCACTGCTTCGGTATCTCTTCCTCGCATTAACAGGAAGTGGGGAGACTCGGGAAAGTACCAGAATGTTGCTGTGAAAATCTGAAAAATACAAAACATTTAAAATCCATGAAATTAAAACAAGCAAAATATAGTTATTCTACGAACAATTGTTTCATTTTGACATTTTCATGTCTTGGATATGGTACATGAACTCGAAAAGCGTTACTAATAAAGCGTTACTAAAAAAGCGTTACACGGTGATGTGTAATCAAACCTGGTCGCTCCAGGTTACGGTATGGCCTACACACCCCTCCCCTCCCGATCGGCTATCTGCCACCAGCCCAAGCGTTACCAAAAAACATCACTAAAAACGACAGAAAAAAGCGTTACATGGAAATTTCTTACTGTCTTGCAGACTCGTATGCAAAAAGTGTTCTTTTTCTTTTGTAAATTTCAGCATGCTAATTTCTTGTATAGAAAGCCTAATTTAAATAACCTAATAATTTATAAGAAATAATTTGTTTATTTAATTTAGACTTCTTACTTGAAATTTGAACAAACATCTCGATCTATTATGGTTTGTAGTATGAAGTGTTAACACCCTACAAATCGTACTTTGCACTTAATATATTAACTACTGTCGGGAATTGAACTCGTATTTAGCTTTTCACATAAGTTAAGTGATTTAAACAATTCAATCTTATCAAAAACTACATATATATTTATAAAGAAAAAGTATTTTGATAGCTAAATGCAAGATTTAAACATCAATACATTTATGTGTTACGGACAGGTATATCCTGTCATATCCATAGTTATCTATTATACTCGTATTACAATTAGTATAAACTTTTGACACTCAGATTAGACAACCTATCTCAGTTAAAAAAAGCAACTAGGTCTGTGGGAGGGGTAGAGCCAGTGACATTTTTATTTGCCTAGTTGGCCGGACCTTTTAGAATTAAAAACCCGGTGCTTATATTAGCTCCTCCCCACATTTTTTGGATTTTCCTTTTTAGATTTTAATACTATATAAATACAAATTCTAAAAATGCAATTGACTGACTGACTGCCTCACCACTATTCTTCTGAAATATCTGGTTTCTTGACCATAAAATTTTAACCAATTTCGTATAAAAGTCGAATTCAGTTAGATATACATAGTTCTTTTTACTGGTCTTATATTACTTTGCTTTTTAAGTTTCCTCGCACGTTTCCGTTACCCCGATTTTGAACCACTTCCCGTATTTCAATCTTCCCCAAATTTTGCACATGGAAACAACTAAGGTGAAGAATACAGAAAAAAAGTTGAAAATAAGACCAGTTTTCAAAAATGGTATTTTTATATTAATTATTTAATATAAAGTTACGTTTTCTTAAGGAAACATTTAAGCAAGATTATATTAATCTTGAAGATTTTAAAGTTTTTATGGAGTATAGTAAATTCATCCTTTATACTTACAATTGGATGAAGAAGACAAAACCAGTTAAGTGCAGCGTAAGATACGAACGGTCCTACACAGTACACAGCTAGGATACCGAGAAACCACATTGCAATGAAGAAAACACTAATTGTGCCTCTCATTGAGGGAGCAGCTATTTCACCCAGGTAAATCGGCAGAATTGCGTATATAACTCCCATCGCCATTCCTGCAACAAAAAAATGGTTAACAATTAGATCTCAATACCAAATGTAACATTAGCAAAGTAGCATTTTAAGCTTTGAGCATTTTTAAAAAATGCATTGATCATTAGTAGGATTAAATAATGCTTTGATCTTGTATAATTCCATACATGTGTTCAAGATTATGTACATATGAGCAAAGTTTGATATCATATTCATAATCAAAGGCTGTTTTATAAAGACATAGATAATTGATATATAATTAGTTTTGCTCTTAGAACTTTTTTCCCTTTGTAATATTAGTTCGCAATGGTTACAATACTTTCTGAACAATACAATCTCTTTCTTGATAATACCCCATTGTTCACGAACCCATATGAATGGAACCGCATGCGTGTTACATATTGTGTGCATTGGGTTCAATTAGGGTGCATGATAGGCAAGCCTTTTATTGTGATTACCTACCATGGTAAATTTGAAAGAGTTGCCTTGCTTGATTGCAATAACAAAGAAATGTTCTGTTTAGAATTAGTTAGAGTTAGTTATCCTCAATCGATAGCTTTTTACATTATTACCCTGTAGAATATTGTGTAGGTGAAGTCTGAACTTATCAGCCTGGTAAGCAAGTATATCAAAGCCTACCTATTGAAAAGAAAAATAAGCTTTTACATCACAATATTCCGATAAAATATATTGTTAAGTAAGCAACTGAGTTATTTTATATTTCACAATTTAATTTTGCTTTTTACTGATCATGGAAAAATCAGTTTATTTCCTTAATCCTTTTAACTATACGCAAATTGGCACTTCTTTAGATTGTTAATCCCCTTATAAAATAAACAGAGGGGAGTAAAAATCTAAAGAAGGTGTATGGAATGTTCTTCTTTATACGGTTACTGCTCTTATGAAAACAGAAGTGTGATATTCCTTTGTCCCAAAGTACATCGGACTAAACATACCTTTGTCTTAATAGTTATTTGTGTAAGTCATTTATATTCTATAAAAAACGTAGGGGAGTAACAATCTAAAGAAGTACTAACTAATTTAGCAACAATAAATTAAAATTACATTCTTGCATTTTGATCTAAAGATTTATTTATTAAGTTTGTTGACTGTGGAACTAACCTAAAGATTAAGTTGCGAAGTAAGGTTATCTACATATATTATGTATAAACCTACATACATTTATATTTCTATATGATTATTTGAAAACCCTTTATATATATTTGTTGTAATTAGTTTTTTTGAGGAGTTTATAAACTAGATTGTTTTTGTGTTCCAAAATGTCGCCTTTTTTGACACATCTTTTGCCCACTTTGGCTTTAAAGTTATTTGCATAAGTAATTTATATTCTAAAAAAACGTAGGGGGAGTAAGAATCTAAAAAAAAGTGCCAACAAATTTAGTGAACATTAAAGTAAAATTACATTCTTGCATTTCGATCTAAACTTTTATTTTTAAGTTTATAGACTTTGGAACTAACCTAAAGATCAAGTTGTGAAGTAAGAATATCTATACATATTATAAACATACATATTTATTTGAACGTGATTATTTGAAAACCTTTTAAATATATATTTTATTTAGTTTTTTGAGGTGTCTATAAACTAGATTATTATTATTATTTTTTTTTTTTTTTTGGCAAAAAAGTCCCCTTTTTTGACACATTTTCAGACCTAAATTTGCAATATAATATAAAAATGTTTTAATAACAATATTTTATGAGACTCAAATTATTACTAGTAATAGTTTTATTGAATTATGGTTACTGGTGACGTTTGCTTTAGATTATTTTGAATTAATAATTTAAAATGAATAGTGAACAATTTGTTCATTATTGATTGCTTATTAAATATTGATTCTATTATCTCCCACGATGTATTAACTAATGATTTCCTTAAGTAGTAATATTGAGGAAAATCTATTTATGAATGAGTTTCTTGTATTTGGCACGATACTGAATCGAAAGATAAAAATATCCGAGCGCTCCCCCGTGTTGGCTAGTCTAGTTTGAACTATATTAAGTCTTGTATTAGCACATCGCGATAATACAAGACGAACTTGTTGAATAATGTGTGAAATAGTATATCCCATACTGTGTACTGTTCTATTCACCTTGAATGTATCTTGAGAATTAAATATTATAAAATAATATGCATTGCGCGTAATATAATTTCATGTAAAGTGATATATGATGTTATGTTTTATGAAAAACAAGTGCTGCAATAGATCAAATTTTAGCATAAAATGTTGTAATAACAACACTCCTATAGACAAATCATACTATTTACAAATAATCGCTGTATAGATATAGATTTAAACAATATTTCATCTAAATAAACAAATATTGTAATGATTACTCTTAGATGAAAGAGTAAACATTAATCATTTTAAGGATATGTAATCATATAAAAAGGATTTTGAAGAAATATATCTCCAAGGACCTAAATAAAAAGTTGTGTTACGTAGATTCACCTTTCTTATATCCATTTATTAATGGATACGGATACATACATGATTCCATAGTCGTCACTTTTTTTTATTTTAATCATTTTTTTACTATTTATTTTTTTTATCATGATCAACCCATTAGTTTATTGCAGGAAGGGGAAGTCGGCCACTTTACTCATCTGCAGATGTGACCATCGGTGTAAAACATGCCTTACTTCCCTGAAATTCGGTCAATCCAAACACCGAAAAATCTTGTTTGGATTTTGGTTTTTGTCGAGTTCCGAGTACTCTAACCACTTGATTTGGCCGATCTTGGCTGATCACTTTTGACACAGTTGGTCTTATAAAAAAAAAATTGTTATACTACATCGATAAATAAAAAAGTGTAATTTCGTGTGGAGAGATAATATTTATGTATGCAATTTAAAATGACCTCCATTAATGCTCTGATTTCTAAAACCATGAATAACCATACTTGCCTAGAGGTGATATTGATAATGTATTGTATATTATGTATTGTGTCTATTGCACATCAATATTCAGAATGTACAGTGTCACTTATTACTTAATTAAACCCAATGAATATGTAAGTCACTCAGGTAACCCAACGCCTGATCTATTTTATACTTTAAAATTGACCTTGTGAACTTTTTCCAATTCAATATATTGTTCTTGTACTTTTAAAAGATTTGATAGAGTCAGGGTTACCATCACTAGCGTTTATCAGTTACAAAGGCTATTATATATTCAAGATAGGTACGGTTGTATGAAGCAAAAACACATGCATTAATATAATAATGCTATAAATTTATTATCATAAATTTTTAAGGTCATGTCGATCTGAATAAGGTTGTCTTAAGAAAAATTCGTTTTACTAGCACTTTTATTATGTAATTAATAATAAAATACGAACACAAATCTGTATTAAAAATGATGCAGCAGGTTGCGGTATTATAACGCAATTTTCGTATGTGGCTTTGTAACGCAGCTGTTACTATAGTCAAAACGGGAATGTATTTATTTATATTTATGATACTTTTAACAATGTGCTCAATCAAAAAATACTCTGTAGTTTGTTTTTATTTTAAATTACAAAAAAGATAATACCATTTCTTCTAGACAAATAATTGACGCAACAACCTGTGGAGGGCCTAGGTCTACTAATGAACAAAACAATTGTCTGACAACAATGGTCTTGTTTACGGAAGTTTCAAGAAACTTTGTTGTCTTTTTAGCCTCGACAGATAAATCGAGTAGAGGATTAATCTCTGCGCATGCCCAGTCTCAGATGCGCAGGCGCAGCATAATGTCAACTCTATAGTGCGCCTGCGCGTCTGGAACTGGACGTCCACAGATTACTGCTCTACCCTATTAATGCTCTCTATAATGCATTAACTTTCTACTTAAGTCTACAATAAGGTAAAGCTATATTCTATTAGACAAGAGCGTCCATCATTGAAATTTCTTTGTTCGTCGGCTTACCCTGTATAAGGCGCATGATGTATAGAGCAGATACATTGTAGAAGGAAATGACAAGGAGCCACGTGATGACGTAGATCGGCCCCGTCGACAGAAGAACCGGTTTTCTTCCGATCTTATCACAGAGAAGAGCTCCTGGTATTGGCGAGAAGAAGTTGCCTACTTCTATAAGCGAAACGACCCACGATGCATCTTCGTGAGTTAAATATACGTCCGCACCTTCCTGCTGAAGTCTCACTAGAAGAGGTGTCACCCATACGAATGATGCTCCAGCGCAGAAAGCTGACAACGAACCTAAATCAGATTCAAATGTGTTGATTAAGAACAACTAAAAGAAAATACATAAACAACAATTGTACATTACATTTGGCAGTTTTGTTTACTTAAGAATTAACAATAAACAATTTAGATGAACTCAAAAAAAAACGTATTGTTAATTGGATGATAAGATTTGCTTCTGTTTATCATCTTTTATAGAAACATCTTATGTAAACACACTAGTTAGAGTGCTTTCTTAAACAGAAAGGATGTTTCTAACTAAACGAGTTAGTTAAAATTCAAAAGGAGTGTATTGAGTAAACGATCATCAAGCGACTAGAAACCTGGCCTCATCTCAGAGAGCCCTACAAACAAGATTGTTTGGTTAACAAAAATTACACTTGAAGTTCATTAACATTTTTATTTGTTCATAATACATCTTGCCTTCTTACGGAATTATAAATTGCTTTATTTTATTTGAAACTTAGAGTAAAATAGTTTTTAACTCCAATTTATTATTGTGCGAACTTCTTATCACTGGTTGAAACATAAATTAGTTTCATAGTTAACTCTAGAGATAAAGAGTTTTGCAATTAAGTTGTTCTGACGTAATGCTATTTCGCTTTAGTTGTGTGTGACTATGACCGTTTTAAGTAAGTATAGTCTAAGAGATTCAATGACAAGATCATTTCTTAAACTTCATAATTCCAAGACAGAAATTTGTTTCAGGCATCAGGGAACATTTTGGTCTCGTGTCTGTCTGTCGTTCAATTATTGTGAACCAAGAATCAACATATATTTAAAACTACTCCGTCGATTTTAATAAAATTTTGATGGTAGGCCATAAATAGCCCATTTTTGGTCTCATATAAGTTTCAATCTTCTACGCCCGTTTGCTGCTTCACTTCCACATGTACTCAAACATACATTTATTTATCGCCCACCACTTGTAAACATTCCTATCCTGAGTGGTAGCCCTGGGGCCTGTAAAAATGCATGCTTTATTTTTGCAGGCTGCTAGTTCGAGAAGCGGCCGCTTCCTGGCCACGGTCTGCAGGAAACTCTAGAAGTTCTCAGCGTTAGCTGTGCATTAGTAACTGCGGTTTGTTTTGGTACTTATCTAACCTTAATATGCATTTATTGTTTTGAAGATTACGGCAAAATAGTTGGCATGTTTAGTAATTAGTTTAATGTGGTGGGCGATAAAATATTGTGTACGCACCACGAGCAGTAAGCGACATGACAGGCCTCGGGCGTTCAACGCACTCGTGCTTTCAAACTTCGTCCTCGGCCTGTAATAACGTCATTACTGCTCTAGGTACGTAAATATCTATTACACCTATATCTTCAAAAGTACTCAACGGATTGTTATGAAATTTGGATGGTTTGTCGTAAGTAGCCCGCAGATGGCTCCAAATTAATTTCATCCGTCTGCGCTCTTTTACATTTTGCTAAATTGATACTTACTATTAAAATGTATACTTATTATAAAAAATTAACTATTAATTTTATTGCATTTTCTTTTATTAATTTTTTATAACGAAAAATCGTGTTGGGTAAAGGTAGAGAGGAAAGTCTCTCCACGTAAAAACTTACGTGGAGAGACTTTCCCTTCTAGCTTTAATCATGTCCTACACTAATGCTCCATGTACTGTCCATAGTGTTGATGTCCTTCATTTTAAATGTCCACGATTTCCTGTCCATACAGTCCATCTTCTCTTACAATGTTGTAATTTCCAAAATGTTCCAACTCAGTCTCATTTTGGTGGGTATGTCCTTCTTGTCCTTCTTAGGTTTTTTTAGTTCTTAGTTCTTATATTCTCAGTAGGTTGATCCACAATAAGTATAATATACTTACTAACAAACGCAGTAAGAAACTGTCTCTTTTTTGATCCATAGTGTTCCTTCCGTCTTTCTGAAACAGAATATAACTTCTACATTATTATATATTTAGGGCATATTTTAATTGTGATAGATATCACTGGTAGACAGTGAAGATAATTGTAATAAATCGTTGTATATCAGCTTCTTCTTTTCTTTACTAATCCTCTATGAAATATAAAGGTGAATCTTCGAGATGAATGTTAACCGGGATGATTTCGAAGGGATAAAATTAGAGTCAAATAATATTGTGCGAAAAGGTTTTCAATATGGTTATAGTTATTACTTCATTTCTCGCTAATCCAGACCTCGCCTAGTCCGGATATAGACTGACTCAATACTGTACAGTAAAAAACTTGAAATTTACATCTATAAGACAATAAGTTTGTTTTTGCTTCCGAGCTTACCGAAGGTAACGGAAGCATTCTGTTCACTTTTTAGAACAAAAAAGTTTTATGCCTCCGATTTTAAAAATTCCAAGGCAGAAATCCGTTTCAGACATCAAGGAACATTTTTGGTTCCGTTTCTGTCTGTCTGTCTGTCGGTCTGTGTGTCCGTGAATCATGAAACGTGCGACGATAACTTGAGTAATTCTTGACCGATTTTGATGAAATTTGGTATACATGTTCATTTTGCTAATGCTCAGGACGAGTTCGTTGGACAACGTTATCCGTTCAAGCGTTCACGCGCAACGCTCGCGTAAACGTGAACTTCAAATTTAAAATTGGAATTTTCGGTCGGGAAAAAAATCAAACCATATCTATTCAATGAGACGAACATTTTTTTCAAATACAATTTTTTAGTAAAACCTACAGCGACACCCCTTAAAATAAGAAAAACGGTCGTAGCTGTGTTGAAATTTTTTAAAAATTAACGCTTTGTCTAATTGAAAAACTGGTTGCACAAACCGGGTCTGATTTTTAATGATCTACAATTTTGGTCATAGGACATTTTGTCGTATCTCTATCGGTTGTACCCTAAATGGGGCAATTTTGGTTTTAATTTTTTCAATTTTTGCCTTTAAGCTCTCATATCTTTGGCAATTGTTGACCGATTTTAATTCTGATTTTTGGGCTTTAATCTGTCACTAATGCCCTTTAAATTAAGTGTTTGGTATGTTTTTAATTCGTCCTATTACCTGAGAAATTGAGAGTAAACTTTTTCCCGAGTGCCGTGGTCACGTGACCACTTTTTTTCGATTTCAGTATTGTGTCGTATATCATTTGAAAGGCCTTGATTTGTACATTAAAGCGGTTTTATTTGTTTATTTTTATAAAAATTTGTACCCGTACTTTTGTACCGATTTGTTGGTTTTTTGCAGGTAAAAGAGGTTAAATAAATTTTCCATAATTTTGTAAGTGGGTTATTTTTCTTTATTAGGTTATTTATGCCTTATTGGATTGTTTGTTTATTTCAATATAATTATTGAACCCAAGGGTACAGGGGGTACAATTGTCAAAATTAATATTTTAAATAATGACGTACATCGTTGAAAAGCTCTTTAATATTAGATTAATAATTGTTATGGAGTGTATATTGTTATGTTTATTTTTTCTTAGGATAAATTGAAAATAACTGTTTTCTTTCGGATTGAAATTTTTGAAAATTTCTGTTTTTCGGATTTGGTCACAATAAACAATAAAGTAATAAATCGTTAATGCTAATATAACAATAAAGTACAAGATAGCATGTGAGGAAGCTATGTGCCACACTAATTGGCAGTGTATTTTATTTTATTTTATTTTTTTTATCTTAAATCTATGTATAGATAAAAAAGTTACCCACAATGAAACTAAACAGTAATTTCTATGATAAAAACATCAATTTTATTAGTTTTACATACATTTTAAAACTGATTCCGTTTAATCCGGAGTTTCTGTGATCCTGACGGAGTGACTGAGTGCCGGATTAGCGAGACTCTTCTGAATAATTAAATATATATTGATGTTAATGATAATTATCAGCTCATAATACATGTTACCTATAAGGATAAGGAATGATTTTACAATATTAATATAAGGTTGATTTTTTTGATTTTTTATTTTTTTTATTTTTATTGTTACAGGTAAGCGTTTATAATTGAAGCTACACTGACCTCTTGACTAATTAAGTAAGCAAAACAATTTTTTTTTTCTTTTTAATTATTAAATATGGTTGTTTATTTAATGTAAATTACAATTCATTATAAGATTTTAGCTCTAAATGTCACTTAGGTTTATATATGTATATGCATGTATTAATTCGTAATTTTATATTTATCTATAGATTACTCTTATAATAATATATTAGATGTACATATGTTTATGTTTAGTAGTGGATCCTTTTAGGGTTTATGGAAAATAAATTACTTTACTTCATTCTTTACGGCAACGTTTCGGTCTGACCGTCCATTTTATAGCCTAAACAATTATGTACGTATATTTTATTAGTTTAACTACAATATAAAACAATAACATAGTATCAAGAAGGTTACACAGTATCAGGAACTTACAGCCATTTTTCATATAATAGATGTATAATAGGTTTGTTCCAACCACACTTCAAACTAGTTTGAAACTGTCCGACGCATGTACATAAGCAACAAGAATTCAATTTTGAACCAATGCGCATGCGTCGGACAGTTTAAAACTAGTTTGAAGTGTGGTTGGAACAAATCTATTATATTTGTTGCTTTATTCATAGGCGTTAAAATTGGATATTCGTTTTTACTAGGTATCTTTGTTATAATAAATGGAGTGAACAAAGAAATAAAATTTTTATTTATGATTTAGATATGTACATCTTAAGAATTCTCAATTATTGCGTTAACTTAATTTATTATTCTTTAAACATAAATCTATTTTATAGAGATAAGAAATAACTTATTCTAGTTTATTTCATAATGCCATTATTGTTTCATTCGTATTTCCATAAGTTTGTCCATAAGTTTTGTGGGTTTTTACCAGGTTTTCTTTTGCAAATTGAGGGTTTTAATAGTTGACTAATAAAGTTATTTGGAGACTCGCATATACTCGGTGAATATAGATGAGATTTCTCTGCCATCGGATAACTCCTTCGATATCTGAAAGTAGACAAAATTCAACCTTACACTATCTGCATGTGTAGTCAATTATTTTGTGGAAATTACTAATTTATATGCATTAAAGATTGGTATGTAAGAGCATTGGCGTTGGGCAATTTTGCAGGATGTCTTTTAGAATCAAATCTATTGGAGAGAAGGTATTTTACTTGTGTGCTACTAGATTATTTACCTGCAATATAGCGAGAGTGATCTTGACCGAGATACGAATATTTAAGAGAAAAACTACTTATATATTGATACCCATAAAATTAGGAAATTATTCTTCAGTGTAGCTTAATTGGCTAGAACATCTGCTCTGGAAATATAGAGAGGTCTGTGGTTCGAATCCCTGCGCTAAAGTCTATTTTTCTCTGTCAGTCTCCCGATGTAAATAGTAATTATAATTTGATTTAAATTAAAATTTAAACGTTCCGTAGTATGAATACCACCAAAATCTTAAAAATTGAAATTCATAAAATTTGTTGTAAACAAACCTATTTTTAAAAATAAATTATGTGTAATAGTCGGACCTCCTTATAAGCAACTTCTATTGAACGAAACGATTTTTTAAGAACTTCTGTAAAATGATTTTTTTCTTTATATAAAGAGACTTTTCAAGATTAAATATTGATGACTTTTAGATATGCTTTTTATAAGAATCAATAAAACACGATTCCACTTATAAAATGTTTCCTATTTAGTTTCAGAATATGCCTAAATCAGAGCTTTATTGGGAGGACTATTATTATAGAATTAGAATAAGTACATAATTCTATTATAATAGTCCACCCAATAAAGCTCTGATTTGAGCTTATTCTGGAACTAAATAGGAAATATTTTAT
>KZ651082.1:914544-934850 GCA_001010745.2 Gerris buenoi | reverse complement strand
CAGACACGGAACCAAAAATGTTCCCTGATGTCTGAAACGGATTTCTGTCTTGGAATTTTTGAAATCGGAGACCTAAAATTTTTTTGTTCTTCGGAACGATCACATAGCTTCCGTTACCTTCGGTAAGCTCGGAAGCAATAGTTATGTGAAACAATATTTTGAGTTAATGCAAGTAGACGTATGTGCATGCATCACATAATGGGGTTGTACATTCCGTTCTATACCTACTTCGGTTTGAAATTCTCACACAAAAATAACTAATGCTCCCTTCTTTTTTCCCAACTTTATCCCGCAAAGTAAACCTTTAAACCTAAAAAGTAAGCTTTTAAACCTAAAAGCATTCTTTGTATCTAACCTAGCAACTTCCACGTGTCATTTCTTTTCCCATCAACCTAAATCCTTTTGTGCAAAATCTATCATCCCAGCACATAACTGGAAATCCTCCCGGGTGTCCGTAAAGGCAGCGTGATCATAAAACATGTATGTATGTGGGTGCCAATGAACTGGACAGGCATAGATTGATTATTACATTTGTGTATAATGTATATTTCATTTTATGAGTTCTGTGACTGGGCAGTTTCTCAAGTGAAGATGTATCATGGGATGTTCATGGTACATCATCATTATTACTTATAGCAGCAATGTAACTATTTTAGATTTAATATACAAATTAAACTAAGTTCTTATAGTTTTTAAAGCTCTGGAGCTGACAATTTTTACATTTTAGTGATTAGTTATTTATATATATATTTTTTTCATCATAATTAATGAAACAATTAACTTACCAGTCATTTCTGTTGAAATCATGTAAAAGCATCTTCCCGATGTTTTTTGGTTTGGATGAGATTGAATGTTGCTGTGTTTCTGCCAGTTAGCCAAGGCGTTAAACTTTTTCCTTGAGAACGGTCCGTGTCTGAGTTGGCATGTCAAAACCGCTGTCAAACCTACCGTATCTTCAACTAGTCATCGTCTGAAACAAGTATTGAACGGGCCTCGTGTATTGATCGGCTTCAATTGATGTCAATAACAAAGACAACATGTTATACGCTAACCATTCATCCCCACTGCAATACATAGCCTCAGAAACATCATATTATAGCTTGTTACGCAAACACAGACAATACTTTCTCATTTACAGCGTAAACTAGATTTTTATTCCAATCAGTATAAATTCACTTTTTTTTATCATGAAACGTGGTATCAAAGCAGTAATTTTTATCTTCTCTTTATTGAGTTTTTCTTTATGTTTTTAGCGGTTTGATTATTTTTAATTCTTAAGAATTGCTTTCATTAAATCCCTTCCCATTCCTTTTCATAAGTCAAGGTTGATTTTAATTAGCGGAAATCTTAATTTAATCAATATTATGTTGTATTTTCTTTAACATAAATTGAATGTTTATATCTAAACTCTTTAGAGATTGTGAGATACAATCATATGAATAGTCGTGCATATTCTAATATAATTTCTTCTGAAATTATCAAAGGTAATGGAGCTACGTGGTCGTTTTGAAGAGCAAAACTTTTTCATGTCTCTAATTTCAAATATTCCAAAATACAATTCCGTTTAGACATCAGGGAACATTTTTATTCCTGTGGCTACCTTTTGGTATGTCTGTCTGCCGCACAATTTTTGCGAATCGGCATTTTTCTTATAAATTACTCGTCCGATTTTAATGATAATTAGATGGTTGGTCATAATTCGCCCGTATAACTTTTAACTTTCTACCGCCAAATAACTATTGCTAAATTAATCCGTGTTAAAAAACCAAACAATTTTGACAAATTTGTTAAAATAAGGGGGAAACAATTAAATAAATTAAACTATCAATGAAGTACGTGATAGTTATACCGAGGTTTTTTTTAGAACTTGCTGATAGTAAAGAATACCCAACAAAAACACTAGTGTAAAAAAATAAGCCAAGTCTCGCATAAAAAGTAGTGAGATCATAGGTTTAGCCAAGTCTCCCACTGTCCGAGTAAGGCCCCTTTCACACGGCGCGGGTCCGGCCCGCAGCTAGATGCGGACGCGGGCCCGGATGAAGTATGACCTTAGTAAAAACANAATTTTTATACAACACTGCGTTTAATTTTAGCCCCTTTGGGGTGTGAATTTGCCAAGACAGAAAAGATATTTAAATTTAAACGTGTAGAGAGATTTGGGAAAGAGAATAGGGATAGGAACAGATAAACATCATGTTCTTGCACTGGATAAATTAGACCTAGTGGAACTTACTCGGACAGTGGGAGACTTGGCTAAACCTATAATCTCACTACTTTTTACGCGAGACTTGGCTTATTTTTTTACACTAGTGATTTTGTTGGGATTTCACTTCTTTTTGTTCTCCAAACAATTTTTCGTTTCCTATCTTTGTCCTTGTTTGATTGTTCTTAGGTCTTTTTACTTTTCCTCACTACTAATAGTAGAAAAAGTATTGTTTCTTTCTTTGTTCTTGTAATCTTTCGTATTACTTCATCGACCTGGAGTAAATATATTTGCACTTCAAGATAACAGTTGATAAATTCTGTCAAATCAAACAAAACAAATGTTCTCAAAATTTCTTTTCAATATTAAAATTCTCCACCAGGTAGCTCTAACAAATTGTCAAGTTTCTAGGACTGTTAGAAGTGCTTTAGAATTATGATGAGTGAGTGAGTAAGTGAGTGAATGAGTGAAGAAATAACAAAAATTTAGGCTCATATATCTTATGAGCTACTATGGGTAGAGGTGTGAAATTATTATTTCCGGTTCAGTTTGTCATGAACTTTAAACTAAAATAAATTTCATATATCTAAGTATCTTTAATGAGACAATAGAGGGGGGTCCAAATTGCCGTGAGTTGGTTCCAGTAAAGGATAGTACGGCTGTGCTAGACTTGGAGGGGGCACTGCCGTGCCCCCAGATTCGAAATATAAATGTTTAGATTATTAATTGATACATAGATATTTAATTTAATACATAGATATCTAAGTATCTTTAATGAGACAATAGAGGGGGGTCCAAATTGCCGTGAGTTGGTTCCAGTAAAGGATGGTACGGCTGTGCTAGACTTGGAGGGGGCACAGCCGTGCCCCCAGATTCGAAATATAAATGTTTAGATTATTAATTGATACATAGATATTTAATTTAATACATAGATAAGCAGTGAAGTCACTTGATTAATAATATGTCACTCCTTCATATAATATTATGATTATCTATCTAAATATTTTATATTTATATTTTATTGATAATTATTTTTTTGGATACTATATTTCGATAGAATAAAATAAAATCCCTGAGGTGGTTAGATTCTTTGAGTTGAGGAAATGTAGTTGTCGCCTCACTCGCGCCCCTATGCCCCAGTCCAAGGACTTAAAGCAAGTGAAAGGGTGTTTGCAAGCACAGCGTCCCTTCAGGATAACTGAAAGAACAGGGCTCAAACCAATTCCCTCCCCTAGCTCAGGGCTAACTGAAAAGCAGGCTCGTTGCTTTAGGTTTCATCCTGGGCCTTGTTGAAAGATCCTGTCCTTTTTTCCCAATACTAAGGATACAGAGAAGGCACTGGAGGCTATTTATCCTGGCCAGCCCCACTCTCCTCCATATATCCCCGTCAATCCTGTTCAACCTGAGATTGCTTGGGACACACACAGCTCCAAGGCATGGAAACCGACTTTTCTACAACTTTTCAACTAGCCCTTTACACAAGCCCTTTTTCACTTTACTACCGTTACAAGAGTGGTAAAAAGAGTAAAATTTATCTGCTCAACTTCCAATACATTCTACTATACGATCCTTTTATGTGATTTTTATCAATGGGAAATGGCATAGTTACATTCTTCTTTAGGGTCTCCTAATAATGGTCCTTTAAGTACATTGAATTGAAACAAACAGTAGATATATTTTCTCAAGGTATTTCGGTCGAATTAAAAATATTATTTTTATGCATTGATATGGTAAAATAAGTCTAAAAATGGAATATTTTTTTTTTATTACATAAGGCTACAACCACGTGAGCTAATCAAAACAGTCTCCAAGATACGTAAGGTTAATTTCTTACGTAACTTCTTTGACTTCAACATTTTAAATAAATATTTCATATTTTTCTATATTTATAATTTTGTATTTATGAATTTTATGGGTTTATAAATTGCCATCAAGAATCATTAGATTTACTAAGCTGTAATACCTATAGATGCCACTGAGTTTTCTTAACCCCTCTCCCTTTATTTCTATACTACTGCCTCCCCGTAAAACAAGTATAATATTGTATATCCCTAATGCAAGTATATTGGTAAATCCCTAAGTATAAAGCCACTATCTTGAATTAATATGTTCGATTTGCAGTTGGGCATTTTAGAAGTCGGATTTTAGAAGGTCAGTAAGAAAGGTGAAAGTTCAAAATTCAATTGAATTTTAGGATCATAACAAGTTGAATTAGACTTATAACATAAAATAAGGACTGACTGTCTTCTCAGCTTGGAAGACTTACTCTTGACATTAGCAAAAGTTGAGTGAAAATTTAATTGACATCCATTCTAATTAAACTTGAGAGTGACATTACTTAACTCTAAGGAAAGTGTGTAATATAAGCTACTAATATAACTGGTGCTGGGGACCGATTTCCTATTAAAATTAGTATTTGTCCTAGGGGATGAACAATCTTTAAAAAAAGTTATTACTTTTTATAAAGAGAAATTATTGTAATGGCGCAAAAATTTGATTTTGAAATTTAGATGGATTTACTTATTTTGAGGTCCCTTAAGTCCAAAAAAGTTGTTTTTAAAAAATGTCTGTCTGTGTAGACGCGTGGAGCCTAAATTACTAACAATTTAGTATGGCCTCAACTGTGTTTATTCCAATGTATGATAGGAACCACCATAAAAGAGGTGTAGTTCAATTATCAAACAATGCCTTTACACAAAAAAATTGTATTTGAAACAATCAATTGTTGTTGTTAGTTTCGGTAAGCAGTTTTCTTCAAATATTTTGGGGTTTACTGAAACCCCAGACTACCTGAGGACTTCGGAAGTACAAGTGATAATTTAGAACGGACGACTCGCAACTACTTCATTGCTCTTATTGATTTTTTTGCTCTACGGTATATTTTAACTCTCAGTAGTTGAAAAAAAAAGCTGCGACGTCTGGGTTGCGAATATAGCTATATTTTTTGTTGTATGTTTTCTCTGTGTTAAATTAATCTATTTTTTATTTTTGATTGTTTTCCATTTTAATCTATTTCAACCAATTTTCATTTTTTTTTTTACAAAGTTATACTTTTATAATTTTATGGTGCTGGTAAGGAGGATAATTGAAGGTATTTGACGATTCTATTGGGCCAGTGGTATAGCGTGACTGCCATAGTGTGCATTCAGCTCGACGAAGGTTCTCGCTTTATTTTGCATAAAATCGATAACGCTAAGATTTCAAATTACCTAGGGGAAATAACAGGAATTATTTTGATCTTAGATAATAGAGACCTTTATTGCTTTCTTACCTATATTACGAGGGAATTAATTGCGTTAAAGATATTTAAATTATCGTCATCTCCATAATACAATCCTTTATCAAGTACAATTCTTTCGAATAATTTTCTTTTCTTTTTTCCATCTGTCTGCACTCATTTAATGATAAATAAAAATAAAAGTGGCTTTACTGGGAATCGAAACATATCTAAACAATCGATACGCGATGAGGCGGCACTTCTTTAGATTGTTACTCCCTTTATAAAAAAAAACAGAGTGGAGTAACAATCTAAAGAAGGTATAGGGAATGATCTTCTTTAGACTGTTACTTCCCTTATAAAAACACAAGTGTGATATTCCTTTGTCCCAAAGTTCATTTGATTACCTAAACATCCCTTTGTCATAATGGTTATTTAGTCAAAGTAAATTTTATTCTAAAACATCATAGGGGAGTAACAATCTAAAGGAGTACCGATGAGGCTATGTGCCGTACAAATTAATAGTCTTTTTTATGCTTGGGTAGAAATTTATTAATTGATCTATTTTAATGTCATTCATGTTGTTCAGTGTCTTAATAGCGTTGTATTTTTTGTGTTAACTTAATTGCTTGGATATTTGTTAGTTAGCATATCGTTCTATAAATTAAAGTCACATCTAATTATGTTGTTGCGCCTTAACCTTCAATGAATGTGTGAATCAATCTTGTGGGATTTTATGTTTAAGCTTAGATATGGGTCAATTATAAATGCGTAAATTATTATAGGGTTATCTCATAAAAGTGAAGGCGATTCGGATAAACACAAGAATGGACATTCGGATTAATTTGTTTTATTGGGTCTTTTCTGTTAGGGCTCTTTTGTCATTTCTCAATTACATTCTGACGATATTTGGCAAAGTTATAATGCAGTTTTATTGATTCCGATTTTGTCAAAGCGGTACTTCTTTAGACCTTTTACTCCTCTTATAAAAAAACAAAAAAACAAACACAAGAAGGTGTTCGGAGTGTTCTTCTTTAGATTGTTACTCCCCTTATAAAAACAGAAATGTGATATTTCTATGTCCCAAAGTACCCGACTAAAAATCCCTTTGTCCTAATAGTTATTTAGTCAAAGTAATTTATATTATAAATAACATAGGGGAGTAAAAATCTAAAGAAGTACCACGAGAGCTATGTGGTCGTTCTGAATCTTATGCCTCTTATTTCAAAAACTTCAATACAGAGATCAGTTTCAAACATCAGAAAACATTTTTGGTCCCGTCTCTGTCTGTCTGTAGATAAATTTTTGTGAATCAGCATATCTTGAAATCTTATGCAATTTTAGTGGAAATTATATGGTAGGTAATAATTAGGGCATCATGATTAACTTAGTAATAAAAAGTAGTGTAATAGCAATGCTAAATAAACTTATTTGGTAAGAAATTCTTACTTCTTACTGTCCGCATTAGGGGTATATTATTTACCCGAACGATTTCTCTAGTAANTTAGTAATAAAAAGTAGTGTAATAGCAATGCTAAATAAACTTATTTGGTAAAAAATTCTTACTTCTTACTGTCCGCATTAGGGGTATATTATTTACCCGAACGATTTCTCTAGTAAAGCTTTTTGACGCAGATATTGAATCATTATTATAAGATAATGATTATTATTATCCAAATATGTCTACGAAGTTCGTAGACTTCCGCGGTTAAAATTATAAGTTCTGGGTCTTCCTGTGTTAACCGCCTCTCAAAGGGTTTGAAACCCGACGTTTCGTTTCTATAATGCTACAAGCATCTTCAGGGGGGTTTATGGTGTCCTTAGTTCAGTTTGCACCTGTCTTAAACTAAGACTAAGGACATTATGAACACGTGAAGATGCTTTAGCATAGGAAAGAATCGTCGGGTCTCAAACCCTTTGAGAGGTTACCACATGAAGACCCAGAACTTATAATTTTAACCGCGGAAGCTCATATTATAAATATGTCTATGAAAAAGTTCATATAAGTGGAATTAGAGGTTCACGGTATTATTGAGTGTTTAAAAGTGCTAAAGGAGCTATTTAAAGTCTCTTTTTATTGATATTTATTTGATTATGCGTGGTGCGTTTGCAAACATTTCCATTAAATTATAAACTACCTATACTCTCTAGATCCCTTGCGAAAGAGAATTCACGAGTAGGTTTTAATTCTTGAGGTTATTATCCTAATCTTGGAAGCCTACTGAATTTTAATACCAATGTTTATCAAAATTTTTCTTTGCGGATTACTCTAGACTGCACTGACTATCATAACTTTAATAGAGTAATTTCCTACTAAACTTAACTTCATAGTTGTATATTAGTGTTTGTCTTAGTGTTGATATTAAACCTTATTTACTCTATAAATTTACTTTACTGTACTTTATTCAATTTACTTTTGAAAGGTGTAATAATTTTTCTAAATTTAAAAATGTAAATAAATATTCCTTTGAGTGTTTTTTTTTTTAAATAAATAAATAAAATATTATATGCCTGTACCTATTGAAACAGAATTAAATTCAAATTACATATATATCTACATATATTGTTCCTTTTTACATTTTAAGACCTTTTAACGCTATTACAAGCAATGCTAGAATAAAGGGTTTCTTTGTACGGGTGGGGGTTACACATGAAATAGCTTAGCTTAAACAATACCTGGGAAGTCGATGTTAAACTACTAAAAGAATAATCATAGCTCAACATTTTTGTAAACAGTCACAATATTTCGTGTTCGTAAAGTAAATTAAAATTGAGCAAACAAATGGAAATATAATTGTTCATTGAAACTAGACCATAATTGAAATATCAAAACCAAAATAGAAATGTTGGTTGAAAGTTTTTCGAATTCCAGCGGAAATAGCAGTAAAATAAATCCCATTTTTTAGAATAGATTCTATCGATTATTTCGTACTATTGATAATATTGTGTTTAACTTGCCAGAGCGTATTGTGGATTTTAATTTTTCTTTATTGTGTGTGGCATTGCTATATTACTTTCTCTGTGTTGTACATTACATAAGTATTATATCATAGCAAATGTATATTATATAGATAGTATCAAGATATCTAATATTTTTCGATAATATTACTGTAACAAACTTTCAAGTCAAATGAATATATTTACACCTTTAATTTTCATAATAGTAACATTATTGTGGCTTTTCATAAGCGTTACACTGTGCTTATGCGATTGCAGCAGTATATTTGTAGCATTTATGTTGAATTATTTTTTAATTGAATGTATTCATACCTGCAAGTCTTGAAATATCGAATATAATTTTGGCTTGAATGCATTTTGACCTATAATATCTTGATTTACTTTGAGATTGATCTAATTGTGACCTCTATATGTGTTAAAGTAATTAAGGTACTTTTATATTGAATGTAATCAATAATCGTATAATAAGTGCTAAATTACCGTAACATAACAATTTATTAGATTCTTTTTGTATGTTAAAAAACATATTTTTCTGATTGATTAAAATTGACTGTACATTAAACAAAATGTGGATACATTGTTTGTTAAAACTAAGAATAATACATTTCAAAAATTCGAATAGTTTTACCTGTGATATTGTGAATGGAGGCCGAAAGCTTGGTATTTGAAAGTGCCTTGGTAGACTCAACGTTACTTGAGCTGTCCCACTTGCATGAAGCTGATCTAATCCATGCGGCCTCTACTTGATAACTGAGCCAACTAATTGTCTTCTAAAGCTGAGACGAGTTCGCCTGTAATTTGCAACATCTGCAGTCTGGTTTCTCTTTCCCTCGCGTAGTTATGACCTATCGGCATATTTACCTTTTAAATGATTTTTTTAACTTTGGCACGTGCACTATTTTATCTGATATATCCGGGTTCATATGAAATGCTCACTAATTTGTCCCATAGATAGAAAAAAAATATTCATTATAATATAAAATATAATTATTAAATAACCTAGAGAGAGTATTGTTCACTCCGGAAGCTAATTTTAATTAAAAATTATTCAAATTAGTACATTATTCTTAAATTTATTATAATTATTCTTATACTTTTTTTTTTTTTAAATCCAATAGTCAATCGGACAATTAGAAATAAGGTGGGTAAGATACTATAAATTTACCCAATATCTTTTATGTATGATAATATTGTTATCTGAGCAACCAACGGATAAGAATGCCTCTAGAATTTATTTATTTCTTAAATAACGTTCTTAATAGTAACATTTATGTGTATATTAACTTATCATTAGCGTTTCACTGTACTTATGAATGTCAGCAATATACTTATGTAAGATTTATGTTGAATTACTTTTAAATTGAATGTATTTAGACCTGTGAAGTATCGAACGACCTGTAATTCGTGAAGTATCGAATATAATTTTGGCTTGAATGCATTTTGACCTATAATATCTGATTAACTTTGAGATTACTTTAATTNTTATATTTTTTTAGTATTTTTTTGGTGAATTTGGTTAAACAGACTGACAAGACTTTATTCTAAATTATAATGATAAACAGTGAGTATATTATGTCAAGTTTATTTAATTAATTTTTGTTTTTACGATTTCTTTTGGATCAGCGACGTAATAAACTTAAATTATTAGATGATCTAATAGCTATTTTTCTGAAGGAAAATTGTCGACTCTAATGTAGTATGTTTTACTTAAGGTTGTTTGCATAAAAGCAATTTAGTCAACAAATCAAACAACTCCCTTTTTTTCTCGTTTGAACTAGATAACCTGTATGCAATACATAACTCAATTAGGTAATATAGTTATTCAAAATTAGTTGTATTTGATTGAAAGTATAATTTAAGAATTGGAAAATTGATTTCTCAAAGCGAAATCTGATTAATGTTATCAAGAAAATTGTTCGTTTCACGTGTTAAGTTGGAAAATAAAGGTTATATCCTGATTCAGAATGTACATCAGTTTTTAACTTTTTTTAAAATGAATAAACAAATCTAAATACTGTCATAACACACTCTTCCATGATTTAATTTATTTGTGGAAATATACTTGATCAGAAACCAAATCTGGTGGCATGATATTGCCCCCGCCAAGTCGAGCACAGCCATACCATTCTTTAGTGTGGTAGCCACATTAGATATTATCTCTTTTTATTATCCTATGTTAGATACTTATGTATCTGATGTATCAAATTAATTTTAAATTTTAAAATCCAGTAGGTACAAGTAAATGATGTTGTTTGTCTGTGTTACATACTCAATAATTATTTTAAATAAATATTTTTTAAATTATTATTCTTAAATTAAGTTCTACAAAAAAATATGCTTATATTACTTTAAGATTTGATTATTTAGTATTTATTATTCTGTCAAATATTATTTAAGCTCCTTGATCTTCTTTTCTTTTCATTTTAACTTGAATTTCTTCTAATGTTTTCCCTTTAGTTTCTGGGGCATAGAAATGAATCACCAATGCTCCTGCCACGGAGCCTAAAGCGAAAATAAAGAAGTTCATATAAACGAACCCTGCTTCGTCAAGTGGGACGTATAATAAAACAGTAACCGACGAAGTCAAGCCACAAATCAACGTGTTAAGACCGGTTGCGAATCCTCTTGATGCAGTGGCGAACAATTCAGCTTGGTAAACCTTACTAGCGCAAATTCCAAACAAACCGATGACGGAACCTATGATTATAGATCCGACTGGAATTGGCCACCACGGCGCGACGTCGAAGCCTTCGACCCAAAAAACGTAGTATATGCCTGTCACCACAGTGAAACTTCCTTCGCCCCAAAGAGAAAAGAGCATTGTTGGTTTTCTGCCCCACAAATCGAGCATGACTGATCCCAAAACTGCGGCAATACACATAAGTACCCCCATACCCAGGGTAAACAAATTGGAAGATAACTCCCTCCCAGTTGTTTTGATGAAGATGCTTGAGCTATAACTGATTACAGCATTGTAACTGCCGATGAACATTACAAACGATACGAAACTTGTGATGAGCAAGCCCTTTCTCCCGGCTTTGGAAGTGAAGGCTACTAACCAAGTATCTCCTCTCTGCTTTTCTTCGTCAATGAATTTCTTGATTCTTTGAAACTCTTCTTCGACGTCTCCGTTCCGGAAAGTCTGTAAGGACCTTTTTGCCTTTTCAGATTTACCTTTCATTAATAAATGATAAGGAGTCTCAGGGAAGCAGAAAAATGTTAACATAAAAATCTAGAACGAAAAGTTATGAATTTATATTAACATAAACATACAGTATTAAGGTATAAAGTAATGTATTATAAACATAAATACACTATTGCAATGTAGAACTTATAATATTAAATTATGTATCTATAGGTTCTTTCC
The DNA here is from genome assembly GCA_001010745.2 of Gerris buenoi. Lineage (NCBI taxonomy): Eukaryota > Metazoa > Arthropoda > Insecta > Hemiptera > Gerridae > Gerris > Gerris buenoi. The sequence goes on along the minus strand of KZ651082.1, from coordinate 923,105 downwards.
CGTAATAGTAGTTGTTAATTAAAAATATTCAACTTTACCAGACTAGGAACAGTGTTAATTGCGGCGAATGTTGAATAAGATACAAATGGTCCTATTGAGAACTCGTAAAGTTGACCCAGAGTGAAGGCCAACATGAATAAGTTGCCTAAACTTCCTCTGACCTTTGCCTCTGCTATTTCTGATAGATAAATGGGAACGACGGTTGATATAATTCCAACGACCAAACCTAGAAAAAAATTATTTGCAGAGAATTTAAGTGAATAAATTATTTCTTTAAATGATGAAATATTTGTGGAACTTAATAATGTTCTCTTGGAGGCTGGATGAATTGTTTTGCTAAAATAATTAATTTTATTAGATTTTCATTCTTCATATTAGTCATATCCTATATTCTAAATAATCGATTTTAAAATATTTTATCAACTGAAGATAAAAGAAACGCCTGTTAACCCTCCCCCTCCATAAAAAAAATTTACTGCTGTTACTAAACATATATAAAAATGTATCCAAAATCTGCGTCTGCAGGGCCATAGACAAAGTAAAAAATGCAATTTAATCAAATTAACTGGGAATCCAAATCGGCAATTCCAGGTGTGAGTTATCTTAAGATTATTTTGAAAATGTTTCCAGATGACTGAAACGGACTTCTGTTAGTCCAAAAGATAGTATGCAATAGTGTCTGAACAATATCAAGCTGGAAGTTTGTGTATAAGCTAATATTTTGGTGCCTTTTTAGAATATTTGGTCGGTAAGTTCGTCTGCGGGACAGTTTGGCAATAAGCATTTGAAAAAATCAAATCGGTGGTGAGCGATCGATCTACTGGAACATATCAAATTCTAATTCATCATGTTTCGTCCTCTAGCTCCTTTTTAGTATGGGTAACTTGAATAATTATCAGTTTACCAAGCTTTAGTAGATGGCCTTTAAGATAGTTATTTTAAAATTATAAATTACCTTGAACCACTCTAGTGACCATGAGTGTAATGACATTATGAGTAAAATAAATTACTACCCATGTCACAAGTGTCACTGGTGCCGATCCAATCAATATGTTCTTGCGACCACAGCTGTCCGCAAGAAAGCCTCCAGGGAGAGCAGTCACTAACGAACCAAACTGGGGGAGTGTCGCTACCCACGAACTCTGGACTCTGGTTATTATCACAGGTGATTGGGGCGAGACCAAGCGCTCAAGAACTGGGTTCATCCAACCAAATACTATGCCAACTGAGAATAGGGTCAGTGCCGCTGCAAGATTGACAGACAAATGATAAATTAGTTTATTCTGGCTCACGATGCTTCGATTATGACAGATATACTCAATATATTCTATCGGCTATTTACTCGTACTTTCAACCAAGAAACGCCTCATTAAAGGTTACATATATTTTTGCTTGTACAGAATGGTTTTGTTATAAGAAATAAGGTCATAGTATCATTCAAACCTCATAACACTAAAACATAATTTCATAAAATTTTACAGGACTGTCTTGCTATAGAGGAATACGCTCACGCTCAATTCTCATTACTACTTGTCATTAGCTATGCTTCAAAAATAAGTCTTAATAATGCATACATAAATGAGAAAGAAATTGAAAAATATCTATTATGTCAAAATTTGTTTTATTATTTCAGAATAAGTTGGCCTTGTATGTGCTTTCAGTACACACAAAGGGTCCTTACGCAATTTAACAAATAGGGCACGTTAGTATCAGCCCAGCGGTATCAAGATGACGGCCATATAAAAGTTTCTTTCAGCTATAAATTTTGAAGTTGTCATAATGGCGTGAAGCAAACGCCTTCATATGCATTTTTATTGTCCAAACGCAATGAAACTACTCCGAAGTGTCTTGTCCAATCGATTCATAAGTCAATACATTTTTCAAATTTTTAGGGAAAACTTTCTTTTTACATAAAGTATGCAACATAATAATGGAGGGGTGGGGACACGAAAATACCTGTTGTCCAGGACATAATATGGTGCAAAGTGAATTGGCAAAAAGACGAAACAATTTCGCCCTGCTCTTTCATTTAAAATCCTACATAATGCATTTCCGTTAACAAAAGAAGCCAACCCCTTAAACTCCAGCTTGTGACTTCTCTATTATTTTCCTGTGATTGGGTTGTTAATCAAGAAATTTTCTTTTTATTAATTAATTAATAGTGTTGAAAGAATCGCCATTTTCGATTGAGGCCATTATTTTTTTATTATTTATGTTTAGGATAGTAAGAACTACAAGAACTGTAGTTCTAGTAAGAACTGAATAAGAGAATTGAAAAGAATCTACAGCGAAAGAATGCTAAGGTATGGTTGTGGTTGAGTATTCTAAGATTGCTAAAACTATATCGTGGGCTACAAAGTTTTTGTTTATTTTAAGAATTATGGATTTTACGGAATCGGTCTAGCAGGAATTCGATAATATAATATAACTTCACAAACACATTTAAAATTACATTTAAAATTTAAAAAAAAAGAAAAAAAATCACAGGGAAGTACTTAGTCCAAGTACTTTTTAGGGTTTTGTAGATGAGTAAGCATACCCATTATGTAAATTATGATTTCTTGTCTTCAATCTAGAGTCCCGGGTTCGATCCCCCGGGGGGTCACAATGATTTTTATCAGTAATAAACCAATAAGGAATGAAACATTTAAAAAAAGCAAATATATATTTGTGTCCTACTCTTCAGCAGCTTTCATTTGATACCCAACTCAAAATTTTAAAAAAATAAAATTTTGGGCAAATTTTAAATTTTCGCGCCTAAAATTGGCAATTTTTAAAATTTTTCGATGCACTCCCGGAATTTACATCACCCCACAATAGGGTATTAGTATGAATTATTTTGAAATTTTACATCCAGCCGTTATATGGTAGTTGAGGGGGGGCAATTTTGGGTGTATTTTGATTTATTTGACCAATAAGGAAAGCGAAATTTAAAAATTTATTCATATATTCGTAATCTGCTATTCAGCAGCTTTCATTTGATACCCCACTCGAAAATTAAAAAAAATCTAAATTTTTGACTTTACCGCATTTTTTCGAATTGCGCATGCGCATATTAAATTGTTAACTTTTGTGTATATGTCCTGTGTTTGGGCCCGGAAGTTACGCCAGTGTTTCAAATTTCAGTATCTTAGCTTAAATGGTTCGGGCGCTATGAGCCAAAGAGCGACGGACAGACGGACACATCACCCTCGGCATAAGGGTTTTGAGAAGTATCTACAAAACCCTAAAAAAGCTGTATTAGGATTGAGAAGGCTCTTGGAGCTAAAATTAAACTAGCTTTTTCTTTAAAAACCCTGGCTTTGGCACTGATAATGACCATGAAATATTTTTGTGTATGCATACTATTTATTGTTCTTTGAAACAACACACAACTTATTTATTCGAAACCAATGTGATAAAATTATTGATAAATTCATTCGCATATTTGCAGTTATGTTTATTTATTTCCTTAACATCTGACTTCGAGTTTTTTTTATTGTTCTACCCGCCAGAGATTTCCTCTTGCAGTTAAAAGCTGATTTTGTTTAATACTTTTGACACTTATTCTTATTGCTTTCTTGTTTTTCACCACTGATATTTACTGGATCAATGTGTCGTTGTAAAGTGGAGTTTACTTGACTCTCCTATATGGGACCCTTGAGTAAAGAAGGTTTCTTTACTTTGGACAGTTATAATACCTTTGACACTTGGCCCGCAGCAGAATTCCAGGGAAAGACGAACTTTTTTTTATGATCCTGCTTGCCAGTGTGGAGATTGGCGTAAAGTGGAGAGTGGAGTGTCTTCGGCAATGTTATTTTAACAATCCTCCAGCCACATCCCTCACTGGCTCTTAGCGATATTTGATTTTTTCTAAATTGTAAATTATTGATTTTTATAGTGACAAAAGTAAGGGGACCTCCCTTTCTATAGCAACTCCCTTACATATTGATAGCCAGCTTTAGCAATCATCTAAATGCCAGAATGATGTTATTTTAACAATCCTCCAGCCACAAACCTTAATGGCTATCAGCGATATTTGATTTTTTCTCATTTTTATTTATTGATTTTTATAGTGTCAAAAGTAAGGGAATTTCCCTTTCTATATCCTCTAAATATAGATAGCAGTTTAGCTGAATGTAATCTTCAGCTTTAGCTATCATATAAAAATCCAAATTTCTTTGTATTATTTACTGAAATTCAAAAACCCTTTTTATTGATATTAAAGTGTCGAATGACTCAATTTTTTTTAACATTTGTATAAATTAATATTATTTTTTAATATTTATGTATTTACCACTGCAACCTGCTAAATACTGTAGAATTGTCCCGTTAATTTTTTTCATTTTGTTTCTTTTGGTTTTCATCCATTTATCACCTGTTAGTTTTTCACTAATAAATACGCGCTCAGGTAAATTTTTGTCACAGCTTGTATGAATTTTAGTTATTAACTTAAGTAAATTACAAAAACTTAAGTAAATTTACTTTTTGAACGAATTATCATTCAACTTATAAAAGTTAAATAATGATTTTTTGTGCCTTGAGTAAAATATGGATTTAACTTCAACTAGTTTATTTTCAGTATAAGCAAACAATTTGCAATATAATTGTGTGTTTGTAATCTATAAATTATGGAGAGTATATCACAGAGTTAATTATTTTCATAAAAGTTTTATTTAATTAATAATACAAATAAATTAGAGACATTGTTAGTTTTTTATATGTTAAATAAATTTTATTATTATTAAAGATCACTTCAAAACTGTCAAAATATGTATGTATCTTTGAATTAAAAATATCTGAATAATTTGACAGCTTGTTCTGGAATCCTAAATCATAGCATACCATTACAAGTTTAATGATAAGGATTTATGTTTTCTTTTTTAAGTTATTGATTAGTAACTTAGTTCGAGACACTTAATCCTAGAAATTCAGCACTATGTAGCAGGATATAAGGTATCAAGTATTGCAACTTTTTGTTTGTTCAATTTTTTAAAGTGTAAGATTAGAACTCTGAATTTCGTTCTTATTTGCTATCTAACCTAGCAATAAAATTAAAATGAACACACTTTAGGATTTTTACAAGATACTTATAACGCAATACTTGTATGTATTCCGGTACTAGCAATCAAAGCCAGTTTAAGATACATTATTTTTTAATTACAACTATCCCTCTGTCCGATAAACTTACTCATATTTATAAAACTTTTATTTATATATATTAGTAGTAAAAGAACACCCATCCAGGAAAAAAATAAAAAAAATTAGGTAGTAATAAGTTAGGTTTTTTGGGGTGCTAAATCCCGAATTTCAACTTTTCGTAAAAGAGATGCGTTATTTTTTTTGCATCTTTCTCTAAATGCATCACCTGGGTAACAATAATGAAAATCGGATTCAGCACTCCAAAAAACGTAAAAAACCAAAAAGAAATTTGCTAATTTATTTTTTCCCTCGTTAAACTACCATTTGACTGGATTATATTAGGTAGGTAAAGATAAAATATTATGATCTTACAATTATTTTGATTTATTTTTATAAATATTGTGTTATATCCAGTAAATATAAGCCAAATTTGAATGTCCAAATAGGTGTGTTTGTATGATGAGACTCCTTTTTTTTGCTTGGAATTTAATTTTTTTTTTTTAATTGTTCTGTTTTAAATGTTAAGGATGTAGGTAATATAAACTATCCTGTATACAGAAGTTATAATAATCCTTACTCTATCTATTTAGACAAACGGACATTTAGTTCAATGTACTATGGCCTATGGGACAAAGAAATATCATACTTCTGTGATAGAAGTGATAATATCCCTTAGATTAATTAACTATTAGGGGAAAGACTAAGGGGTATGTTTACTATCATATATTATATAAGTGTGATATTCCTTTGTCCCAAGGTACATTGGATTATAAACTTATCTGTACATAGAAGCAATACCTACTAAACACCTGCGTTGATTATTTAAAAACCTTTTCACTCACTCTCAGCTAGCGAAAAATTGATTTTGTTATCGTAATGCCTACTCAGTGTATCTCTCGTATTTCTCGAAAACGATTTTTGTATTCTTTTTACGTGTTCCACAGAACGCTTCATTTTCAACAATACATTTTTAGATGTGATTTTCCATTTCGGAGGATTTTAGCGGATCTTCATATTACGTCACAATTTTAATCTAAAGGTGAATACAGATTATTCTGACGTGACGTGTTCCCACGTCACGTCAGATACTGTGGGACCACGTCAGACATGAGGCGGTGTTCACATTGTTCTGAAGTCAGACACATGAAAGAACAGACTCGAGCTTGTTCCCCTTCCCGAAATTGGTTTTGAGCCTACAATCATGAATGTACACCCTGTTTTTAACATGAGGTATTTGCTCTTCTAGAGACTGGATGCATCCTATCAATGTGGAGCGATATGAATTCGGGGAGTTCGAAAATTTAACGTTTCAACTAGTAGAAGATGAAGAGCGGTTTAAGTGGTATCAAGTGGTGACAAAAACTAAATTCTACCATGGGGTAATCTAAAAAAAAAAATGTAGGTAATCTTAAATATTCCCTGTTTTTTTATATAGAACTATAAAATATGGACATTGTTATTTATATATTTGTTATTATGAAGTGCGTCTCCTATTTCATCCCAAGTCTCCTTTCGTGAATGTTGATTTTGATATTCCTGGTTTTTTGGAGAAGGATTCACCCGAACATATTCAATTAACATGTCATAAAAAGAAATCACCATCCAAAAAAAAACTATCAGCATTATGACGTGGGCCCATGTAACGTCAGAATAGTCTTAATTCAGCTTAACGCTGTCAAAATCCTCTCCCTTTTAGCTTGATTTAGAAAAAAATCAATGTCTGGAAATAATTATAACTTAGACTAAATGATTAGATATTTACTTATCACCTTCGTGTTTGTGAATATTTATTTATAATCTTAAGCTACTGCAAATTTTTGGGAATTAATAAATAAATCTGTTCGCTTATTATTGAAGTATATTATTATATATTACTTATTTTTCATATCTATAAAATTATTTACAGTTTCAGTATTTACACATTTTTTATTTACAGGTACTAACAAATATAAATATTAATTTTTTTTAACACAATTAATTACATACAAATTTTAGTTTTCAGTACGACAAAAACTAATCAAAATAGTTGCTTTTACAGCACTTCTACCAGTTAATTACGAGTTTTAATACTAGAAGTTATTATTATTATTATTTAGTCGAATTAGTTCATTTTAAAAAAACTACACATATTAAAGCATATTTTCATATTTACATTTTTTTAAATATTTATTTTAATAACTAATATTAACTAAAATTATAATAATCAACACATTCATTAAATTACTTTACCTAAAAACTATTTAAGTCATTTCTGAAGTATTAATTTATTTTAGAATATTACATTATACTGAATACAGATCGTAAAGTTATTTTGAAGATAAATATAACTCCATATGCAAAATTAAACAGTTTAAACAACCGCAATATCCAAAAAGTGAAAGTAAAAATGCATGTTTAATGCGGTTATGTTAGTTATTTTAGCGTACTGATCCTTATTTTTGGGCATTACAATAAAGTAACATTTGATTTTTTGAATTTAATTTACTTTAAGTTGCACAAAATCTCGTTTTAAACCACTAATTGTATTAAAATACATAAATGTCTATTACTAATCTGTTATAACTTTTACTGATCAACGACAGTAAATAACAATAATGACTAATTATTAAGGTTTAAACTAATCTCTATACAACACTGTAGTTTAGACGTTTAAATTAATTAATTTTTATCTCTTTAAATTTTATTAAAAACAGATATTTCGAATCAACTAGATTAGTTTTCAAATTGATGTTCGTAATGAGACTTACGTTATTGGAAGAAAATGTTTATCAACATCTCTATCTTAAAGGTTAATTATTGTGTCCAATTTTCTTTTAAAACATTGACTTTTTTACTGCTTTTTTTACGCTTACAGATAATTGTAGTTCCTTCGTTAGTAGATAAAGAGATAATATAATAATATTGTATATTTTGTACAAAGACAGCTCAATTTTACGGTTTTTTAGTGGCTATAAAATAGCACTCCTCTTCTGTAAAATTGCTAAAATGGTGATTACAATAATTTATTTGTGAGGTGCAGATAAGCTTTGGGTTTTCAGAAGTACAAAGTCCCGAAATTTATGAAAAAAATTACTATTTTTATATTGTATAAAATAAGACTATATACAGAAGATATATTATACGTAAGACTAATAAAATTAATTTTGTACACATATTTTAATTAATATCCATCGAAAAAGTATTAGTGCAATATCCAGAGTAGTTAGTTAAAAATGAACAGAATTTTACTATTATTATTTTATTTTAAATCAAATTATTATCATTATTAACACTTGGAGACAGACAGAGAAAAATAAACTCCAGCGCCGGGATTTGAACCACGGGCCTTCCGCATGGAAAGAGCGTCTGCACTGGAAATGCGGAAGGCCCGTGGTTCAACTCCCGGCGCTGGAGTCTATTTTTCTCTGTCTGTCTCCCAGTGTTAATAATGATTATAATTT
>KZ651082.1:870295-885936 GCA_001010745.2 Gerris buenoi | reverse complement strand
TTCTATTCCACTAACCACAATTTTGATTTCTCGAATCCCTTAGTCCTTGCTCAAGAACCTAATTTTTATAGAAGAAATGTCCTTGAAATGTACTATATATCTAAAACTAATAACACCGTTAATTTTAGAACTGACACCAATAACCTTAGTATCTGTTATCATAACATTATTTCTAATTTTTAATTTGTATATTCTTCTCCGTTCTAGTCTTGCCTTTAATTGTTAATAGAGTCTTATTTATAGTTTACCTACCGTGCAATATATATTTTTGTTACTTTAGTTTTTAAGTGTTTGTTGTAATATCTTTAAGTTAAGGCAACCCACCACCTTTTACCCTTTTCTTTATTTGCAACCTTTACCTGATTACTTACTGTTAATCCTCTCATCTCCATTTTGTTCCCCACCTCTCTGTTCCTCTAACTAATCCAGTCCTTAAACTCTGTTTCCTTCAACCTTACTCATTCACATTCCAAACTTTACCATAGAACGTACACTAAAGTCTTGTATTGTGTTCATATATGTTACCCTGATGATGTAAATATATTTTACGAAACTAGTTGGTAAATAAGTTTTTTCTTTAGACCGTACCTCACTAACTCTCTCATATCAATTATAAATATAGTATTAAAAGGAACTGTTACTCCATCTTAACGCTGAATGTTACTTTATCTTATTGTAAGGTATTTTTCATTTATCAAAGTAGCTTTCAGCCGTTATAAGGTAATTATCAGCAGTTATTGATAGACCTAGATCTAAGCATGGTATCTTTCTTAAATATCGAAAGTGGATAAGGGGGAAGAAATCGCACCAATATGAAGTCTACCGAGAAATTGGAGATTTAGAACACGTTCTCATTAAATGTAAATGAAATTAATAAAAACAATTTTTTTTTTCAATTAAATTCCAAAAAGAGTGCAAAGACCGTATAATTATTTCATGTTATTAGGAAGTAAAAATAAAGACGTTAATCAACAACGTACAAATAACAATGAACAATGTACAAATTTATTTAAGAAGTAAATAATAAAAATCTGAAATATAATTTAAATGACTTTCATAAATAAAATGTTGTGTCTGTTTGGTGTAGCTTATATACCGATGTTAAACGAAAGTAATCAGCAGAATCGGATGTCGGTTTCCGACTTAAGCATCGCGCACCAGGGCGCCACGGCATGGACGGACGGCATTCGCACTATCCGCTATTTACCTTCAGTCTGCGAGCAGAGCTGTTACAATTTTGTATACAAGGGTGAACAAAATTGACATAGATGGCGAACTGTTGATAGTTAATCTAATTTTGATTCAAGCAGAGGAGGAGACGAGAAGGAGAAAACAAAGATGTACACAACATAAACAGGAAAAGACTAAGTTTTAAAATTGTTCATTCTATAACAATTGTGGGCAACAACCTTATTATACATGACTTAAAAAATTGTACGAGTATATGCATATTTTTTAAAATGAAATTTATTATTTGTATCACTCATAAAAACACCTTACAGAATTTTGGATATTATTTCAAAAGTATATTAAGCTAAATGTCAGTTTAGAAATATCTACAAAACAGTATCAAACTGAAAACAAATTAAATTATTAAAATGATTATAAATACAAATATAAATAGACTGCCAATTAGTGTGGCAAATAGCTTCCTCGTATCCTATAATGTACTTTATTGTTTAAATTAAGTTTTTAAACCTAAATTAAGTTTAATTTTTAAATTTTAATTCCGTAGCATGAATACTACCAAAATCTTACAAATTAAATTTCTAATTAATTGTACAAGGCACAGGTACTTATTGAAAGCTTGGATTCGGGACTAGTTATCGGTTACGGCAGAGAAAAATCATTCTCCTGCGTAGCTTAGTTGGTTAGAGCGTCTATACTGGAAATATAGGAGGCCCGTGGTTCAAGTCCCGGCACTGGAGTCTATTTTTCTCTTTCTGTCTCCCAGTGTTAATAATAATTATAATTTGATTTAAAGTAAAATATTAGAAGAAATACTGTAGAATCAAAATTATACACTCAAAGTTGGATGGCCTTGGGGCGAAATAGTTGTTGGAAACAAACTTCCCTTTACGGATCCCCGAAGCTTCATTAATNTATTAATATATTTAAAAAAAATTGTATCGAGTAAGTTTAAGGAAGGAATTGGCAAAATTAGTTAAGAAAATTAATGATTTCAAGACATTTACCTATTTAGAAATAATAGTGTTGATTGTCCATCAGTTTTTCTTAAAGTTGTAGAGGTAATTCACTGTAATCTTGCAATTGATTTCACTATTTCCGCAAAGATTTAGCTGTAAACTTGATTTACTCGTAGGTATTAGACTTTAAGAACTTGTGCGGTGATGATTTCTAATCGGATCTCAGGTAGGGACTGAAAAGGCCGGGTCTGTGGGCTGAGGATTTGAAGCGTCCCGAGTTGGTATTTCAGGTTTTACCACCAGTCAACTGGGTTTTTCTTGCTATTCCCTCGGACTCGCGAACAACTTTGTACGCTCTTAGCAATCAGAAATACCCCAAGGTACATCGTCTTGCATCTTGCCACCCTTCTTTAAGATCTTTCAAGATTATCAAACAAGTCCATATACAAAAGTACATTATACCTAATTTAAATAAGGCGTCCTTTATTTTTTTTAAAAACATTTCATACTAATTAAATTTAACAATGATATTAAATTAGTAATGTTAAATAGTTTAATAAAAAACAGAAATCACATGGTACTAAGATTGCTTTAAAATAATTTTTACATTGAAGTTTTAGCACTCATTTCTTTTTCCTCAATTGAGTCTATTTTTCTCTGTCTGTCTCCCAGTGTTAATAATAATTATAATTTGATTTAAAATAAAAATTTTCGTTCACAAAAGTGAACACAATGCTTCCGTTACCTTCAGTAAACTCGGAAGCCGCAATAATTGCTCTTAATTAATGTAAATACTCAAAACATAATAAAGTAGGTTCGGCCGCTACGACCGTCCTGAGCTTCGATCTCCCCTTCTTAACAAACGGTGGAGGGTCCGGTCCTCCGTTAACGGCCGTCCCGCCATTGAGGGCGCACTCATATTAGATTCAATGTTATTAACATTTAAAAATTGCCGGGACGGCCCTCCGTCTGTGCCGTGCCACCCTAGTGTGCGTGAGGCTTAATGTGGACAAAAAAGTATTGTCTCCATTTATGACTGTGGACTCCATTTTTAATCATTTATTGATTAATTAGTGTTTCTTAAATTATTCCTTAATCTTAATGCTTCTTTAACAAATCGAAATTATTAATTTACGTGGAGAGACAGTTGCTCCTAATTCTTTAAGGTGATCCCCATCAATGCTGATACACCTTAATTATATTATAACGAGCTATATTACTAGTTGGTGATATCATTTTTATCGGCTTTTCAAATTCCGACTCAAAAAAAAATCAGTCCATTCATATGATTTAATAATTTACACGGTTTTCCAGTAAAATAATCCAATTTTCTTGTAAAGTCTTGTACGTGTTAAAGTAGTTAATTATTTTCATTATGAATTAATTCAAATTGTATTAACAAAGCGCGAATGATGTTAAAAATTATTTATAAAAATGTGTAGCTTCTGCAATAAAATATCGGTGAAAGATTTAAGTTTAAATAATATTTTTTCGATTTTAGATATTGTTCTGCTAAATTATANATAAATAAATGAAAATCATAGTTATTGTAAGAAATTTCCTAGTTCAAATTTCGCAGACATGCTATCTATCTTATTTTATGTGTCTGCCAACAGTCAAATTCACAAATTTGCTTTTTGTCGTCCATTCTATCTATTAAAAATAAATTAATTAACACCTAAGTCAAATCAAATAAAATTCTTACTAATTCAGTAAATGGATGGAAAATAGAAAACGTAATTTATACACAATACACATACCATCTCTCTTGATGATTTTGTCATCATAATTATCTTATGTAACGTAACTTTTATACCTTTAATCATACACCTTTAATTATTTAAAATAAATAAATAAATAAATAAAAAAACATTTCACTTTCACTTATATCACAGTTATTAATTGATAATATTAGCTATTTGGGAACATACCCTGTCGATATATACTCCTTATAATTGTATCTTATCATTCTTATCATTACGAGGTTTATTTATAATTTAATTTGTATTCATTAATGATTTTTTTGTAAGATGAAACATTTTTAATTGATTGTATTGCCCAAGTAATATTAGACAATAAATTCGGTGTCAAACCACTTAATAAATCTGACATAATGTTCAATAAATTAAATAATAAAATTCCAAAGAAAAAATCAATATGTACTATATATGACATTTCCTGCTAAGATTGTCATTAGAGAGATTAGTCAATTATTAAGTAATAGGTAATAGAATAGATCAGCATAAATAAGACAAAAAAAAAATTCAACACAGCCTTAAGTAGTCATATAGCAGCTACTAAACATACTTTTGAATTTGAGAATACCAAAATATTGGCTAGGAAAATAATAGAAGTCTTGAATATAGCTATGAAATTAGACTGTACAGTTAACATAAAGACAGATGCAAGATCTTTGAACAAATACTATAGTGGCATCTACCATTATAAATGGAATTTATCAAATCAAATTTTGCCGCCGAAAACATAATTATCGAAATCTTCATTAAACAAATTTTCACAATACAAACAATTGTTTGGGGAATAAAATTAATTAAAAATATGTACTATACGAAATAATTGTTATTGAATACAAATTAAATTATGTATAAACCTCGTCATGATAAGAGTGATAAGATACAATAATAAGGAGTTTCTATCAACAGGGTATGTTCCCAAATAGCTATTTTTTTCAAACTAACGAAACTACAACTCTACAGGTTCTTATAGGAAATTCGTCGCTGAACAAAAAAGTTCCTATAAACATAGACCCGGAACAGCTTCGTTTTCTATATTCACGAAATGCAATAAAAAATATCACTTTTGGCGTTTATCCTTACAATTTTTGCTTCCGAGCTTACCGAAGGTAATGTAATCATTGTGTTCACTTTTGAGAACAAAAAATTTTTATGCCTCCGATTTTAAAAATTCTTAGAGAGAAATCCGTTTCAGACATCAGGGAACATTTTCGGTTCCGTGTCTGTCTGTCTGTCGGTCTGTGTGTCCGCGAATCATTAAACGTGCGAGGATAACTTTTGATGAAATTTGGTAGACACGTTCATTTTACCAATGCCCAGGACGAGTTCGTTGGACGTTATCCGTTTAAGCGTTCACGCGCAACGCTTGCGTAAACGTGAACTTTAAATTTAACATTGGAATTTTCGGTCGGGAAAAAAATCAAACCTTATTTATTCAATGAGACGAACATTTTTTTCAAATACAATTTTTTAAACCTATAGCGACACCCCTATGAAGTGTTAAAGATCGCTAAAAACTATTAATTGTTCTTACGCAATAAACAATATAACAATAAAGTAATAAAACGTTAAACTTTAATGTTAATATAACAATAAAGTACATGATAGGATGCGAGGAAGCTATGTGCCATTAATTTGCAGTGTATTTTTATTTAGTATTTACTATTTAATTCATTTAATAATAATACTTTTAAATTTTTTCAAATTAGTTAACATATTATTTCCAATAAAATGCTAAAAGCAGTCGACAAAAATTTAATTATGGCAAGTATTAATTAAACTGTAATTGACGGTGAGGTCATCATATAATTACCTAACAATGGGTGACATTCATTAACTCTTTAAATAATATCTACATTGTTTGATGCGATGATAATAAAACATCGATAAGAATTAATATACTGTAAGCAAACACTGTAATTGTGTCGTTCTGTTATATCTGCAATACCTACAGACATTGCAGAATTATCGGGTAGTAAAAATAAATTTAGTTCGTAATTAATTAACTTTTCGCAAAAAAAGGATCAGTTTCAATATTGTATGAACCAAATTCGACAAAATTACTCTAAACCTTAAGGGACGTCTAAATGATTAGCCATTGTGTCAAATAACTTGCTCTTGTCTGTTGATGGTGGTTCCATTTTAAGAAGCCATAAGGTCTCAGCCATTTATACCATCTATAATCTATCTATACCATTGACAAACAATATCCCTTTTAAGTTTATGATAGTAAAAATATAAAAATAACATATTTTTTCTTCCCTAGAAGGTTGGAAAAACTTGCTTAGATTTGACCTGCCGTAATAATATCATAAAGGGATATCGGAACCTGCTATTGGATAACAAAGCTAAGGTTCTTAAATCTTAACTTAAATTTTTCATTGTGACGATAAAGTTTCTAGGTTAAGCTATAATTTAAAAAATAAATTTCCTAGATTTAAGGACTTCCCGATAGTTATAATTATCCTTAGTTATAACCATCCAAATTTCATTAAAATCGTATGTGTAGCTTTCAAGATAATATTATGTTGGTTACGACGAAGACGGACACGGATTATTTTCATATGATTCTGCGTAAAAAATTAGTTTTTATATGAAAAATCAATTTAAATCAAATTATAATCATTATTAATAAGGATTATAATTTGATTTAANAAATTTAACATTGGAATTTTCGGTCGGGAAAAAAAATCAAACCTTATCTATTCAATGAGACGAACATTTTTTCAATTACAATTTTTTAGTAAAACCTACAGCGACACCCCTATGAAGTGTAAAACACCGCTGAAAACTATTAATTGTTCTTACAGAATAAACAATATAAGAATAAAGTAATAAAACGTTAATGTTAATATAACAATAAAGTACATGATAGGATGCGAGGAAGCTATGTGCCACACTAATTGGCAGTGTATTTAAACTCTAACTTTAAATAATATTCGTAATATCATACCATATTAAGATTGTACTGCATGTTCAAAAGGAAACATTACATATCGAATTTCAAAGAACAAAAGCGGATCATCGATTGTCGTTGTATTTACGCAACTCTTATCTTTTCAATTTTCAATGATAATAAAGTAATAGCCAATTACTGCCAATTTGTGTGGCACTGAGCTTCCACGCTCCTATTTTGTATACTTTAATGATTTGTTTTATTGCTTTTACAACCTATTAATGTCAAATGTATGCAGTTTTTCCCTCGGTTTTTAAATCTATCAAAATTGTTTTGATATTTTACCTCAATTAAATCAATTTAGCAAGAGTACAGACGCTTGAAATTAATCTGGGGAAACGTTTGACAAACCATCTAAACTTCATAAAAAAGTAGATGAGTGCTTTTGAACATATAGGGGTATATAAATGTACGTTTGTGTGAATTTGGGTGCACAAGGTTGAAATTTATATGGGGCCAAAAGTCCCCTGAGTTTGTCTCAGGGGACTTCATAACGTGTAAAAATCCATCAACATCTCAAAATTGAATTTTCGCGCCATTTCTATTTTTTTATCTTTAAATGAGAAAGTAAAAAAATTGAATTAATGTATGATATAATTAATCTTTTAAAAAATGACAATAAAGAGGCTTTATTATTATTATTATCTGATAGCATGAATTAGGTCAAGCTATGTTTTATCAATGATTTCACTAAGTGGTGTATACCAGGTGAGGTGATGCTATCGACCTGTATAATATTGGCAAAATTATGTTATATTGACCCAGAAGTCGGAAAGAAAACATAAGATGCACTTTAACGCTAATTGATTTTCGTGATTTCGTTATTTGTTGAGGTAGTAAATATTTACAGTCTGTGCCAAACGAGAGTTAGTGCGTTGACAGCGCGGGAAATCCTGTGAAACACAGATTGGCCAACTTCTCTGCGGGAAAAAACATTTATCTTTGCCTTGTTGGCCCGACCTTTTGTCCGGGAAAATCTCGAGCTCTCATTGGCTCCCTACCAAATTTGCTTGTTTTTCATGCACTGTCAACGCACTAACTCTCGTTTGGAACAGAGCAAAAGCAATTTGATACTGGCGTGTTAAGCTATGTTCCATCATGAGACTGTTGTCATCTTGAGGGGTACTCAGTCAAACTTTACTCATACTCGTTCCTTCCTTTTACTTGAAGACATCCTGTTACCTTGAATATTTTCTGAGCGATTAAACTGGCGATGATGAGCAATAGATAGGTAAAATATTTTATATTTCCAGACCAGAGTATATAAGAAGGAAGGAGAATATTAATGCAGTCACGCTGTTAAGTCTAGTTATTCTTTCCTATAACAAATATTTTCTCTTCTTATTCTTCGAAATTAACCCAAATAATTGGAAACGATGGTTCTAAGAAAAAAAAGTGTAGTTATCTTTCAAAGTATTAGCATTTTCCTTAACCTATTATGAAAAAATAATTGCCTTATAAAAAAATAACTCATACATTTTTTCAGTCTTTCTTTTTTTAAATCAGGCTAAAGAGTTTAACCTGAGTTTTTTAGTAGAGTTTAAAATGTTAATAGACAAAATAAGTATAATCTTTTCATCAACATACTTATAAAAATTACATTAGAAATTATTTTTTAAACTTAACTTGAAAAGGTGACTGTTTAGGCCACCAATAATTATCTTTATATTTTAAATTTGTTCTTTTAATATGGAATGAGGTAATGAAATTAATTAGATTGCTGCCTGACTTCTACCGGATCCTTAATTNCTGGAAACTATTAATTGTTCATACAGAATAAACAATATAAGAATAAAGTAATAAAACGTTAATTTTAATATAACAATAATAGTTATTTGTGCAACTAGTGCGGAAAATGGCACTTTGCTGCACTCGAGAGAAATATTTATAGAGGGCGGAAAGGTTTCTCGAGTGCAGCAAAGACACTTTAAGCTTGAGTTGCACATTACATTTTTCGTACAGTTAGTTTTTAATCTGTAAATAAATTGAAAATAATAGTGTTTGTCATATGTATAAAAGGTTTTACAATATCAAGTAAACCAGATGTTCTGTTTATAGACAGTGTTGCCTTTTTTTGCCGGATTCTTTTTTGCAAACTTATTTCTCATCATAACCCTTACTCATCACATTTCATTCTTTATTTTAGATTTTTTTATCTTCACTTTTTATACTTCAACATTTTTATATTTGATATATATTGTTTAAATCGTGAANAAGTCAAGAGGTAGAATGGAAATTTACATTACATACTTACAAAGTTTTTAGAAAAATTATTAAGAAGCCAAAATAACAAAACTTGAATAATGACCTCCATTTTCCCTGCACTGCTCGAGTTAGTTTGGCGAAATTTTTAATCATCCGGCCATGCTCAGGTGCTATGACGTCCTATAGGACTGTTTCCCGAATTCGTCATGATCACAAACTTTCACCTGTACAAAGTTGTTGTAGTTCAAGAATTTCAGGTCCAAGATTCCTCAAAAAGGTTAGCTTTTGGAGAAACCATGTTAAGAATAATCAATAAAGATGCTGGAATGACCGTACTGACCTAAGCTGACTCCCACGTTAACGAGATTTAGCAGAACTGAATTCAGTGAGAAATTCATGCGACCCCTCGCACAACCTTGGAAAAAGTGATGACTTGATGACAAACTTCGCCAATCGACTTGAGCAGTGCAGGTAAAGTAGACGACCTGAAGAGATCGTCATTCAAGGGATATATTTCTTCTTTTGACTTTTTAGGGTTTCGTTGGTAAAACCAAAAAAAAATAAACCTTTATAGTTTCGTTCCTGTGTCTGTCTGTCTGTAACTCTGTACGGTNTTTTTTTAATTTAAAGTCTTTCTTACTTTTCTTTATTTCTTTTGTTGTGTGATTATATCTTTTACAATGTCTGATCCTCCTGCAGCTACTTACTTAACTGCTTTGGAGCCTAGGCAATCACTTTTGAGGAGAAAACTTAATACCTCTGGTTCTGAAATTAAAAATATTGTAGACCAGGGTAGACTAGCTTCGGTTGATTCAACTCAACTGGTTTCTTTTAGAGGATTATTCCGCAGT
This sequence comes from Gerris buenoi, assembly GCA_001010745.2. NCBI lineage: Eukaryota > Metazoa > Arthropoda > Insecta > Hemiptera > Gerridae > Gerris > Gerris buenoi. The sequence goes on along the minus strand of KZ651082.1, from coordinate 876,023 downwards.
TTAAATCTCTGGTTTGAAGAATTTAGGCAGTCTTGGGATGATTTACTCGAACATTATTCCTTGGTAGGAGACGCGAGTCTTCCTGATCAAAATGATAAAAATCTTTGCTCTACAATTAAACGGTATTTCAATGAAGCCAATACTATTTACGAGGAACTTGTAGTTATGGTTGTGGCTACACCTCCAATTTCTTCTCAAACGAATGTAAATGGGTCGAGATCTATGAACACTACTAGAGTGCACCTTCCAAGAATAAAACTTCCTACCTTTACAGGAAATCTGATTGAATGGCCTCATTTTAGGGACCTTTTTACTTCACTAGTTCATGATGACATTAGTATCCCTGAAATAGATAAGTACCACTATGTGGCTTCTTCCCTTAGTGGTCCCGCTTTGTCTGTTATATCGAAACTCCCTATAATAGCTGCAAACTATGCTACTGCCTGGACTGCTCTGAATAAGACTTACAACAACAAGCGCTTACTGGCGTCTACCTATATAAATCAAATAACGGAATTCCAACCAATGAAAAAGGGTACGCTTAGTAATTATAAATCTTTTCTCTCTATTGTAGCAGAGAATGCTGCAGCTCTAAAGAGGCTAGAAATCCCATATTTAGACGAATTTATTCTTTTTAGTCTTTCGATTAAATGTCTCGACTCCGTTTCAAGGGAAGCATTCGAAAAGGAAAATATTGACTTCGATTATCCCCAATTTGACGACTTAGTAACGTTCGTTAGAAATCGTTGTCAAATCTTAGAGCTATCTACTGAGCTGGAAGTAGATAGTAATCTTGTAAAAATAAGATTGTAAAAATAAGGGAGTTTGTTTTGTATGCAGCCTGAAACATCATACATTACTTCATTTATCTCCACCTTTATCAAATACCTCACATGTTCCTATTCAGCCTCCATCTCCGAATCCTGATGTTTCAGCCGTACAATCATCTTTGTCTAGTACATCCTCTTCTAATGTAATTTTAGGCACCGCTATGGCTTTAATTAAGGACTCTCGTGGTAACTATCAGCCTATTCGTCTTGTAGTTGATTCAGGANAACCGGCTGATTTGATTGCCGGACTCTGTACTATCTTTTAGAATTATTTTAATAAATCAGTCGGAACTGTTTTTGAGTATTTGAAGAGATGGTACCTCATTTTTGGTACTATTATTAATACCCCAATTACGCCTTGGGATATGAATTTTATGAACATAATATACTACGTAAAATGTCATCTAAATCGGTTCACGTAGTTTAGGTTCCATCTATACGCACAGACGACAGAAAGATATAATTTAAAGCTCACTTTCTGCACTTATGAAACCATAAAACATAAGAATCCATAATAATGTTAATAGTTATATAGGGTATGTAATATTATAATTTTTTGAATTCAACATTTTGTAAATGCACACATAGTGTATTTATAGAATGTATAATCACTCATCATTATATTTACAATATTCTCCAGTCCTATAGATATTACGTTCAATTAGGATATAATCATTTTCATATTCATTAACTTAAAAAATAATAATAATTCTCGATTCTTGCTTCACGTTTTGGCATTCTGGCTTACTGATAGTATTTTCCAATATATTGTTTTCTCTTTAACAACCATGTATTTTTGGTAAAATAAATTAACTGAAAAAAACCATGATGGAGAAAATATATCGTTAATGGCTCATAGTAAACTTTCTACATTCTCATGTACTTAATATTTATATTTACCGAGAAAGTATTGTGATAGCACAGCTATTAAATACATTCCTTTTTTCAAGTTTCATTATTGACTTTCTCATTGGAGGAGTACAACGTAAAATTGTGATGGTTTAAAACTTTGATAGACTACACGTTTTATGATCTCTTGATTCCATTTTTTTTTTTTTTTTTTTTTTTTTTTAGTTTGTAGACTGTCGTCTTTAGTTGTGCACTATGCACACACATGAATCTTAGTTATTGAAATCTATTGGACTTATTTTGTTAAAGTTAGCAGCACATTTTGAGAAAAATCATACCTCGAGGGAAAAACAAGAAATTCATTTAAACTTTAAATTTAGAGACGCTGCCCTCTCAACAACTCTAAATAACTGTGCTTCTTTCAAATATTTTGAGTAGGAAACTCTAAAACTTTGTCTATTTAAATATGAATTTACCTATTAAGTTTTCTCAAGAAAAAAATATTATTTTAAAAATATTTAAAATAAAATAAAGTGACCCTAATGGAAATCGAACCTAGTCTATGTAATTTTAGTCACTCCCCATTATTATTTTTAGAAAATGAAAAAAATGGTCCGAGACAAATTTTCTCATATGCGAATTCATAATGACTTAGGCCTGTGTTTTCCATTTATTAGTTTTCGTGTGTACATTTAATTATAATTTAACATTTCATCAAAATTTATCGTAAAAATAACTTCTCCTGGGCGGGGAATCGAACTTGGGCTCTCTCCGTCCGCGTTTAAAGCTATTTCCTCAGGAACTATATATTTCCCGGGAAAACGGCTTAATTCGTCTTTAATTGGACTACATTTTAGAATTTTTTGAAAACCGTTTTCAAGAAATAATTTTTTTTTCACGTTTTTCTTAGAGTTTTTGGGGGTAGCGCCCCCAAATTTGGAGCTCATATTTATTTCTCGATTTCGCCTCGGGGTATGTATTTTCTGACCATATATGCTATAATTTGTCAAAATCTGCCCTGTAGTTTAGGCTCCAGGTGTNTACAATCATCTTTGTCTAGTACATCCTCTTCTAATGTAATTTTAGGCACCGCTATGGCTTTAATTAAGGACTCTCGTGGTAACTATCAGCCTATTCGTCTTGTAGTTGATTCAGGAAGTCACTGTTCTCTTATAACATCCGATTGTGTGCAAAGACTAGGACCTAGTATTTCTTATTTTAATCAGAGAATAGTAGGAGTAGGTCAGAATCTACTGAATGGTGTAAAGGGAAAAGTAGACTGTAGTCTTAAGTCTACCCTTACTGATAAAAACTCACATATCTTAAAGACTGGAGCTGTTGTGGTGGGCTCAATAACTTCACTTCTACCTTGTTCTAGAGTTGCGATTCCCCCTTGGTATAATGACAACTTAAATCAACTGGCAGATCCCAACTTCTTTATGCCTAATAATGTTGAATTTCTACTTGGTGCGGATCTATTTCCGGATATCTTGTCAGGTCCCTGCTTTCTGTCTCCTATTGGAATCATTAAGTTCCTAGACACCATATTTGGTCTAGTGGTAATAGGTAAAATTACTATTTCGTCTACAAGCGAATACACATCTTTACTCGTAACTTCTCCGCCTGATTTGATTTTATTACATCAACCATCTTTAGAAGTTAAGAAACCTTCCGCTAAACTTGTTAACAATCTTAAATATAACTACAAGTGTAGCAATAATTACACCTCTTCTACTTACTTTAAGTTACCACCAGGTAATTTTAGTGAACACTTATCTTTCAAACAGAAGAACCTTATTTCTATCAGTTCAGAAACTACCGGACTTGTCAGATTCTGTAAACTGAAGTCTGAATTAAGAAATAATCCAATCATTCATACTGACTTAAAGGAGTGTTCAATACTGAGAAATCTTCGTCTAACAGCCTTAGAGAAGTTATCTTACTTTATTCCTCTCCACTTTAATCTTAAATTGTCCAACCTCAATGTTGACAGTAACACTTCTTGTCCTGTCAACGAGCAACCTTTATATTGTGTTCCATTTCTTCGTCCAACTTCCTGGAAATTGGAAATAGATAAACTTTTCTTTTCTTCCTTTGAACCCAGTTTTGATTTTTCTTACTTTTTTAATCGTCCAATAAACTTAATTATTCGCAGAAACATTTTCCATTCTTCAGGAAATAGGTGTCAATGCTTGTATATCTTTAATTCTAATTTAACTTTAACTTCTAAGATTTATTTCTATATTTTAATTTATTTTAAACCTCGTAACTCTACCTTTTCTTTTCTGTTTAAAGCCAAAATGAAGTTGGCTTTCCTTTATGTATTATTTATTAAGCTTAACTTATCAGAACATCGTTTACTGAAACTTCCTGTGCACTTTTTCATAACAAGATCTTTAGATCCTGCCAAATGTGTATTGGGTATTGTGCTTTCAGTGCTAAAGTCCTCCTTACCTTTCCTTTTCAAATGTGGTCTTTTGAGGGTGGGCAGTCTTCTAGCCCAAACTCCTCACGGAGATGATCCATATTTTCTTTTCTTTTATTTATTTTGTAGGTATATCATCTCTCACTACTGATAGTGGTTCAATAGGAGTAATCTTTCTTTTTCTAATTTTTCCTTCTTAATTATTTTACATCATCAAGATTATTTTATCCTTTATTATTTTTTTATTTACTTTCTTTCATATGTTATTCTTCAACAATATTCTTCTTTTAATCTTTCCCAATGTTGGATCCACCAAGCCTTCCTTTATTGTCATGCTGATGTGCCTGATCAAAGATTCCATCGATTCTGCTTGGTAATTTACTTCCTTTGAGCACATGCAGCTATATGTCCATATACTTAAGAAATCATATAAAAAATCATATAAAAATCATATACTTAAGAAACCCATATACTTAAGAAATCAATCATTACACCGATTTATAAAAAAGGAGATAATCGAGATATGAGAAATTATCGTCCGATCTCTTTGCTATCAAATATATCTAAGATAATTGAAAAAATAGTGAAAAAGCAACTTGTTAATTATTTAGATAAATATGAAATTATTCCTGCGAATCAATTTGGTTTTAGAAAAGGTATCAGTACACAAGATGCAGTTTCCGAAATAACTTCTGACGTATATAAAGCGTTAGATAACAATCAATATCCAATAGCAGTTTTTTTGGATGTCGCTAAGGCGTTTGATTCAATTCCACACCAAGCTTTGATAACAGCATTGTATAAAAATGGTATATCGGACAATGTACTGAACTGGTTCAAGTCATATCTATCTAATAGAGAACAGTTCACTAAAATAAATAATTTCATCAGTGATTCAAGAACGTCTGAGTTCGCTATACCTCAAGGAACCGTTCTAGGACCCACGCTTTTTTCTGTCTACGTAGCTGAATTCTGCAAACTTGTAATTAAGGGTAAAATTTATTCTTTCGCAGATGATACTGTGGTATTATTTACCGGTAAAAATTGGAACGACGTTCACATATCAGCTAACGAAGGCATGAAAACACTATCAAAGTGGTTACAGAATAATAGTTTATCCTTGAATACATCTAAGTCCCAATACATTACATTTTCATTAAATAAAAAAGGACAGCCTAATATATCTAAATTAATAATACACGACCCTAATTGTTTTAAAAATAATGAACTTTGCACATGTCCTCCTCTAAACAGAGTTACTAGCACTCGATACCTCGGTGTTATCATAGATAACAGAATGAAATGGACTCTACACATAAACTCTATAAATAATAAATTAAGACAAATGATTTACATTTTTTTGACGCTAAGACATATTTGCGAGCTCCAAGTACTGAAGCAGGTATATTTCGCATTAGTACAGTCTCATTTACAATATTGTGTTGTAGCATGGGGAGCTGCATTCCCTTCTACACTGTCTAATCTTCAATCTACTCAAAATACATTGCTTAAAATAATTTGCAGAAAAAATAAATATGATTCAGCGGTTCCTCTTTATAAAGAATTAAATATACTAAATATTTCAGAACTATTTTCTTATACATCAATATTAATGATTAAAAAA
>KZ651082.1:802855-836306 GCA_001010745.2 Gerris buenoi | reverse complement strand
CTCGAAAACGGTTCCGACGATTTTGATTAAAAAATTCTAAAATGTAGTCAATTTAAATACGAATCTAATGATATAAGCCGTTTTCCCGGGAAAAATCTATTTCCTGAGTAAATTGCTTAAAACGCGGATGGAGAGAGCCCGGGTTCGATTCCCCGCCCGGGAGAAGTTATTTTTATGATATTTTTGATGAAATTTCCAATAGTAATTAAATGTACATTTATGAGAAAGTTTGTCTGAGTTGTCTCGGACCGATTTTTTTCTCTAGCACGTTAATAATTTAGAGTATTCTACCTCCATTAGTTTAAGTGGAATTGGAAACATCATTGATCAGTATAGAGACATCTCTTACTCTTACTCTCAGTTTAGAATTTGTTTTGGACACTTAATATGGATTATACATGTATTAGTATTTTAATTTTATACAAATTAAGATATAATAGACAACTCCAAAATCCAAACCCTATAAGGGTTTCACGAATGACGGGCGATTTGAAGACATTATTTATTAATTTGATAAAAAATATATTTAATTGTTTATAAAATCTGTTAAAATAATTATTAAGATATTGTCACGATATGTAATTCACGTTTTTTTGTTTATATATATCTTCAATAATGCAAGTGACATAATACATTATAAGAGGTTAAATTTACTCTCTTTGGAACTAAATAACAATTAGTAACACTTTTGTAATCTGGGTCAAGCACACATAATGAACTCAGACAATCTACTCAAGAGACAGTATGTTATTATGATTTTCCCCATTGGCCTACATCTTTATGTGCTATTGTTTCGGAAACTAAAGTTCCTGAGAAATTTAGTTTCTTGGTATTTAAATGGACTAATATTTTTTTTTAATTTTTAAGGTGATTTTCCTAGACGCAAACCCAGCGATTGACACCGAGCGATAGTCACAAAATTATAAAGGCGTTTTCCTCTACGCGTTTCCAGCGATTATCGTAACACATCAGTATGTAACTAGAGGTAGATGTGAACTGCTCGGTATTTTCGTAAATTAAATTATGAGTTTCAAGAAAAAACTTCACACCTGGAGAGCAGGTATTTCTCCCATTTGAAGAAGCGGATGGGAAATAAATAGCGAAGTTCGACCAAGATGTGACAGCACTCAGGAAAAATTGTTAACTTAACTTTGTTTATAATTGGAAATCCCAAGAATTGCCGAAGTCAGTACAGTCTAGTGCTAATATTGACAGCTCTCCATGACAATTAATCAAAATAAAAACAAAATATAGAAATTAAAAAAGAAATTGATTAAAAACAAAAGAACAACAATGAGTTTTTCCTTATCGAAATTCGAAATAACAGTATTTCCAATTTTACGATACTTTTTAACAGTCTTTAAATGACACAATTTATAGATAAATGATTAGATTGACATACTTAAGTGTATAACAGTAAAGTTTTAAAACCTGCACCCGGCAAACCTTCCTTACATCGTATTTTTATTTTAAGAGAGTGTTTCTATTTAAAAAGAACTCTTCACGACACAAAAACAGTAGCACTGGCGCGCTCCTCAGATTTCCATCTCTTCGCGGTCGACCTTGCAACTGCAATTATGACAGTTCCTGAAGCAGGCGGCTGCAATCACTCGATCGACGCTAGCGACTCCAGCGATTATCGCTAGAGTCGCTCAGCTAGGAAAACGGCAACAGGCAAACTTTGAAGAGGAGTTCTCCGCGATAGTCTCCCAGCGACTATTGCTTTACGTCTCTTGCTGAAATCGCGTCTTGAAAAACGTACCTTTATTATGGAAATCCCCTTATCAAGAAAACCATTTGTTTTGACTATGATAATATAGTCGAGAGTGGTACGATGCTAAGATGTTTTCCTCATTATCATTTAAGATGGTCGTATTTCAGAAGCACATTCATGCTATGAAGATCTGCAAGCAATTATTCACTTTGCAATGTTGCACGCCCACAGCAATTCTAGAGAAATAGGAATAGAACTGGATCCCTGAAGTGTGGCCACACTTATAAGCATTCTAAAGCTCTTTGATGTCAGTAATGAAGGTAAGGCTCTAGGGTGTCTGCACAGACCAAGCACAATCTACATACTTTCAGACTTTTCTTTAATTCAAAGAATACCTTTTACATTATTGTATACCCATCAAAATCTCTAAATTATTTTGTGCGTTATCACCAATTAGGGTTCTTTTCTCTCTGGGAAACAGTAAAAGACCTGATTGAAATAAGAAAAACCTAGAATTATCAGCCATTTTGTACTGAGTGCTAATTTTGACAAATAAATTGGTGTTAAATTATGTTTTCGAGAATATTTTTATTAGCATAATAATATGTGGATATTTATTAATAAAGGCTCGTTCTATAAAATAATTAATTTTTATTCCGAATCAACTATTTTCCTTAATGGTTATTAACTGTTATTAGTTTCCTTTAAGAGTCAAGGCTTATTTATTTTATGTTTTATGAATTTATTTATTTCCTATAGTGACGTCATTTCAAATAATCAATTTATTAGCATGTTTCCTCTTTTGATATTATTATTTTACTATGTTAAGTGCAGCCGCAGTGACGATTGTGTATTTTTTACGTCATTATTAAGTTTTCTTTTTTATCATCCTACGTCATATATAGTTTTTAATTACGTAATTTTATAAGGACATTATTACTAACTTTAAACCAGATAGTTACTTCTTAAAAATTAATTAATCGAAATATCTCTAAAAGTAGCTTTTTATTTTTTTTCCTTAAGAGCCAACAGCAATTAAAAATGAATTATGTTAAAGTATGTTTGTGTATATATATGTGTATGTGTATGCATGAATTAGTGCGTACGCCTAACGGTAAACATTTATTGAAAAAATTATATAATTAAATGTTTTCCAAGAATTTTCCACGGCTTACCAGCATGTAATAGTACATTACGCGTCGAGTGTGGAGTTTGCACCCGAGCGATAGCGAGGATAGTAAAACCACACGAGCAATGCAAAATGCCGTTTTCGCACGAGTTGCGTACCGTACTTTATCTACGATTATTAGATTTTAATAATAAATGCAGAAAAAAGTAATAAACTTCCTGTATGTAAGCTCGTATTTCTCTTTTGATAAAGATGACATCAATTCGTTGGTTGTATTTTGTGCCGAATGAATTATTTCGGAAGGAGTATTATTCTCCTCACATTCGTCATAATCATTTTAATCACTCATTGATTTTCACAAAAAAACTCGATACAAACAGTTACTTTTATTAAATAAACATCAAATTAGTTATGTTAAATGTAAACAAACTCGCTAATCGTGCGTAAAGTTGAAGAATTCTTCTTCTTTACGGCGCTAGAGGCGAAACGAAGAGTAATTGTTCAAAACTATGAGACGCGCATGCGCAATTAATACAGGTGGGTAAAGAATTACTTTCTACGAATCTAAACAGAGATACAATGTTTATATTACGTATCAATCGTAGATAAATTAAATAAATTATTCTATGCCATTAATTTAATAAATAAATAAAAATAGATTTGGTAATGAATGGAATATATCTCTTTGACTAATACTCATGACAATTATGTACATGAAATAGAATTTAACTAATTTTATTGAGAAGTCGCTATGCCCCGTATACTTTTTTGTATCCTTACATTATATTGAGGGTCAATCATAATAAATAAATTATTTTTAATTCTTTTGCTTTGTGGAATTTACTATCTCAGGTTAGTGCGCGCCGATCGAATCCTTTAAGGCCCATATACGGTCAAATTGTTTGCGCAAACATTTTGACTGGGGGCCTTTATGTTGAAGTTCATTGTTTAACCTTAAGTATGTCATACCTGCAGTGTCACTCGTCCGACATATTATGACTTATGACAATATTGTCTTTATAAGAAAGCTTGTTTAATAAAATTAGTGTGTTAGTTTTGCTCAATCTTAACGTTTCTTAAATTTATAAAATAATCAACACTTTAGACGTCAAAAATCAAATAATTATATAAATACATAGGATAGAGAAATCAATGACACCGGGGAATACCAATACATCCTGAGTCTTAACTAGAGAATAACGGAGTAAAAAACCGTAGTCATACGGGTTCCGTTTCTTCGCGGTGAGGTACATTTTTATCTTCCTTTATCTCTTTTCTCAGTAACAATATTAATGGTTTGATATTATCTAGTCATGGATTAACTCTTGACTAATACTCGTTTCTTGTTATTGATTTAATTGCAATTTTAACTATTCTTGGATATGTTAATTTATTAAATCGTGCAAAACTACATTCAGTGATTTACTGGCTAAATTGAGGTAAAGTACAACAGCATAACAAAAGTCAAACTATTTTAAGAAGTCACTATCCCTTTTTGTATCTTACATTATAGTGAGGGTCAATTGTAATAAAGAAATTCCGTAGTGTTCTATGGGGAATACCAATCTCAGGTTAGTGCGCGTCGATTCAAACTCGGACCAATGTACAAATTCTATAGATACATACATGCATTCATTTTATTTTACTTTTAATGATGAATTTATAAACATGTTTTTTTTTGTGTGTGTTTTTAACAATTTGGTTATGACTCTTGGTCAACTGAAATTAACTCGTAAATTTTTGTTTCTTTGTACTTATGTTTTTGTTTTTTTGACTTCGGGGAACTCAGTTATTATTACGTTTTTGTTAGCTTGTTTTCTTATTTGTTTGTTTGTCCAATACAAATCTTGCAATCGACTTTTAACTAACATCCCGAGTAGAAAGACATTTGAAACTTTTAGAATAGCTCAGAACTCAATGAGAATGCAGTATTTTAATACTATTAGCCATCTTTCAGCAGAATTTAATTGGTTTTCAGCAAATTTTGCTGTTTGGAAGTTAGTTCGGAAAAAATCCGCAAGTTGTTTTATTTGTTTTGTCCATATTTGCAATCTTCATTTTGACAGGTTTCAAAATTATGATTTATGACAGAAAATTTAAAAACGTAGTATATAAAAAGTATCTTGTATTATTTTTGGTTATCCTTATTTTACTCATTAGTTTTATTCTATTAAAAAAAAATTGTAAATCTATTTATTTACTAAATTAAGTGATTTTAAGATTTAAGTCTTATATTTTTTATTTAAGAATTAAGGATCGTATTTTTATAAGAAAGTCTTTTAAGTTTTAGAAAAAATTGTTAAGTTCTTCGAAAAATATTCATTTCAAAATAATAACTTAATTGGAGGTATAATTAATTATACGATTGACTAGAGGTGCCTTTCGGTAACGCGTTGCCGAAAGCAAACAAGTAAGACGCGCTTCACGTAAGTACGTGAGGCGATAATCGCCGGTTTCTATACGATTAAGTTAATTATTAAGTGTAATACATAGTTGCATATTCTTTTTCTACACTTCAAGACCTTTCAATTGATGTATAACATGCCATGGTAAATAAAAACTTTTTTAGTCACCCGCCGCCGCCATCTTGAAAATATTACGTTTGTTGTTTTAAAAGTTGCATATTCTTTTTCTCCACTTTAAGACCTTTAAATTAACTATAACATGCCATGGTAACTAAAAACTTATTTTTAGTCACTCGCCATATTGGCCGGGCCTCCATCTTGGAAATATTAAGTGTGAAAACTCTAAAATATGTTCAGTTGTCTCAAATTCCGAGATGGACTTGTGTGGCAAATTTCATGTTTCTAGCTAGCTATAGTAGGTTATGAATTGAAACAAGCCAACGGACAAACGACACCAACGGACAGACGGACAGACACAGCCGTTATATAAGGTTTCTTTNAAACAGATAAATGTCTTCCACTTTGTGCAATGTGATACTACAAACCATTGGGATATATTGTGTTGATTTCTCTTTTCATGGCGTAGAATAAACTCCCCATTCAGAGTATGATGTACGTTTTTCTGTAAATGAATTAGTACTAAATTTATTTAATACTAATTTATTTATTTTTTTCTTGAATAAAAGGAAACATTTTTGGTCTCCTAGTGACCGTCTATTTTTCGTTCTTCCTTTTTATGCACCACCGTATTTTAAAATATACTTACCCGATTCTAAGCAAATCTTGATGAAAGATCATAACGGCTAGCCCATTGTTAGTCCCATAATAATTACAACCTCCGACTATTGCTTTTTCTGTCACGTACCTACATTTTTTTATTTAGAACTATATCTTTAAAACTAACCTGATCTGGTTTTTAAGAAATGTCGATTTTTTTTAGTAGCCCCCATATTAATTTTAACCGTCTGCATATGCTATATATTGCTAAATTGATAGTTTTATTGGTGGTTTTGACAGATTAAAAAAAAGGTGAGCTATTTAAATATATTAAACAATAATGGTTCGCAATAGCAAAACATCATTGAGGGATGTGAGGAAAAAAATGTGCTGATTTAGCAATATTTATTGAGCGTAGACTGTTGAAATTAATATGGGATTATCTTTAAACATAAATTTAATCCAAGAAATTTGGCTGGCTTGCCCAAAGATGCTCTAATATTAATTTAAACTGTGCCTGCATACATTTAATAATGAAGAAAAATTAGTCTGTCCCCAATTTGAATCAAAACAGGTCTAACGCAACCACATTTCCAATATTCATGTAAACATTCATCCTATAGTAGAACGTGAGGAAGCTATATGTGCCACACTATTTCATTTTTATTTTTTATAATTTTTTGGCCATTTTTCCTTTTGAGTTTTACTTATTGTGGAAAGGATTGCGTTAAAGGATCTTAATTTTTAGAGAGAGAGAGAAAAAAAATCGTTCTATATAAAACAAGTAGGTTTATTTACACTTCTAATGTTCTAATTGCATTTTTAACAATTATTGTTTAAACAACTGCTATCTTGTCTAAAAATATTTTTCAAAAACTGTTCTAATTTTGATTAAACTTCCAAGTATTTAGTGTAACTCGTTTTCTCTGGAAAAATCTAGTTTCCGAGATGATGATGATAGAAATAAAACTAATTAAGCTAAAAATCCCACCTGTTTAACACTAAATGTGTTTTAAATGAGATATTAGCTTTTAATTTCAGGCTTTCTCTTTATATAAATAAGTTTCGTTCGAATTTGTCGTACTGATTTTTTGATTTGATGACTGCTTATGGCAGTATCAAAATGCTAATTAAGAAAATTTTATTAGAACTAAACAGATAAATGTCTTCCACTTTGTGCAATGTGATACTACAAACCATTGGGATATATTGTGTTGATTTCTCTTTTCATGGCGTAGAATAAACTCCCCATTCAGAGTATGATGTACGTTTTTCTGTAAATGAATTAGTACTAAATTTATTTAATACTAATTTATTTATTTTTTTCTTGAATAAAAGGAAACATTTTTGGTCTCCTAGTGACCGTCTATTTTTCGTTCTTCCTTTTTATGCACCACCGTATTTTAAAATATACTTACCCGATTCTAAGCAAATCTTGATGAAAGATCATAACGGCTAGCCCATTGTTAGTCCCATAATAATTACAACCTCCGACTATTGCTTTTTCTGTCACGTACCTACATTTTTTTATTTAGAACTATATCTTTAAAACTAACCTGATCTGGTTTTTAAGAAATGTCGATTTTTTTTAGTAGCCCCCATATTAATTTTAACCGTCTGCATATGCTATATATTGCTAAATTGATAGTTTTATTGGTGGTTTTGACAGATTAAAAAAAAGGTGAGCTATTTAAATATATTAAACAATAATGGTTCGCAATAGCAAAACATCATTGAAGGATGTGAGGAAAAAAATGTGCTGATTTAGCAATATTTATTGAGCGTAGACTGTTGAAATTAATATGGGATTATCTTTAAACATAAATTTAATCCAAGAAATTTGGCTGGCTTGCCCAAAGATGCTCTAATATTAATTTAAACTGTGCCTGCATACATTTAATAATGAAGAAAAATTAGTCTGTCCCCAATTTGAATCAAAACAGGTCTAACGCAACCACATTTCCAATATTCATGTAAACATTCATCCTATAGTAGAACGTGAGGAAGCTATATGTGCCACACTATTTCATTTTTATTTTTTATAATTTTTTGGCCATTTTTCCTTTTGAGTTTTACTTATTGTGGAAAGGATTGCGTTAAAGGATCTTAATTTTTAGAGAGAGAGAGAAAAAAAATCGTTCTATATATAACAAGTTGGTTTATTTACACTTCTAATGTTCTAATTGCATTTTTAACAATTATTGTTTAAACAACTTTAGCAACAGTTGATGCTTAGTTATAAATTTATTACACATTAGTAATATATTAGACAACGTTAAAACCTTTAACGTAAACTCCTTACCTTAGTTATAAATCTTTCAATTTTAATAAAAAATAAACAAAAATCATATTAAGTTTGGCCATTGGCTAACTTAGACCAGGTATGCTAAGTTATTGTGAAATACTTGTTTTTAAAGTAGATCTAGTCTACTTTTAAAAACGATCTAGTTTATTAGCTGAGACTATTTTAAAGTTTTTCACTTAATTTGAGTTTTCAAGCGCCATGTGAGAATGAGTCGATAACTTCTCTTCTGTCGATATCTCCGTCTAGATTCTCGTTTGATGCAACTTCTGTTTTATGGTCGTTTACGATCTGAATAGCCTATTTATTTCAAAAATGTGTTTATTTTTGGTTTCTGGTAGGTAGATAAAAAGAAAAATGAATGCAATAAATATAGTACCTGCAAGTATAGAAAAGTTCAAAAAATCGTAATTGATATCTTTAAGTATTGGAACTATACAGCAAGATAAGGTTGTTAGGAACGCTGACAAGCAGGCGAGATAAATTGATATTTTTCGATGCTTGTCTCGATATAAAATCTCAAGTGATAGCGTGTATGTCATGGGATGGAAGATCATGGCTGATATTATAGGGTAGAGCATGACAAGAGTTATAACAAGTGGAGTTATGTAGACGTAACTTGATGACTCGTATCGAGTAAAGTAAAATAAGTATGCTGCAGGAGGAAGAGTTAATACGAAGGCTATAATTAGAGATCTTATGAGGACAGTCCTCCTTGCTGACGTGGTTAAGAAAAATGAAGAAGTTGTAGAGACCAGAAAACAGATGATGGCTTGACCTAACTGAAGTCCTTTTGTGCACTTCTCATCTTCGGCCAATGTGAAGAAAGTTTCTTTAGAGTATGCCAACATGGCTGGCACAAACGCCCAGTGGAGTACTCCAATAGTTGTAATGACTGCTACTTGTTTTGTCACGAGCTCTTTCCAAGATGCTTGAATCCTGGTAGAGACACTTGTATCGTACTCTCTCCTCGCCAAATCCTGACTGCCTCTCAACCAAGAAAGTGAATCTAAAGCTTTGGCTTCGCGTCCTCTTTCGAAGTAGTACCATGGACTCTCCGGAACCCAGCACATCACCAGCGACCATACCTAACAGAAAATTCAAATTAATTCCCATCAAAAGATTATAGTGAATACAATGAGTAAATCTGAAATATACATAAATTAGATGGTGACGAGAAATTGCTGGCTATAAGTGCTTTTTCATAGCATGCATAATTTTTAAAAGGATCAATGAATGGCCATTCATTGGAATGATCAGGAAATTTCCAATAACATTATGTATGTTTTATTTGAAGTTTTGTCTATTTCCGTATGGCTCATCGCTTCCTGTTTGAAAAAAAAACAAAAAAAAAACTATTTGACTAGCTTTAAAACTTAAAAATATTCCAACTCTAAGTGGGTGAACAGTTTTTAAAGACAACTATTTCTTGGCAGTAGCTTGTATAGGGTTTAATTCTGATAATTTACATATTCTTTCATAAAATCATCAATCTTCGCTATTTTGTTACAAAGATCTACTTTAAATCTCTCAATTAAATCAATTTCAGGATAATTTAGTTGAAATATAAGTATATTGTCTCCTTTGACTGACTGTTCAAGGATACCAGAGCATTAACACAATTACACGTGTATGCAAAATTGAATTTATAATGTTTTATGTTTATTAAGGCGATTTATTCCTTCTTAACTTTATATCCATTTTGAATATATTAAATAAAATTAACCATGACAAAACATAGAGTGCTTTTGTGTGTTTTTGAAAACCAGTTCATAAGCATTTTTATTTATTAAATTCCATTGTGGTTGGCAAAAAACCAAACAAAGGGTTTCACTTTGAGTTTTTATTTGATAATAATTATAGCTTGATTTGTCAGCCAGATATTAAATTATATTTCCTTTTCGTTTCCAAGTATTTTTCTCTGAGTCTCCCCTAATTAGTCCAATGCAAAAGAAAAAAATAATTCTCTGCTGAAAATATTTTGTTTTAATAATTTATTTTTATTTATTTAAATTATTTATGTTGAAAACTTCTTAACGTTAGAGAAAAAAAAGTTTTTTTCCCCTAAAATTAACTTTATCGTATAGTCGCAATAACGACAAAAACAAGATTTCTGTTTGAAACCGCTTTATACAATAAAATAAATAAATTGATATTAAATTCATACCATCGTCTACTTAATTTATTAGTGATTCTTTTAGACCGAATGTTCTCATTTAAAAACGCCCTCCCACACGGTCCCATGATTAGTGGAAGGTGCCTTTCTTCATTCCTAACTAGCTGAAGTATATGGTGCTGCCGGGTGTACACGAAAATAAAAATATTAGTGAATAAATTAAAATGAAAACAAAAAATCGGGTACGGGGTACCTCGGAACTTTTCCTCTCTTCAGAGGCTAAAGAAGAGGCTCTTCACTAAAGTGGCCTCTCCTGCTGCTTTGCAGCAGGAAGAAGCAGCATTGGATGTGGTCAGTACTTGGACGGGTGACCGTTCTGAACTAACTGATTTATTATCATTCTTAAAAAAACAAAAAAAAAACTTATTTTTAATACCAATATTTTATTTAAATATTTGAAGTTTGGCGGTATTTTGACAGAGGTAAACAAACTTTGACGTCATCAAAATTATCAGACTAATGAATAATTATATTCACTTATAACTTTCAAACTAATTAATAGAATTCCATCGGATTTTTTTTTATATTTGTTCCTTAATTTTTTCCGGTTCCAACGATATGCTATAAGTAAAAAATCTATATGTGATTTCAGTATTATTAACCGTCAAAGTTTAAACATTCAAAAATGTATAACTTCAAAATGGCGGCCAATATCAAAATGAAATTTGGCGGGCTTGTTTGTCATACAGAGGTACATTCGTGCCAAATTTCAACTCGATCAGGACCATTTTCGATTTATTACGATTTTTTTTAATGTTTGCTGACTCAGCAAACTGGGTTAAAGATGGCGGAAAAAGTTGATTTTCCGGGCGGCACAACTACAGGTTAGGACTGATTTTTCTGCCAAGTTTCAACTCTCTAGGTTAAATACCTTGGGCGCTACGATGATAACACACATACACACACATACATACATACGTCATGTTGAAAACCACTCAGGAGGTCTTAAAAACACCCAAAACGGATAATTCCGTTGAAATCTCGAAAAAAATTTTTTGGTGAAAACAATACTTTTCCTACTATTAGTAGTGAGGAAAAGTAAAAAAGAGTAGATTTTTATAAAAGGACCTAGGAAATTTAAGAAAAATGTATATTGAACTGAACATTGTTATGTTGTGAGAAAATAATGCTAAATTAATTATTGCATATAAATGATCATAGCAGTCATATAGTACTTATTATAATAACTTAATAACTATCCGGTATGTGTTGTATTTTAGCCCTAGTTTTTTTAGCCCTAGTTGTTTAGGTTTAGACTTTTTTCCTTATCTTATCTTTTCCATACCTTTATACTCTTTAACGTGAAATCTAAAATAGAATCCTAAAAATCGTCTAGAAATTTCAAGAGAATTTTAAGTAGAACTTTATCACTCCCTTCTTACTTCTTAAATTTTCAAATTCCTAGCTTCTTTTCCTTCTCCCTTCCTATTTTTAGAAAAAATAGGAAATGGGATTTTTATTTAGAAGTTGATATCTAAAAAAAATCTTATTTATGTTCTGAGAAGTAGCCTCTTCTAAAATTTATTTCTTCTAGTTCGAATGGCCTGGGCTTAATCATCCTCATTTTCAATCTCCCTTTTGATTATACCCCTTAACTTAAGGGTCAGATTTCAAAAACCCTTTTTTTGAACATCTCGGTATCATAATAAGTGACTAATTTCTAAATTTCAAGGTTCAAGTCTAAATGGTTGTATTCACCTAAGCAATTTCATTAACATAATATGTGCCATCTTGAATTAAAATACCGGATCAAAAAACATTGATCAGTGGATGGTTTAACCCATTAGTTGCCGAAGTTGCCATATGGCAACGCAAAAATGTGTTTCTTTGTTTGGGTGTATCTCTCTATCTAATATTAATTAAATTACGGTAACACAGTTTATCTGTCCTTAATACCCTTCTAATATTTTAAGAATTAATTTCATTCCCATATTTAATGTGATTGTTCCTGTTATTGGGTGTTTTTCAAAACACGATATTTGTTTTTGTAAACATTTATGACTGTTGACAGGGAGTAACTAATATTACTATTACTATTGTGATATTTTATATTCTATATCTGGTTTCTAATTCTTAAATAGTTTCATAAATCATTTATGTTATAAACTTTTTTTATTTTGATTCAGTACTGTCTAATCTAGGGTCAAAGTCGAGTGTTGCCGTACGGCAACATTGGCCACTCAGAGTACATAACTGTCAACTCAAAAATTTTTATGGCTTTAGCTAAAATGTACATAATATTTGGCATACCACTCATTCCATGCTATTTAAAATGCAGACCAAATGTGGAAGATATGTCCTCTTGTTGCAAAGATCCAATCTATCTACCTAATTTCTTAAAACACTTTATACCAGAACGAGAAATCTCCTAGGAGACGATAGTTAGGTACTACGGACGACATGGCTGTAAACACACTGATTTATGGTAAACCTGTGAGGTTTGGTTACAAGATATAGTCATTGAATACTCCGAAAGGAAATCTGATCAATTCTTATATATATACCAGGGGAAATCGTACAATTATTATTATTACGATTACAACAAACACATGGGTGGTACAGACAGGATGGATGAAACTATAGGATAGCACCGTATCAATATGAGAAATAAAGAGCTTCATTGGGCTATAATATCTCTGTTGATAGATGTTGCAATGAATAACGCTTGGCAACTAAATAGAATGTCAGACTGCACAATCACACAATTAAAATTTAGAAGAAAAATTGTTATGTTACTTGAAAATATGGCATTCCAAGAAGAAAAACTGGCAGACCTTTATCTTCAGTAGGNCTATTACCTTGAAGTGCTCTCGCGATGAAGAGATCTAGAATGTGATCTGCCTGTGACAGAAGAATATAAGCTGCTATGGACGGTACAGCAGCCATTTGAAGAACTGCCTTCTTACCCAGGAGAGAAGACATCCACACACCCGGAAGTATCATCATGAGTTCTATGATTTGACTGGTGGCCACCAACCAGCCGAACAGTTCTTTTGATACTCCTGGCATGCCGTACATTGAGACAAATCCACCACCTACCCATATCTGACTGGAACAAGCTAAATCAAAATTGTCGAAGTATTAAAACTTTTTATAAACTAAATTAATAAATGTCTGGTCGTGGATCCTTTTGGGGTTAATGGAAAAATTAAATTACATACTTCAATTCATTCTGTTTCGGCTTGACCGGTCATTTTCAAGTCCAAAAATGTACGTATATTTAATCAAAAACTACTATAAAGTACATTAACACACATCAAGAAGGATGACAAGATACGTTAATTGAGGTGAGTGAAGTCAAATTCTGAGATTGTATTAGGAACTCTTAAGGTTCCGTTGTCTGGTAAATTGCACCAACTATCTTATAAGACAGTAGTAGGTGTACTTTATTACCAGATGACTTATCCTTCTTTTTTTACTATGTATTTTGGTAGCTTATACATAACAATAGGTTTCAATTTTTAGACAATTTTTTATAAGCTACCAAAACAGGTTTCAGCTTTTAATTAAGCATAATTATAGTCGCCATTTTGCTTTTTAACTATTTCCAAATTTCAAGGCTTTACAAATATTTTTTGGAGAACTAGCAACCATAAAAATGTATTGAAAGTGTCCGTCATCTTATCTGAATCAAAATCATCATTCATAGCAGATGTTTAAATCATTAAAGCAAACTTTGTAGTAAAATTCACGATTCCAGATTTAAAAGTTTTCGAGATGTAGCGAAGAATATGTGATTTGGTGGAATTTGACCTTAAAAGAAGCAAAGCAATATAGGATAAAACTATTCCAGTATTTTTACATGGAGGTGATATGTAAGTATATAAATGTGCCAAATTTGGTTAAAATATATCAAACAATGGAAGAGTTTATAAAGGTCATACAAACAAACATACAAAAATACACAAATGCTAGCTTTTATGTATATAGGTAGATTAAGACATTCCACGCTAGGTGGTGTTAGAAGATCATGGTTCTTACCAATGTTAAACCCAGTAATATAAGAGTTACGGGCAGTACAGGTATAAAGGGTGCCGAAGCATATATCACTGTGATGCCCAGGTACCACATTGCTATCTGAATATAATTTAGGCCACCACGAACGCTCTCTGTAGCGATATCAGTCAAATAAAGAGGAAGTACTCCGTTGATAAGGCCGCTACTCACTCCTGAAAGAGAAAAATCTTGTTGATCATTAAGTATTATTTTTAGAGTATGTGTAAATTGGTGTTGCAGTTAAATTCGTTTCGTTTACATATGGACGTCAATGTAAAAAATAAAAAATAAATAATATAAAAAAAAAATAACAAATAAAAAATACAATACAAATTTTACAATACGTTTTTTGAGATTAGCCCAATCGTAAGTTTTGAGGAACTGTACCATTTCTCGATTTCACCTTGGAGTATAATTTATACGGGATGCGAAATTTCGACGAAATCAGTTCAATAGTTTAACCTCAACGCATCTACACACTGACATTTTTTAATAATACATTTTGTGGTCTCAAGGGACACGAAACATGTTAATCCATCAAAATATTCGTTCTATACTCGTACATCTGAGGTATTAAGTCTATTTTATATTTCTCCAACTAACTAATTCGCTAGTGGATCATTTTCCTACTTATACCATTGATAACTTACCAATTATCAGTTGTAGTCATTTCCAGCTAGTCATTAATAGTTATTTATTTTCTATGACCTGTAATATATCCCCTCTCCTTATCATTAATTGTTATTGTATCTATAATATTAAAATACATTTAGTCTAGAATCTGAAGCCTTAGTGTTCACTTGATAGACTCCCCACTCCACACATCACATGGCGCAGTAAGTAATTAACCTTTGCCTCCCTTTACTCTTTAATGCAACAATAATACTTCCATGAGTTAAATAACTTTAATCTAATTAAAATTCCAGTCTTTTTAACAAATGAAACTCTGTGGCAAATAATAATAAAATATTATTCAAACAAAATCAAATATTTACGTATATTATACGAAATAATAATTAAATTACAATGGCAGATTTTAGAGGAATCAGTCCTATGGTTATGTCTGGTAATTTAGCTCAAAATTGGAAGTTCTGGAGACAAAAATTTGAGAACTATATTATTGCTACAGAACTAAATAAAAAATCTGAAATTACCCAATGTGCACAGCTATTGCATCTGATTGGTGACGAAGGATTAAGAATCTTCAACACTTTTACTTTTGAAACTAGTGAAAAAGATAAAATTAGGCCACTGTTAGACAAATTTGAGAACTATTTTTTACCCAAAAGAAATATTGAATATGAAAGGTTCAAATTTTTTACGCGTAAGCAATTAGATGGCGAATTGCTTGAGCAATACGCCACAGATTTAAAAAATAAAGCACTAAATTGTGAATTTCAAACTTTAAAAGATGATTTAGTTAAGAGTATCTTCATTTGTGGAGTGAAATGCGACAACTTGAGGGAGAGACTTCTAGAATTAGAAGATAAATCGTTAGAAGAAACAATTAAATTTGCTCAGACTATTAATAAATCTAGGGAACAATCTAAATTAATTAAGCAAGGAAAAAATGACACTGAGATGACAGTAGATGCCGTAAAATTTAGAAATAATGAGTTTAATAAATCTTGGAACCATAATAAGAAGCAAAATTGTAATAAAAAATGCATTGCATTAGAAAATAATAAATGCACTAGATGCGGTTTGCAACATAAAAGGAATCAGTGCCCTGCTTTTAAATCAGTTTGCCATAAATGTAACGTTAAAGGACATTACAGTTCACAATGTTTCAGTAAGAATATTAGAAATTTAAATACTAACGATTCAGATTCTGAATATGAAATCGATGAATATTTTATTGATCATGTCAATAGAAATAATTCGANTATTTTGAATCAGGTTATAAACTGATTTAACTATAAACCAATTTAATAAATAATTAAAGTTTTTCTAAAATAAATAAAGTGTGACTTCAATAATTATTCTAATTTAAAAAAAAGCAAAAGTTTAGGTGATAAACATAATTTTAAATTTAAATTATTTCAACTTACTCTCTGAGATGATAAATAACGCAAAACAAGTCACTTTAAACAGCTAAATATAATCCGAATATCAATAGAAAACTAGTAGTTTTTGGTAAAGGTCATTTAGGGATATAAAAATAATAAAACTGCTTCAATCCATCCTGGCTATATTTCGACCCTCAACTTCGTCTGAGGCTTGAAGATGACCTCAGTTGAGGGTCGAAATATAGCTAGGATGGATTGAAGCAGTTTTATTATTTTTTATCCTTATATGACTTTTACCAAAAACTACGGTTTTGTTTCAAATAAAACCTTATATATTAGATACATACTTATTAGGACAATTTCTTATTTCGCAATTAAAAAAATATTAACTAAAAATGAAAAAGAGTATTACGTCCTAAAGAGTAAGTCTTAAATCAAAAAACCTCTGACCAATTATAGCAGCGATCGTTTCTTTTAAGACTCCGTTAGTCCAATTGATGAAAGGAAAAGTCACCATCTCTGCGACGAATCCTTAACTAAAAGATGATTATCTTATTATCATCATAATCTTGAAGTATCAAAAAAAAGATTAGTCCATAAACTCCAATCAGTGGTCCTGAAACAAATAAAATAATTATATAAATATTAAATACCAATAATAATAAACAATCAGGTATTATTGTTTAATAATAGTCATAAGGTTGACAGCGATCAAGATGAGTTGAATATACATATATGCAGTAATAATATAATATATGAATATACATTATATTCTACAGATCTTCGATAGCGATGTGTGAGTGCCAACTTTTTACTTTAAAAAAAAATTAGTTAAAGAGTATGATTCTTAAATAATATTAGATTGAAATAAGTGACACTAATTTCATAAGTGACTAATTGTGATATTGAGATACTTAATTCTATTATTTAATCGTTGTTGGTATTGGTTTGAATAATAATATTCTAAGAGCCTGTAGATGCTTTAGACCTGCCAAAGGCTATACACTAACAACTAATATACTTCTCTTATACGGTTACTTCATTCATATTCTACTTAGTCTCACGTAAATTGATCCCATTACCTTGAAGTGCTCTCGCGATGAAGAGATCTAGAATGTGATCTGCCTGTGACAGAAGAATATAAGCTGCTATGGACGGTACAGCAGCCATTTGAAGAACTGCCTTCTTACCCAGGAGAGAAGACATCCACACACCCGGAAGTATCATCATGAGTTCTATGATTTGACTGGTGGCCACCAACCAGCCGAACAGTTCTTTTGATACTCCTGGCATGCCGTACATTGAGACAAATCCACCACCTACCCATATCTGACTGGAACAAGCTAAATCAAAATTGTCGAAGTATTAAAACTTTTTATAAACTAAATTAATAAATGTCTGGTCGTGGATCCTTTTGGGGTTAATGGAAAAATTAAATTACATACTTCAATTCATTCTGTTTCGGCTTGACCGGTCATTTTCAAGTCCAAAAATGTACGTATATTTAATCAAAAACTACTATAAAGTACATTAACACACATCAAGAAGGATGACAAGATACGTTAATTGAGGTGAGTGAAGTCAAATTCTGAGATTGTAGTAGGAACTCTTAAGGTTCCGTTGTCTGGTAAATTGCACCAACTATCTTATAAGACAGTAGTAGGTGTACTTTATTACCAGATGACTTATCCTTCATTTTTTACTATGTATTTTGGTAGCTTATACATAACAATAGGTTTCAATTTTTAGACAATTTTTTATAAGCTACCAAAATACATAGTAAAAAAAGAAGGATAAGTCATCTGGTAATAAAATACATTTCAAGTTTAAAGCTAAGTTACTTGTATCTTTTGCCTTAGAATCTGGAGGAGGAATACTTTTTTACTTTAGTGGGGCTAAATATTTATTAATATGCATGATTTACATTACATACATTATATTATGCCATTACATATTATACATTACATTACATACCTTATACATTATAAGGTTTTCTAGAAGACTCCACTGAATGTCAACCATTGATATACGACTAGGAGAGCTACTAGTACACATTCATACCCCCACACAAACACACACACACTCTAGGTCAAAAGGTGCAGATTTGTACAATAACCTACTGACAATCTGGCGATATTTAGGGATAATAGCTTCGGGTTTGGTCCACAGAAAGCTTAAATACTAAAAGAAGAATAAACGAGGAAATTATGTGGTTTAAAGTTGCGTCTAGTCTAGTACTTCAGATTAGCTTCGAATAATCTGATCTCATTCTAGAACAACCAACTTTATTTGACCCCTTAATAATGGTATTGAATTACCCAAGACAGTAATAGGGGTTTTCCAAAGAAATACATTACCACCAAAAAACCCAATTATCACAAATGGCTGACTTGGAAAAACGATTGATTATTTAAAAGTACGATTAAATTTACTTTGACACATTTGATTGGGAATATCCTTTAGATTTAATAATAGTAAGGAGCTAGACACGCGTCAAGGTCTGTGCAAGTGAATCATAAGTGGATATTTTTGTCATTCTCTCTTTCTGTTTTTATAATACATATTAGAATCTTGCTTCGTTATTTTTTCCTTCTATATCTGCAATCTGCTACGACGAATGTTCTAAAGATAAAACCTTATACCTTATACTTTTCTGACTTTAGTGATCCTTTTTTAATTAATTTGAAACAAAACCGTAGTTTTTGGTAAAGGTCATATAGGGATAAAAAATAATAAAACTGCTTCAATCCATCCTGGCTATATTTCGACCCTCAACTTCGTCTGAGGCTTGAAGATGACCTCAGTTGAGGGTCGAAATATAGCTAGGATGGATTGAAGCAGTTTTATTATTTTTTATCCTTATATGACTTTTACCAAAAACTACGGTTTTGTTTCAAATAAAACCTTATATATTAGATATACTTATTAGGACAATTTCTTATTTCGCAATTAAAAAAATATTAACTAAAAATGAAAAAGAGTATTACGTCCTAAAGAGTAAGTCTTAAATCAAAAAACCTCTGACCAATTATAGCAGCGATCGTTTCTTTTAAGACTCCGTTAGTCCAATTGATGAAAGGAAAAGTCACCATCTCTGCGACGAATCCTTAACTAAAAGATGATTATCTTATTATCATCATAATCTTGAAGTATCAAAAAAAAGATTAGTCCATAAACTCCAATCAGTGGTCCTGAAACAAATAAAATAATTATATAAATATTAAATACCAATAATAATAAACAATCAGGTATTATTGTTTAATAATAGTCATAAGGTTGACAGCGATCAAGATGAGTTGAATATACATATATGCAGTAATAATATAATATATGAATATACATTATATTCTACAGATCTTCGATAGCGATGTGTGAGTGCCAACTTTTTACTTAGGCTGACGGTAAATATCCCCTAAGAACCAGTTTATTAATCTGAATATTAAAGATATTAGTTATAAAATATTAATCATTTTATATGCATTTATGTCAAAGGGAGTTGTTTTTTACCTCTTTCTAGTAAGATTATTTAATTACTTAATTAACGTTGTGGTACACCTGAGAGGTAAACCTGTACAGCCGTTATAGATTTTTTTATTGATGCATTTTTACTATTATTAATTTTAACTGTAGTCCATTTAAATGTGAATTTAACCTTATAATAATGATAAGGGTTAAGGGGATCAGAAGTAGATAATTTTTTTGTCATTCTCTCTTTCTGTTCTTATAATATTAGAATCTTGCTTCGCTATTTTTGTTTTTGTTATGCGGTTATTACGGATCGATAATATGTATATTTACTTATTTTATGTATATTTAATGACATGAATAAAATAAGGTTTTAAATAAGGTTTTGCTGTTGGGGACTCGTAAAATATTTTATTAAGTAAATAAATAAAGTAATTAAGTATATAAGGAAGTTGGTAATTATGAATATTAAAAAATATAATTATGTATACGTGTTAGAAAGCGGTATATGAGAAAGTTTTGTACTAGTTGTATGGTATAGCTTTTTTCTGGTCGTTCTGAATGTAGTTCTGTAGCGATATCAGTCAAATAAAGAGGAAGTACTCCGTTGATAAGGCCGCTACTCACTCCTGAAAGAGAGAAATCTTGTTGATCATTAAGTATTATTTTTNTTATCATCATAATCTTGAAGTATCAAAAAAAAGATTAGTCCATAAACTCCAATCAGTGGTCCTGAAACAAATAAAATAATTATATAAATATTAAATACCAATAATAATAAACAATCAGGTATTATTGTTTAATAATAGTCATAAGGTTGACAGCGATCAAGATGAGTTGAATATACATATATGCAGTAATAATATAACATATGAATACACATTATATTCTACATAGATCTTCGATAGCGATGTGTGAGTGCCAACTTTTTACTTGGGCTGACGGTAAATATCCCCTAAGAACCAGTTTATTAATCTGAATACTAACGATATTAGTTATAAAATATTAATAATATTATATGCATTTATGTCAAAGGGAGTTGTTTTTTACCTCTTTCTAGTAAGATTATTTAATTACTTAATTAACGTTGTGGTATACGATATACCTGAGAGGTAAACCTGTACAGCCGTTAGAGGTTTTATTGTTGAATTTTACTATTATTAATTTTAACTGTACATTAAATGTGAATTAAACCATATAAAGTAATTAAGTAAAATATAAGGTATGTAATTGCATATTAAATATAAGTATGTAATTATAGATATAAAAAAATATAATTATGTATTATACGAGTTAGAAAGTTTTGTACTAGTTGTATGGGACAGCTTTCTTCTAGTCGTTCTAAATGTAGTTCTTTTAAATGTATAGCCATGGTAACACAATAGAACTAACCATTGAAAAACACTGGGCAAAGTAATTATGTAGGTAAGGAAATTTGTAATTATGAATATTAGAAGATTTAATTATATGTATAAGTGTGAGAAAGTTTAGTACTAGTTGTATCGGACAGAGAAATATAGTTCTTCTAAATAGTATAGTCATTCTAAATATATTTATTCTAAATAGTGTCGTTCTAAATGTAGTTTTTCTAAATATAGCCGTTCTAAATGTAGTTTTCCTAAATATAGTCGTTCTAAATGTAGTTTTTCTAAATATAGTCGTTCTAAATGTAGTTTTTCTGAATATAGTCGTTCTAAATGTAGTTTCTTNTAATATTTATTGCAGTACGCTCCAAATAACAGTCAAGGATGTTAAATAAAGGGGGTGGAATGTTAGTCAGGGTTTCAAAACTTGACCCCATGGAGACAAGAGAAATTGGAGAAAAAATATTGTAATGCTCATGCTCACAAGTTTAGACTGGGACACATTACCTTTGTTTATTTTGAATCAGGTTATAAACTGATTTAACTATAAACCAATTTAATAAATAATTAAAGTTTTTCTAAAATAAATAAAGTGTGACTTCAATAATTATTCTAATTTAAAAAAAAGCAAAAGTTTAGGTGATAAACATAATTTTAAATTTAAATTATTTCAACTTACTCTCTGAGATGATAAATAACGCAAAACAAGTCACTTTAAACAGCTAAATATAATCCGAATATCAATAGAAAACTAGTAGTTTTTGGTAAAGGTCATTTAGGGATATAAAAATAATAAAACTGCTTCAATCCATCCTGGCTATATTTCGACCCTCAACTTCGTCTGAGGCTTGAAGATGACCTCAGTTGAGGGTCGAAATATAGCTAGGATGGATTGAAGCAGTTTTATTATTTTTTATCCTTATATGACTTTTACCAAAAACTACGGTTTTGTTTCAAATAAAACCTTATATATTAGATACATACTTATTAGGACAATTTCTTATTTCGCAATTAAAAAAATATTAACTAAAAATGAAAAAGAGTATTACGTCCTAAAGAGTAAGTCTTAAATCAAAAAACCTCTGACCAATTATAGCAGCGATCGTTTCTTTTAAGACTCCGTTAGTCCAATTGATGAAAGGAAAAGTCACCATCTCTGCGACGAATCCTTAACTAAAAGATGATTATCTTATTATCATCATAATCTTGAAGTATCAAAAAAAAGATTAGTCCATAAACTCCAATCAGTGGTCCTGAAACAAATAAAATAATTATATAAATATTAAATACCAATAATAATAAACAATCAGGTATTATTGTTTAATAATAGTCATAAGGTTGACAGCGATCAAGATGAGTTGAATATACATATATGCAGTAATAATATAATATATGAATATACATTATATTCTACAGATCTTCGATAGCGATGTGTGAGTGCCAACTTTTTACTTAGGCTGACGGTAAATATCCCCTAAGAACCAGTTTATTAATCTGAATATTAAAGATATTAGTTATAAAATATTAATCATTTTATATGCATTTATGTCAAAGGGAGTTGTTTTTTACCTCTTTCTAGTAAGATTATTTAATTACTTAATTAACGTTGTGGTACACCTGAGAGGTAAACCTGTACAGCCGTTATAGATTTTTTTATTGATGCATTTTTACTATTATTAATTTTAACTGTAGTCCATTTAAATGTGAATTTAACCTTATAATAATGATAAGGGTTAAGGGGATCAGAAGTAGATAATTTTTTTGTCATTCTCTCTTTCTGTTCTTATAATATTAGAATCTTGCTTCGCTATTTTTGTTTTTGTTATGCGGTTATTACGGATCGATAATATGTATATTTACTTATTTTATGTATATTTAATGACATGAATAAAATAAGGTTTTGCTGTTGGGGACTCGTAAAATATTTTATTAAGTAAATAAATAAAGTAATTAAGTATATAAGGAAGTTGGTAATTATGAATATTAAAAAATATAATTATGTATACGTGTTAGAAAGCGGTATATGAGAAAGTTTTGTACTAGTTGTATTGTACAGCTTTTTTCTGGTCGTTCTGAATGTAGTTCTTCTAAATGTACCCATGGTAACTCAAAAGAACTAACCATTGAAAAACACTGGGCAAAGTAATTATGTATATAAGGAAATTTGTAATTATAAATATTAGAAAATTTAATTATATGTATACGTGTGAGAAAGTACTAGTTGTATCGGACAGAGAAATATAGTTCTTCTAAATAGTATAGTCATTCTAAATATAGTTCTTCTAAAAAGTATAGTCATTCTAAATATAGTTCTTCTAAATAGTGTCGTTCTGAATGTTGTTTTTCTAAATATAGTCGTTCTAAATGTAGTTTCTCTAAATATAGTCGTTCTAAATGTAGTTTTTCTAAATATAGTCGTTCTAAATGTAGTTTTTCTGAATATAGTCGTTCTAAATGTAGTTTCTTGTAAAAATTGTCACGCATTTATTTATATTTTAATGTAGACTTTTTCTTTCTTTACCTATTGTTGATCTTATTGTGTCTTGACTGATAAATAATTATTAGCAATATAATATTCAAACTTGGTTAAAAAAATTGTAAAATTAACCTTCAATTAAATATGTTTTAAACAAAAACTGGTGATAATACTTATTTTTATTTTTATTTTCTCAATGTAACAATAAGTAAATAACTTGAGCGTGATAATTTGTTAACGACTGTCAGATATAAAACATACTCGTAATTATCGACTACATTATGTTTTACTCACTAATTATTTAAATTTAAACAATTTATATTTTCCTTTTTTTGTTCTAAGGAAAAAAATTCTTTTTTAAAGCTTTGAAAATAATCCATGCTTGGTTTTATAACGAATAAAGTTATACTCCTTGCCATATGTGAATCAAGATTCGTAAATAAGCGTTTGTAAAATCAAAACGTTAAAAAAAATGTACCCGTTTACATAAATTTATCTCTATGTTTATTAACAAAGACTAATTTATACTTGTCAGGTAGAACGACTTCTCGTAATGTTTTAATTGTTTCTTTGATTTCATTATGTTGTTATTTTTTCATTAAATTGAGTTTATAGAATCGATTTTTTTAGATAAGAGGTGTAAGTACATACATATTTAAAAACACTATAAAATTCCCAGATAAAAAGGAATGAAGGTGATTCTTCGATTGTTTTTTAATGCTGTTTTCCTCAGAATTCAATTCTGTTATCTCTCTTAATTTTTATTTTTATTTTTCAACCCCAAATTTTCTATAGAATAAAAATTCAAATATTTTTACAATAGGTAGATGAGGTTATGGTTCAAATAATTCTCTAGATATGGAGAACTTATCTCAACACTTACTTAAAAAAAAAATCCGCCATTTTGAATTAAAATGGTATATAAAAAAATACCTACTTAGTGAAAATTTAAAACTACAATCCTATCCTATCAAATTTGGCTGTTCTATATTTTAATTTAAGAGATTTAGTTATAAGTACTGTACTTTTAAAGATGTACATGGCCGCCACATTGAATTTTGAAGTGAGTATTTGGGTATGAAACCATGCCGTGCATTTTGACGAGGGGTGACTATGATTTGTGCAAAATGTTGGTGTTATAAAGGCGCGTCCACACTATGCCGAATGAGACTGATCGGCCTGTGCCTGTCGGCACGCTCGGCTCGGCACGTTCGGTTCGGCATATTAGTTATAAAATATTAATAATATTATATGCATTTATGTCAAAGGGAGTTGTTTTTTACCTCTTTCTAGTAAGATTATTTAATTACTTAATTAACGTTGTGGTACACCTGAGAGGTAAACCTGTACAGCCGTTATAGATTTTTTTATTGATGCATTTTTACTATTATTAATTTTAACTGTAGTCCATTTAAATGTGAATTTAACCTTATAATAATGATAAGGGTTAAGGGGATCAGAAGTAGATAATTTTTTTGTCATTCTCTCTTTCTGTTCTTATAATATTAGAATCTTGCTTCGCTATTTTTGTTTTTGTTATGCGGTTATTACGGATCGATAATATGTATATTTACTTATTTTATGTATATTTAATGACATGAATAAAATAAGGTTTTGCTGTTGGGGACTCGTAAAATATTTTATTAAGTAAATAAATAAAGTAATTAAGTATATAAGGAAGTTGGTAATTATGAATATTAAAAAATATAATTATGTATACGTGTTAGAAAGCGGTATATGAGAAAGTTTTGTACTAGTTGTATTGTACAGCTTTTTTCTGGTCGTTCTGAATGTAGTTCTTCTAAATGTACCCATGGTAACTCAAAAGAACTAACCATTGAAAAACACTGGGCAAAGTAATTATGTATATAAGGAAATTTGTAATTATAAATATTAGAAAATTTAATTATATGTATACGTGTGAGAAAGTACTAGTTGTATCGGACAGAGAAATATAGTTCTTCTAAATAGTATAGTCATTCTAAATATAGTTCTTCTAAAAAGTATAGTCATTCTAAATATAGTTCTTCTAAATAGTGTCGTTCTGAATGTTGTTTTTCTANTTTAATAAACTGCAATAACAACATATATAAGCTGGTTCAGTACCCCCATCTCACGAGTACCCCAACTCTAGTAGAGAATAGTCTGCGAACCCCACTTTATGATACTATCTGTCGACTGAAGCCGATCGCCGATCGGCACGTCCACATAATAAACTTTGTTTCGGTTCGGTTCGGCTTTCTTTGATCAGGACCGAGCAAATTCGGGTTGGGTTCGGCACGCTTCGGTACGGTTTTCGGCACGTCAGCAAAGCCGGCACGTCGCGACGTGCCGAAAGCCGAACCAAATAGTGCCGAATCCAACCCGAATTGGCTCGGTCCTGATCAAAGAAAGCCGAATTGAAGTTTGTAGTGTTGATGTGTCGATCGGTTTCAGTCTACAGATCGTTTTCTTAAATTGAGGTTCGCAGACTATTTTCTACTTCAGTGGGAGTACTCGTGAGATAGTTCGGCACCGATCGGGACGTCCACACTACTAAAGTAATGTGGACGTCATGCCGACTCGAACGCCGAACATACTGTGTCGAACGTACCGACAGGCACAGGCCCATCGGCCTCATTCGGCATAGTGTGGACGCGCCTTTAGGTGTTAACGTAAAGCATGTATGAATCTATATATTCATACATGCTTTACTATATAAAGAACATATATACACACTTATACAACATTTATTATGTTTTTATATGATATTATATTGTAAAGAAATTAATGTTTAAGTACTTTTAATATTCTCCAATTTCAGTTCATCAGTAATAGAGATAAAAATACTTAAAACGAATGAATGCAGTTAACAAAAATCCAGTTCTAAAAACCAGATTAAAATCAGTTCCGTATCCACTGAGATATAATCTAAAAACCACACAAATAACATATTTAACAAGGAAACACTAAGAAATATATTTCAATACCTGGAGGAAGATTTATAGTTACTAAAACTATAATCCTATGAACATACGAGATAATCTAAAAACCACAAAAACCTCACAAATAACATATTTAACAAGGAAACACTAAGAAATATATTTCAATACCTGGAGGAAGATTTATAGTTACTAAAACTATAATCCTATGAACATACGAGATAATCTAAAAACCACAAAAACCTCACAAATAACATATTTAACAAGAAAAACACTAAGAAATATATTCAATACATTGAGGAAGAAACTATAATCCTATGAACATACTAAGAAAATAACTCGTCGGATACTAACAGTTCTCGAAAGACAACTGAACGCTGGTATCTAATAAAATAATTTAATACTCTTCCTTTTAAAAAGTAATTACCTTTGTGTATAAAGCCAACTAATTGTTTAATAATAAACAATTAAAATCCTTTGCGAGAGTATTTAAATAACAAATTTAATCACACATGGTGAAAAATAACCTTTAATAACATCATGGATGTAAATCGTTCTTAATTGTTTATCGTATTAAACTCTAAAAGCTTAATTTCGTACTTGACTATTTAAATCAGCTGAGTTATTTCTATTGCGAAAAATTGTTTTCTTTGAGAACAATAAAGTTATTCTAAATATAGTCGTTCTAAATGTAGTTTTTCTAAATATAGTCGTTCTAAATGTAGTTTTTCTAAATATAGTCGTTCTAAATGTAGTTTTTCTAAATATAGTCGTTCTAAATGTAGTTTTTCTGAATATAGTCGTTCTAAATGTAGTTTCTTGTAAAAATTGTCACGCATTTATTTATATTTTAATGTAGACTTTTTCTTTCTTTACCTATTGTTGATCTTATTGTGTCTTGACTGATAAATAATTATTAGCAATATAATATTCAAACTTGGTTAAAAAAATTGTAAAATTAACCTTCAATTAAATATGTTTTAAACAAAAACTGCTTATTATACTTATTTTTATTTTTATTTTTATTTTCTCAATGTAACAATAAGTAAATAACTTGAGCGTGATAATTTGTTAACGACTGTCAGATATAAAACATACTCGTAATTATCGACTACATTATGTTTTACTCACTAATTATTTAAATTTAAACAATTTATATTTTCCTTTTTTTGTTCTAAGGAAAAAAATTCTTTTTTAAAGCTTTGAAAATAATCCATGCTTGGTTTTATAACGAATAAAGTTATACTCCTTGCCATATGTGAATCAAGATTCGTAAATAAGCGTTTGTAAAATCAAAACGTTAANACAATTAAAATCCTTTGCGAGAGTATTTAAATAACAAATTTAATCACACATGGTGAAAAATAACCTTTAATAACATCATGGATGTAAATCGTTCTTAATTGTTTATCGTATTAAACTCTAAAAGCTTAATTTCGTACTTGACTATTTAAATCAGCTGAGTTATTTCTATTGCGAAAAATTGTTTTCTTTGAGAACAATAAAGAGAAAACATATATATGTAATAATAATTATTAATAAATAAAAATAGTTGTTGTTTAACAAATATATTTAAATGAGAGTATTTTGAATTTAATGTATTGTTAAAAAGATTGGTTAGTTCAATATTTGTTTGTTATGTTGGCATTGCCGAATAATAAAAGAGGTTAGAACTATTTTTAGGTCAGTTTTGTATCGGATTTTGTTATGTGTAACTGTTTATTTTTTTTATAAAGTTTAGTTTGTTTATTCCGTACGTTTTGTCTTGTCATCTAACGAGTGTTTTTGTTTTTAAATATCATGGAGTTTTAATGGCTTTACGGAGTTTATTATGAAAATATTTATGTTTTTTTTCTAACTTTTTTCCTTTTGATTTAGTGTTTTTAATTGTTCGTATTATTTTTCGGAGTTCCTTTCTTTATTCTGTTTTGTTTATTTCGTGATGAAGTGTTACACGCATTTATTCCAAACGAATTAATTAAGGATTTTCAAGGTAAACTAGTAACTATATTGGATAATTATAAAATCATCTAATCTTTTACTTAACGTATAAATTGTTATTCCTTTCTGCCTTTCTTTATGCTTATTCATAGGATATCTGGTTAATTATTTTAAACACATTTGTATTTATATTTTAAATATAATATATCGTATATCTTTATATTTATTTTGTACATCTTTATTATTTACGAATTATAGATATATTCGTAGCCGTCTTAATATATTGGGCTTTAGATTGAGATTATTTACATCAGGAGCTTTTGGTTATATCCGCGCGGAGCGCTGAAGGTCTTATTTCACAATCTTTCTCCGCAAATGAGCGTTTTTTAGGCATCCGCCTTCCTATATTATTATTGTCTTTACTCTTTACCGTTACATATACACTGTTTATCTTTGTCCTCTTAGGGCCTTACTGTTGTTTCGCACTTCCTCTTGAGATTTAACCGATCAAACACAAGTCTCGTTCGAGTTGTTCTGGTATGAGTTGTAGCTAAATATCCGCACATTCTTCTCCACATGGATTTCCGTAGCATATTATCATCACCACTACAATAATTGTGAACCTTCTAAGGTCCTATATTAAGGGACTCATATTACGGTCCGAGTTGTTGTATAACCAAGCTGAAGTTGTTGTATTAATAGAATTGAACAACATCATAATAAACTAAAAACAGGATTCCTAAACATATGAGACCTGTTTTTAGTTTTTGTAGACGTCAACTGGGTTGTCGCTGTTTGTATGGCTGCGATTTGTCCCCCCCCCCCCTCTTCCCTTACATTATAAACGATGCGATTTGTTAATCGACCCGTTACTATTATAAACCTATCCACTTTTATCGCAATTAGCACGAATATTTGAATTCCTATTGTGATATTACTTAAAACAAACGGCAACTAACTAACTATAATTTGTTGTTATTTCAATTAATTGAATATTGACAAAGATTGATTTTTATTTTACATTCTAAATGTTAGCAAAGACGAAGATAGAAATGTTTACTATATCATTTAGTATCCTAGATAACATCAAGTATATTATAACTATAATTATTACTTCTGTATTATATTGTTACCATCTCCCTTTTCTTCTTGTTCTTGAATCCTATATTTCTTTCTACACAACTTCGAATACGGAACAACATTCGAATAATGGAAACAAAAACAATACTCGGTTTACAACATGACCACTCTCCATTAATAAAAGTAATAATAATCTACGACCAATATATTTTGCCACTAAATCGGTTTAAAAATCACTCTCCAGTCCCCCCTCTCGAAATATCTTTAACCTTGCTTACCGAACAGTTTAGTTCATACTTTTCTTACTTAACTGGTTGGCGTACAAGACTTTCTTTAAATAATATATAAATATTATCTTGTAGGCCTTAGCCGGGCACGAGCTGTAGCGCCACAAAAATGTAACTCACATTATTATGATTTATTGGCGGAAAAAACTAATCGAGAATATATGTCGATTATTTAAAAAAAAAAAATATAATAAATAAAATAAAAAATTGTAATGATATTTTAATAAACTGCAATAACAACATATATAAGCTGGTTCCCTTGGGAAAATTCTATTATTGCAGATATAATATAAAGAAACAGAATAAATATTGTGTTAGTAATAGCTCGAGGGGAAGTTTAAATTACACCTGTTTTCATTTTACTTTTCGTGTCTATATTTTTTAAACTCAAATTCTAAAGAAAATTAAGGTTTTATTGATTGTGGTTCACTAACCTACATAGTTGCTTCAATTCCATTCTTTAATTATAATCTTTTATAGAATGAGGTCATTGAAACATTTGTTAATAATGTGTCAAGTTTAACTTCAGCTGATATTTTTAGGGAGAAAACAATCACGAATTGAGACTTTTAAGTTGTTGTTTTTTTAATAATTAAGTCTTTTGTTTTGTATTTTTAATATGTTCAAAATATTTAACCGTATATTATATTTCCCTAAAGGTCCCCATACACGATCAAACATTTTGCGCAAAATGTTTGCGCAAACATGATGTCGGGAAAATTTAGGCCATAAACGTCTAACATCATGTTTGCGCAGACATCAAACAGCCCCATACTCGGTCAAAATATTTGACCGTGAATGGGGCCTTATGAGCGCCAGGCTCTTATTTTTTAAGGGGTGAACAACCAACCCCACAAGTACATTATAATGATATAAACATAAGTTTAAATTGGCTGTATACTATGCTGTATATGATATTTTATATTATGAATTGAAAAAGATAAATAAAAAAATTTGATAAAACGGTTGATAATGATGGTAAGGTTGGTGCACTCGGCCTTGGTGCACCAACCTTCCTCAAAATAAATAAATAAAGAGGCCATCACAATTAAAAAATGTGAAAGAACAACCTTAAAAACAAGAAATAGTGCGACCACGGTTGAACAGAACGGAAAAGAAGCTTACCTTCACTTGAAGGTTTCGGATGCAGTTTTTATATTTAAGTTAAAAGATAACTAAATAAAGTGCAACTGGCACTCCTCTAACTCTAAGTTTGAAACAAACAAACAATAAAAGAAAATTATAAAAACTGGCACATTATAAAGTTTATACTGTGCAGGCCTGGAGGTTCGGCCTTATGGCCGTTCCGAAAGCCTTTATCTGGGTCAGAATCAGCATGGCGTTCCGGCGTTCCTCCACAGACAACAAAAAAGCCACACTGTCTGATTTCTATAATTCAAGGTTGGATAAAAGGAAACTTATAAGAAAAATCAAAGTAGAAAATCAGTTTAGAAGTAGAATCAAGTAGAAGAAGAATGGAAAAATTTAAACTTAATTTGAATTTCCGGAATCACAATTTAAATAATTTACTACGAAACAAAAACATTAATGGTCAAACTGATCCACAACATTTAAAGCAATCGTGAATAGAAAATTGAACTCAACAAACCCAAATAAACTTTTACACTTTACCACAAAATCTTGAATTTTACAGCTACTTCCTAATAATAATTTATCGATCTAAGATTTTTTTTTCACAGACTTGTTATAAGTAATGATAATCCTTAGTTTTGCTGAAGTAACTCAAGAAATTTGTTTAAATATGTTTGTTAAGCTTATTTCCATATAAAAATTTAATAGGTGCAGGAATACAACTACTGCTTGAAATTGCATAATAACAACCAAACAAAAATAGAATAAGGAAACAACTCTTTTGTTTTATTTTGGAATAATAATTATACCCATAAATATATAAATATATTTTTAATGGATAGGATTAGTAGTTCTTTACTTTCTCACGTAGTCCATGTAAATACGAATTTAACTATATAAGTCGTTTTCCCGGGAAAAATCTAGGTCATGATATAACGATGATAATAAATCTGACTTTGTTTAAAATCGAAAACAAATACTTAGTTAACAGTAAACAATCGCACTGCTGAACACTTTTTAAATTTTAATCAATTAAATGTGATTTAAATGCAGTACCATTATGATCACGAAAAGGTTTTTTTTAATGATTTTTTCCTTTTGCTTGCGTTAGATTATAATATACTCATTCCTAAATCGTACAGTTCTAATCTAAATAATATTGTTAAGCTAGAAGGGATATAAATAGGAATTCCTACCGAGGAGAAGTGTAGTGACCGAGGCGACGCCTTCGACGATACTAAACTCATTATCTATCCTTGACTTAATTTTTACTTTGATAAAACTTAACTACTCTACGACAAATGACAAGCAATTGCTTTGTATTGCCACACTTACTCTTACTCAAAACATATATTAAATAAAAATTAACAAATTTAACAGTAATAATTCTGTTTTTTTCTTTTTTTTCTAATAGTCGATAAACTTATGCGTGTCTAATGTTCATAGATAATATTTATCTCTATCTATATATTATTATAAAATCCAAATACCACTCACTCTCTCATTCATTAACTTTCTCAATTACACACTCATAAAGATATCTCTAAATACCGAATCTATGGCCATGAAATTTTGTTTATTTTCTCTTACTCCCTTTTTGCTCGGTAATAAAAAATTTACGATCCGTTTTCTTGACTTATGATGGTGACCATTTATATGCAAAATTTAGCATGTCGATATTTCCGGAACTAATCGCACTAGAACCTTTATATTTTGAAGGTAGCTTCCATTGATGATATAAATAACTTTTGTGAAAGGTATTTTTGAAATCTGCCATTTTTATTAAAGATGGCGGCCACATACCTATTTGAAGCCGTATAATTACCACCACTTCTTTGAATCGCTGTATTTGGCGCTGTATAAATCATTGTATTTGGTATGATCATTTTTTATATGAATGTCTGCTAAAGGTGGAGTGCCAATGAAGCGGCCGAGACAACTCTAGCCGCGCGGCTGGAGTCACGCGGCTAGAGTCGTACGGCTACAGTCGCTTGATCAACTTTCAATCCCGCGACTCGAGTCGTATGGCTCTTACCACGCGGTTGGAGCCGCGCGGCTAGAGCCGCTTTTTTTATTTTCTATACCGCGACTCGAGTCGTACGGCTCTAGCGGCGCGGCTCGAGTCGTCCGGCCCGAGCCACTTGTATAAATTTTATTTTTCGCTTCATGTTAGTGGCTTTGATAACGTCATGGTTGAAGCATGGATGTTATTATGGTCCCTTCTTGAATAGGAAGAAGTAGAAGAGCTACTAATTGTACTACTGTAGCGATTAAGGAACTGGTCGTTGTTACGCCTTGTGTGAAAACTTCGGAGCACTTAGTTATCCAAACGGTTCATTGTACGTAAAAATTGATTATAACGTTTCTTGTGTGAAAT